>JABWTJ010000408.1:764020-1112298 GCA_016801875.1 Solanum sitiens
CCCCCACACAGAGCTTTAGGCGCCGTCGGGCCCCAGGCCCCCCACACGGAGCTTTAGACGCCGCCGGGCCCCAGGCCCCCCACACGGAGCTTTAGGCGCCGCGCCCCAGGCCCCCCACACGGAGCTTCAGGCGCCGCGCCCCAGGCTTCCCTCTCCGTGGAGCTTTAGGCGCCGCGCCCCAGGCTTCTCCCTCCGTGGAGCTTTGCACCCCCCACCCCCCCCCAACTACCACCCCCGCAAAGCTGAAGCAAGCCCCACCCCACCCCCAGTAAAAAAAACGGAGATTGAGGCGCAACACCCCTCCAGGCGCAACACCCCTCCCCCCCTAAAACCCCCTGGAGCTTGAGGCGCAATGCACGATAAATAATTTATGACCTAAGACATTTAGCTAAAGCACGATAAATATTTAGATGAGCCAATGCAGGTTTTGAAAAATACTCAATAGTTTTCTTTTCACTGAATGATTGACTAAATAAAACAAGTTTGCCAGCAACTCTCAAAACAATAAAAATCAGGGATAAAGATAATACATATGATACACAAATATATTTCAAAAACTGGTAGTCTAATGTCAGCAATTGCATGAAGTATTATCATATACCAATAAAATTTCATAATTGACCACAAGGAAAGAAGAAGACTATAGTGGTAGAGCAAGGATTTTCATGCTTTCTAGCTAGTGTGCAGGGGGGATTCAACAAGTGTACAAATAAAATGATATTTCACCTAAATACACAATACAATGTTTTGGCAAGAAGACCACTAGCACTAGCGATAAATCGAGCCCATTAAAGGTTTCATTAGTACTCTTCCTAATATCTAATCTATGTCAAGATTTTCCTCCTTGCATTAGCCTCAATCTTTGGGTTTGTCCTTAGTAAGTAAAAACTCCCTTACCTCGGAACTGACAACATCATTACTTTCTACAGTGATTGTAGTTTTATTATTGACCTCTTGGACATAAGATCCAACTATTTCACTGCTCTGGAAACTCCTCTCTAGTTCTTCATTACTGGAACTTGCATGAGGCATCCCATTGGATATGCCAACAACAACTTCTGGAAGTTGGTGAACTACATTTCCAAAGGCCAACCCATTTCCAGGAACAACTATGTTATTGACACTATGCATGTCAAAACCACACAGAAAATGCCTCATGAGTCATGATTAAAACATGTCCTTTTTAAAGTATAATCAAACCCCAATAGTAGGCTCTAAAGAACAGCAATCTCATACTCTTAAAAACAACCAATCCAGCAGAAAACAGATTGTATATAGAGTATTACCAAAGCAATGCTACAACCACAAGAAGCTCAAATTTCAAAAAATTCTTACTTTAGAACACTACAAATCTCATCTAATACTTCAAAACTTTGTTCTCCAAGCAAAAACAACACATAAATCGGAACTCGGGCTTTGCATCAAGTCAATACTATTTCATACTGAGCAGAGAAAATCAAGTTTTTCCATCAATTACAATCCTACTAATCCAATTCCAATTATGATGTGGATCTTGGGTTTCCATTCCACTCTATTCAAGTTTATCTATGCAAAGTCTCAGCAAATGACCACAGACAAAGAACTCAAAAAAACAAATCCAAATATAGTACCAGAACATAACAAAATCAGTAGACCGACACCCCTATAAAACTGTCCAATAACAAGACAAATGTTCTTAGATTGACTTCACAAAGCAAGACAATCAAGCTTCAGTGATGCAAGCAGAGGGCTAACCTCTTTCCTTTTCTCAGCTCTTTCATCACACTTGAAACTGATATTGTAGATTGGAAGAGTAACTACTTTGTGAGGTTTGGCATCTGATGCAGCAGTGGGACTGCTATGAAGTGATCAAGGATAAACTGAAAAACTTTTATTATGCTAATAAAAATTGGAACTCCGACTCTAAGGGGTGAAGGAAAAAAGAAAGATTTGACCCGTTTAGGATACAAAGATAGCATGATTGCTAGGACTTATGTCTTTTTGTACTTTCGCCTAGTACAATGATCAAAGATAAAACATGTTTTACAATAAATGTTAGTAAAACTGCAATTCAGTTAAAGTTAGCTGCTACCATGCATGCAGACCTGCAACACAAAACATAAATGAACTCCACATGTTTAAGAAACAGTTTAGATATTGCATGTAAAGTGACTCGCCTAACCTCCAAGTGATTCACCAGAATTTCTATCCTTGACGAGTCAATATCTTCCCTCTCTATTAGATATAATCCGCTAGTTTTATCAAGTCTCACACCTTCAAAATTTGCAGAGAAGTATTATTTTTCAGAGGCTAGACTGCTAGATGTTAGACAATAAGTGCTGCAGTTTGAGACTAAAACTGTACTTTATCAACAACAAATCTCCACTTCCTTACCGTATCACATATGAATGGCATTGTATCACCTTTTTTCCATGAAAAAAAGTAGTAAGGCAGATCAATTCATTCAAATCGTAGCATCCAAGCATTCAGCGAAAGAGAATAGTACAACAAGTTCAGTTCTTGATTTTTCCTCCTCCTTAATATGAAGCGAATAACAGGGTATTAAGTACTCTCCCATATTGTTTATACTCCGAATAAGCAAAGTACTTCAACTGGCGTAACAAAATGGATACGCCAAAACAAGAAGGACAAAAGGTTTTGCTACTAAATGCAGAATAATTGTACATACTACAAATTTAGGTCAGTTGACCAATAGCCTATTGGACCTGAGTGTACCTTTTTGTATGAGAAAATAACCAAGAGTAAAACTGAAGCAAAGAGCAAATGCACCTGTTCTTACATCACGATATGTTGTCATATTGGTGTCCATGGTATCGAGAATCAATTGCTACTGCTATGTATCAATTCTTTGAATGGATAGGTGTTCCAAATCAATGCAAAATCTAGAACACTGTCATCCGACCAGCTGATATATTGTGGCTTTACTGATTTAGGAGATGCAACACAAGAGGAAAAAAGATATACAATCAACCTGATCATAAAAGATCAGTTCTGGCAGATCTTCCCACTAGGACATAATGCTTCGTTGGGCTTTCTGTCTTCAACATAATTTGACTGTTTTCTTTTTTGAGAATGTTCCTCACCAAATTTCAAACACATTTCACACCCGAGTAGTCAAAGAATAACACCTCCTTATATGTTAATTTAGAATTAGTGCAAGCCTACATTTAAAATCATCAAGAATCAGTAGGTAAATTTACCCCTCTCTTTTTCCTCATTTGATTTCTCTATTGTCTGTTCCTCCCCAATTCTCTTACTTCAACCTTTTAATTCTTATTTCTTTTTATAGTGTAGTTAGCCTATGGGAGATTGTCAATAACAGAGCTGTTTCCATAGATTCCTCTAATTGTCCTATTTAGTTTTATATCTCAATTTTATTGGGCTGATTGTGTAGTTGACGAATTGATTTAAACAAATACATCTCATTTCCATTCTCCATCTCTCTTCATTAAAATTGAGGGCTGCCATACAAGAACATGAAATAATGTATAAAAGAAAAGAAGAACAAAAAAGTTTTCAATTTAAGAAAAGGATAACTAACCTAACAGAGGCGGGACAATGTGGAGCCAATTGTTAGAAGGGAAGTGTACATGACAGGAAAAGATTCCAAGTGGGTAAAACTTAAGTAACTAAGCAGTGAAACTCTTTCGCATTCGCTCAATCACTCAATTGCTTTGGAGAATTTTTCAATAATTTGTTCAATTAAGCAACGGACATGAACAATAATCGGAATTTAGTGCGCCGAATAGCTATTGTGTTATTTCTACATCGTCAGAGAATTCCAATGGTGAAGAAGAATTTACCTCTGTGGCAACAAGAGAGAAGTTGCTAGGTTCGCCTTTTCGCCAGTTGAGGAGATGGTGGGCATCATCGGAGTCGCCAGACATGGAAAGTGCGTCAATGAGGCAACTGGATAGCACGTGCTCCTTAAGGCCATAAAAGTGAGTTGCATGGAAGCAAAATTGTCCTGAGGCTTCCTGCAGAAGGTATCTACAAACTTCCGAAACTTGGACTGCTTCTTGTCTTCTGTATCCACTGGAAAAGGCTGACCATTACGGTAAATTTTATGTCTTCTCCACCAGCACTGCTAGTAACAAAATCAGAAATTCAATACAAAGTCAGTGAATGTGTACATGAGGAAAGGGTGCTAGGAATGTAAATAGTATACAAGATCACAACAATGTATTTTCCAGCTGTTAGAAATTTGTACTTATATCCAGAACTTGAAACAGGTAAGCTGATGATGTAGCCGTTCCTCTCAACAAACCATAGTTGTGGTTCAAACATTAAATTGAAAGCCGCTCTGTCAAATAAAAAAATAGAAGCAGTGTAACAAGAAACAATAAACACGGACTCCGACAAACTGAAGGCATATTATGTGTTAAGATGATTAGATTGAAACCCGCAACAGCATCAACGAGAGAAAATTGAACATCACCTGCCTATGATAAGCAGGAGCATTTGGTGCATTATCAATGTTCAATCAATCTGGTTATTGTAATTCAAAAAAGGAAATAGATGAAACACCAGATTAGCCCCATCAGGTGCACATGCTCGGGTGGTTAACACCCTCCACCTTTAACTCCAAATTTGTCGGGTTCGAATCATCAAACAGAGCAAATTAGTGTAGAGGGGTATATTCATCTTTAGTTGAGGTTTTCATCCAAAATTCTTGAAATCGGAAAGACCCCCCCATTTTCAACCATCAAAAGATCTTACAATTAAAGGCAAAGGTCCATAGTAAAAGTGCAAAATAATACACAGAACTGAAATGAAGCCAGAAGGAAACATCAATAAAGATAGAAATATCACAGAATTGATTCGACCAACTAAGATTTTCAGAATTCAACAAGGTGCTAAAGGTTATATTGAAGATTAAGTACTATCCCTTGCAGTTGAACTAAAGGATAAAATCCACCAGCTGCAGTCCATCCTGTCGGTAACTGATCAATTTCTCTCTTTTTTTAGTGCCAGAGCATGTTTCTAGTTAAAGCACCTATTCTGCTCCCTCTTCTCCTTATCAGTACTACAAATATCTTCTAGTATTATGTTTTCTTATCCTGCTATTTTTGGTTTAGATACTTTCCTTATCATCATTGCTTCTTTACTCTTGTATTTTCTTCAAACTTATTTTTGAGGCCTATTGGAAACAGTCTTCTACCTAGCACAAGATGGTAGGTATGTAAGTCTTTCAATTGCTACTGCTATGTATCAATGCTTTGAATGGATAGGTGTTCCAAAGCAACGCCAAATCTAGAACACCGTCATCTGGCCAGCTGATATATCATATATCCTGGCTTTATTTAGGAGATGCAGCACAAGGGGAAAAAGATATACAATGGACCTGATCATAAAAGATCGGTTCTGGCAGCTCTTCCACTTGGACATAATGCTTTGTTGGGCTTTCTGGCTGATATGTCGATGACTACATTTAATTTAACAAAATCAGAAATTCAATACAAAAACATTGAATATGTACATGAGGAAAGGGTGCTAGGTATGCAAATACCTTCGACTTCATTGACAGTTCAAGTGCATATGGAGATGCTCCTAGATGCACAGGGACATCATCTGCCAAAGGAGAACTGGATCAGCAAAAGGTATTTAACACACAGTTCAATTCAAATATTGCTGTTGGTGATCTAATAAAACTTCCTTGAGAAAACAACTCATGTCCATGGCCTTCCTCTGTGCTTTGACACAATTCTGATTCTACAACAGAGGGACATCATCTGCCAAAGGAGAACTGGATTAGCAAAAGGTATTTAACACACAGTTCAATTCAAATATTGATGTTGGTGATCTAATAAAACTTCCTTGAGAAAACAACTCATGTCCATGGCCTTCCTCTGTGCTTTGACACAATTCTGATTCTACAACAGATGACAACTTCCAGCAATGACTGAATTTAATTAGGGCAATTCTGGATGCATAAACGTAGAAGGAAAGTGAGGCGCCAAAGACCTAGTTAATGGAGCTCATGATGGTCATATAAATGTAGCTCAGAAAGAGAGGACGGAAGCCGTCCTACTTCCAGCAGTGACTGAATTTGATTTTGAGGCAATTTATAAGTAGTTAAATATTGAAGAGAGGCGAGGCTTAATGTTTTCAGATTCTCTATGGTAAGCCTTTAAATAGAGGAAGGCAACTCACAATTCTCACCAACAACAATCTCTTCATCACTACCATCATGAGAGATCCATAACACTCTGAGAGTCTCTGTAAATGCCACTCCTTTCGGCCATTTACCAGTTTTTTGCAATTGATGATCCAAAGGACTTGTAAATTGAAGGGCAACCTCCTTGCAGAAAGGACTCTATTTCTGGACAATTACACAGCTGTAGTGTATTAAGAGATGGAAGGAGTTCCTGCATACGTTCTGGCAGATACTTCAACATCCAGCAGTCCTCAATAATGCGTGACGTCATCTGGGTCCCCCCACATGTCACCGAAAGTATTTCAACATTGTCACAATTTAAAATATCGAGTCTTTAAGTGGCAGGGAATCAAAAATCTACTAGTAAGGTTATGGAAATGAGATATGGTTATTCTCTTCAAGGATTCAGCAAAATATTTTCTTTGATGATTAAGTGCTTTTCTTCCACCAATCCCTCCTCCTCTTTTCTTCCACCATACCTCCTCCACAAAAAAAAATTGAGATTTTCATCCTAAATTCTTGAAATCGGAAACCCCCATCCCCACCCCTCCCATTTTCAACCATCAAGAAATCTTACAATTAAAACCAAAGGTTCATAGTAAACCCATAAATCTCAGTGAAGCAAAAAAACAAAAAAACTCCAAAATAATACCAGAACGGAGATGAAGCAAGAAGTAAACATCAGTAAGATGAATCAAAAGTTTATTCGTAAATTCTTGAAACCCCCCGCCCCCCCACCTCCCCCATTACCAACGATCAAGAAATCATACAATTAAAACCACCTCCCCCATTACCAACGATCAAGAAATCATACAATTAAAACCAAAGTTTCATACTAAACCCAGAAATCTCAGTGAAGCAAACCCCCACCTCCACCCCTCCCATTTTCCATCAAGAAATCTTACATGTAAAACCAGAAATCAGATGGAAACATCTTAAATTTTTGAAATCAGAAACCCCCAACCCCCACCCGTCCCATTTTCCATCAAGAAATCTTACATGTAAAACCAGAAATCAGATGGAAACATCTTAAATTTTTTAAATTAGAAACCCCCACCCGTCCCATTTTCCATCCAGAAATCATAGTGAAGCAAGCTTGATAGAAAACTCACAAAGTTGATTCGACCAACTAAGATTGAATCAAAAGTTTATTCATAAATTCTTGAAATCGAAAACCCCCACCCCTACCCCTCCTATTTCCAACAATCAAGAAATCATACAATTAAAATCAAAGGTTCATAGTAAACCCAGAAATATCAGTGAAGCAAGCTTGAAATCGGAAACCCCTACCTCCACCCCTCCGATTTTCCATCAAGAAATCTTACATGTAAAACCAGAAATCAGATGGAAACATCTAAATTGTTGAAATCGGAAACCCCCAACCCCAACCTGTCCCAATTAACAAGTAAAACCAGAAATCACAGTGAAGCAAGCTTGAAATGGAAACCCCATTTTCAACCATCAAGGAATATCACTACAGATAGAAAACTCACATAATAAATTCGAGGATGACAATCTTTCTTCTTTCTTGGCTATGCTTCCCTTTGGCGATTGCGAGATATAGAGACATCAACGGTCACTATTTTTTTTGTGTGTTCTAAAGAAGTTTAGAGACGTTGGGCAATATTCATATTCCCTTTCCCCCACCCCACCATATATACTCACTGGAGAAAATTGTATAAAATCTGGGATCAAAAACATTTTCAAAATATTATAATTTTTTATAAATACAAAAGACACTACATTTTTAACTATTTTAATTCTATTCAAACCATTTTTACAAAATTAAAAAAAAATAGAACTTTATCTCTTCCTCTTCTCTTCTTCTTTTTTGTTAGAAAATCCGACTACCAATAAATATTCTCCTCATTATCTTCTTCCTCATCTCCAGTATTCACTTTCATTCCGAACTGAAGGTCGTCTTGTGATGTGAAGCAACAATATCCATTTGAAGGTTTAAACATAGCCGGCGAGGGCCCAACTGAACTAATGTCATCCTTCTCGCAATTGATAAATGAGGGTCTTTACAAGCATCGTGCAAAAAAGTAAAGGCATTCAATTATTATTAGTATTCCTTGATGTCCACTAAATAATTATTTTTAATGTTTACACAACTACAGAATAGACAAGGATGATCAATCCTTAGTCAATTATTCAAAACTTGAATTCAAACAATTTGATTTTGTAGTTACATTTTCGAAGAACAACGACTAATTCTGCGTAATGTATCAACCCAATAGGCGTTTGATCGATGAGGTAAATTCATGTTTTGGTTAATTAAGACATACTCATACATACAAATAATTGATACAGAAATACGCTTGCTGATGCATTTGTACAACATGTGGATGTCCTTTTGTACAATTTGCAGAAGAAGTGGAAGCAACCGAGTCATTCTAAATATCAATATACCACTACAAATTATTTTTTTTAAAACATACATTGACAATGCTAGTGTTGTTCCTGAAAATGAGAATAAAATCGTTGACTTATCAAAGGATTTAGTATACCCACTAGACTACCTTGGCACCTCACATATGAGGTTTATGTCACTATAAATTGTAACAAAGAGTTTCATTAGGCCATGGTTGTCATTGTATTGAAGGAACAGTGCATAGAGTTGTATGATTTGATGTTCTCTTCTAGGACTAATAGAAAATTGTCCTCCGAGAGTCAAAAGTTGTCTACAGTGTTGCCAAAGTACCTTGAATCTAGTAGATTTTTTGAGCAAAAAAATGAACCAACTGGTTAGTTCTTGAATCTAACCATGGCAGGAACAAATCTCACTCATTCGAAGTAAAAAATGTTACTGATATTGCCTAACAAACAAGCAATAGTTTATACGAATCAAAGCATTTTCTCTAGAGTATTTATCAACAAATAGAGCAAATCTCTAAGCAGTAATAGTGGAATTCCCAAAAAACTCAAATACAGTGAGGATTTTGAGATGGTGATGATGGTGAAGATGTTGTGGTTGGGATTATTGAGGCGAATTTAGCGAGTGCTCCATTTTCAACCCATTCACTTTCATAAGGGCAAAGGCTTGTGAACTTTAATGAAACGAACGTGATTCTCGATGATGGCGGAAAATATAGGATCAGATGTATAGCACCGTCGGACGAGAAGGTGGTGCAGCTGGGATAATAGTTAATTTGTATTTATTAATGGGTAAATCGGTTGGATTACACGATAATGGGTAGGTATTTTGAATTTTGGATAAAATAATCGGTCGAATCGGTTTGAGTCGTAGGATTGTGCCACGTATACCAAATAATTCTTCTGTTAGTGTGTGAGAAAATTGTGTATTGATTTTTGGACAACAAGGAAATGAATGAACGAAAAGTATGAGTGAGGGTATTTGTATACAATTAATGATAATTCATGGGTATATTTGTCATTTTTTCCAAAATAAGTTGTTTATTTACAAAAAATACCCTCCACCTTTTTTCTAATCCGAAACTCCTTGAATAAAATACAAACTTTTTTGGATACCAAGGTTAATAAAAGTGTTTTTGTGTATATTTATGTGTATAGTTCATTTGATTTATTTTTAAAAATAAATTTTTTTCAGTTAATTAAAAAAATTGTATGCTTTAGTTAAAAAATATTTTTTTAATTCCATTTTTATACACTAATATTTTAGTTTCGTTTTTATACATTAATATTGTTTCATTACTATACCATACTACAAATTATGTTATATATATATATGCCAATGCATACCTTTGAAAAATTATCTTTTCGCTTGAAATAAATCTTTTTATTGAAGAAGACAATTAAATTTCTCATTACAAATAACTACAATGACTATCTTATCTACTTAAGATTATACTTAATTATTTTGTAGGGAAAACGACATTTTTAGTCCCTATGTTAAGACTATATTCTTATTTTAGTCCTCGTGTTATCTAACTTAGCATTATTAACCTTCAATTATATCAAGTAAGTGATTTTAGTCCTTCAACTTACAAATTCAAAAAAAATTAATAGAGAGTTCACTGCTAAAAGGGGTAGTTCGAATATTTCATTTTTAATTCTCTCTCTTTGAAGAACAAGCTAAGTCTTCCCTATCTCTATCTAGAAGAACAAGTCCGTCGATTTGAGCTACAATTTCAAAAACCAACTTGATAGGCATTAACCCTCCCTCTCACACCGACAAACGATAAATTATGCAACGAATGATTTTTTTTTAAAAAAGTTTTCTGTTTTCTCAAGCAATTACTTTAAAATATTCGAATTACCCCTTTTAGCAGTGAACTCTCTGTTAATCTTTTTGGGTCTGTTAGTTGAAGGATTAAAATCACTCACTTAATATAATTAAAGGTTAATAGTGCTAAGTTAAATAACACAAGGACTAAAATAAGAAATTAGCCTTAACATAGGGACTAAAAGTGTTGTTTCCCCTATTTTGTAATATAAATTTAGTAAAACATAGTAATTAAGCGTAGATTCAAAAAATTATAATTATTTTTTTCTTTAATATAATCAACTAAAGAGATTGTTCTATTTAATGGATGTTTTTCAAGAGAAAACATAATGTAATTTTGGAAATTAGATATTTATAAAAAAAATAATTGGCAAAAGACTTTTGTAATTTTTAATAACACGTTAATATTTTATATTATAATCATTCCAAACAAAATTGACATATGTTGAAATTGATAGATGTTATAAAACTTAAGAACAAAAGAACAATGGCAAGATGAAGAGAAGAAGAATATAGGACAATACAAGTGAAGCAAGCTTGAAATCGGAAACCCCCACCTCCACCCCTCCCATTTTCATCAAGAAATCTTACATGTAAAACCAGAAATCAGATGAAAACATCTTAAATTTTTGAAATCAGAAACCCCAACCCCCACTAGTCCCATTTTCCATCAAGAAATCATAGTGAAGCAAGCTTGAAATAGAAAACCCCATTTCAACCATCAAGGAATCTTACCATTAAAATCAGAAAGAAAATCAATATCAATACAGATAGAAAACTCACACAATTAATTCGACGATTTCTTCTTTCTTGTCCATGCATTACAATTCGAAATCCTAAAGGGAAGGTTTGGCGATTGCGAGTTATAGATACATAGCTGAACGATCACTAATCAATATCGAGGATGACAATCTTTCCATTTATCCCATTTTTTGTGTTTTAAAGTTGCCACAGAGAAGCTTTAGAGATGTTGGGCAATGTTCATGTTTCCCCCACTTACTCACTAGAGAAAATTGTATAAAAGGTATCAATTTTTAAATCTATTTAAAAATATTATTACGTTAATTCGAGATTAAATTGACATTTCCAAAAATTTTAAAATACAAAAAAAACATAAATTTTCAACTACTTTAATTCTATTTAAATCATTTTGAGAAAATAAAAGAAAATATAATGTATATGTATTGTTGTTGTTCAGTGAAAAGTCATGTTTGGTTCTTTTGTTCTTATTTTTCTGATCATTTTGTTCATATAATTGTAGAAATATACTTTTGTTCATTTGTCCAACATATATTTCATTTGTTGAAAGATGTGTCGTCTGTTGTAACATATTAGTAATATGTTGATAAATATTTCAACATAGTTATCCTATGTTGAAACATGCCACTTATGTGTTAAAGCAACATAATGATTATTTTTAGTAACAGGTTACCACATATTGAAACAGAAGATTCATTTAAGGCAATAGAAGATTTATTTCTGTCAACAAAAGGTACATCTATGACAACATAATGTTTATATATGTCAAAATAAGTATAAATTGTTATCCCTTATTATTTCATAATTAGTTGTAAACTCTAAACCTTTTTTTATTTACCTTGTAAATAAAATGTCACAAGAAGCTTCATCTGTGGCAACAACTCAATCTTTTGCACAACTCAATTTTTTGTTGGTGTTGCTTCCTCTTCTAACATCAAACACACTTCTTGTCAATGCGAAGGATGTGAGCAGCAACACGATTATTTTATTAGTCGTGTTAAAGAACTCACTGATATTTTAAAGAAAATGCATATAATATTGATGTCCATACATTCAAGAAGATTTCACAGCCTCTGAAGTGTAGGAGGTTGAAAAAATTAATTTCTCGATCACTATCTATAATTAGTAAAAGAACAAAAAATCAATGAATATTGCTCCAGTATCTTCCTCAACCGCAAAAGGACAGGAAAAGAGAAAAAGAAAGAGAAGAAAGTCGTCAGTTGTGATGTGAAACAAAAATATTCATTTGAATGTTTTAACATTGCGGGCGAGGTTCCAACTGAACTAATGTCATCTTTCTCTAAATGGATAAACGAGGGTCTTCACAAGCATCATGCAAAAAAGTAAGGTCATTCAACTATTATTAGTATTTATTTATGTTCACTAAATAATTATTTTTAATGTTTACACAATTACAAAAGAGACAAGGATGATCATTACTTAGTCAATTGCTCAGAACTTAGATTTAAACAACTTGAATTTGTAGTTACATTTTGAAGAAGAAAGAATGTTATACGTAATGTCTCAGTCCAATAGGTGTTGGACCAATGAGGTAAATTCATGCCCACTTATGTTTTGATTAATCAGCATGAATCGTCGTTAATTACGAGAAATAAAATTTGGGGAATCCCGAGCTATTGTCCCGCCACAGCGGACTAGATGCCGCTTGGGCAGTGGCGCCAACGCGGTATAAGTTGGCGCCAAGTCGGGAAAGGTGAGGCAGAACGTCAGAAAAAAAACTAAAACATAATTAAGAATGTCTTCTTAAATTTCCCTGGATCTCAATCACCCCTACGACCTTAATAAATCCTAGCGAAGGCTTTTGGTAAATGTGGAGCAAGACCATGTGCATATTGACCCAACCTTTCATCATTTTGGTGTAGATAACTAGGATAAACATCATTGAGTGCATCCCTGAGTCGAAGAACTCGATCTTTGGCCTCATTCATATTGTCATAACAGTTCTGCAACCAATGTCGAGTACTATTGACTTCATGTGTCAATTCTCTCCCTGTTCTTGAAGACCTTCCATTTGAAGGGTGAGTGCATATCGCTCGGCTATTCTTTGACCTCTCTCAATCTCACATTCTGCCTGACAAGCACCGAAACACATTATTTCCCTTTCTCGTTCCATAGAAGCCTTAACTTGATTCTGCAGCCCAGAGTGTGCGCATATAAAGTGGACCTTTTGTTTTCTATACTTCTCCTCTTGTTGTTCCATAGAGCCTTAGACAATGCCCAAGTCTTCTTGTAAGGTCAGAATGGTAGAACGATGTTTTCTAACTCTTACTTCAAATATTGCATCATGTTGGTCAAACTCTTCTTTAAAATTTATTAGGTCGTTACTCAGGACATCTAGAGTAAACCTATAACTTCTTTCAACTTCGAGGCAAGCTTGCTTGATTCTTGCCTTAATTTTCGCTTCTCAGTCAATAGGTTCTCGTGCTGATCCTTCAGCCATTACTTTGAGAGGGGCTTGATCAAAGAACAGATGGAGGTATAAGCGTTCCACTTCTCCTTGAATACGATCGTGTACCATAGCTTTTGAGCTTAAAGTTACACTACCACCCCCAATTGTTTTGTGCTTCTACTTCTCGAATTCGTTCTTCGGATGCCATGTACCATACGAAACTTTGTGTATCCTCAGTCTTAGGTAGGATTTGTCTTTGTTCTAGTTGGCGTGGCACTTTAAGGTGTATATATGGTTTGAATCCTCGAAGGCCTTTCAGATCAAAGAATGGACTGTAGGAAGACATAAAAATACCTCAATGGCAGGGAACAAATAATAGTTCCATGTAATTAATCAGATGCAGTTAATTTAAGAAGATAATATCTCCACGCTTTGACACCTTTTGGTAATTTGTCTACTAATTCCTTCATCCTGTTTAGGTCGCTCAAAATATAATTCGTCCAATCAGATTTGAAGTCGGTCGCAAGATGATGGCGATACAAGTGATCATAAAACAACATTTGCAATAAAATGCTACATTTCAAAAAAAATATTCCCCTTCTCTACAATTAATCAAAGAATTATAGATATCAGTCAACATCATTGGCAAGATAGTGAATTCATTTTTCTTCATCATAACAATGACTATTTGCCGACAGACGAATACTGATATTTTTATCTCTCTTTGGAAAAACCATAGTTTCCAAAAATGCCACCATGAAAGCTTCTTAGCTGTTTTTCCATATATGGAGGTCTTGCCTGATACGCTCAATTTTACTTCTCAAATAAGAAGTAAAGCGGTCGTATCAAGTAAAGAACCCAACTAATGAGGTTGAGATCGATCCCACAAGGAAAATAGTTCAGACTTAACTTTATTCTATTATTACTATTATTTAGCCAACTCTTTTCCGAGAAATAAAGAGACAAAAAGGGGGATTTTATTTCTAAATTAATGAAAATGATTAACTAAATAAAAATGGACAACTAACAGATTCAGCTTTCGAAATTTAATCAAATTATAAAAGTAACTAGGGCTTTAGTGTTCCCCACAGGTTCCTAACTTGGTAAATCTAACTATAACAATTCTATCCTGATATCTTGCATGTAAAGTGATAAGTTACGTATCTCTAAATCCTTGGTCCGGCATCTAGAGAATTTCACTCCGCACCTTGGTCCGGCTACGTGTGTTGCTATACTAACCCTTATCTTTACCTCATATTAAACATCGTATTCGGTATTTGACTAAGTTATTAACTCGTACCAACCAATACTAGCCTATTAGATAGTCTACACTAAATCTATGTTGATAATTCTTTTCCTATTATCTACCTCCTTGGTCCGGCAAGTAGCATTAAGGCGAGTTCTAACGTTGGCCATCCGTTAAAAAGACTTCTACACGAAAGAATTATCAATACATGCAAGACACCACTCTAGAATTGTTATTTAAGTTAGATTTTTACCTTGTTATTCACCCACGGTTCCCACAACCCTAGCTATGAGGTTTAGTTACCCATGTTCATAATTACACAATTCATATTGTTAATGGAAGAATTCATGCACTTACTTTTATGAAACGAATAATTTACCAGAATTTAACTTGATTAATCAACAAAATCACCAACAATTAATTACCGAGAAAGTATCTTAATTCCCAAAATCGAGAATTCAATAATATAATAGAAGAACTAAAAACTAAAAATTATCCAGAAAGTCTAACCCCAAAAACAAGGTTTTTCCCACTATTTATAATAAAAACAAAGTCTAATCAAATAAGGATTCTATTTACTAAAAATCTGTCCAAACGCGTCTGCATCGACGGACCACGTGACGGACCGTCATGGACACGACGGACCGTCATAGACTCCGTCGTCCCATACTTCACCATTCTTCTGTTGCTTTCTTCATTCCCCTCGACGGATAGGTATGACGGACCCTTTCAAGCACGACGGTCCGTCGAGGGTCTTCATTCCAAAATACTTGGACTTCTTAGAATTTGGGTACTGGACTACTTCTCTGATCATCACGACGAACAAGCAGGACAGACCGTCGTGGCTATGACGGTCCATCATGGACTTCCGTAATCCCACACTTGGTCAGACTTCCCCATTTTCCTTCAGCAACTTCTCCCTTCACTACAATGCCACCTACGGACCGTCACAGCCTCGACAGACCGTCATAGGTTCCATAGGTGGTCTCTTCTGCATTTCTTTCTCAAAAACTCCCGCGTTCATCCTTGGACAGATTTCCTGCAAACAAAGAGAAACTTACATAAAAATCAACACAAAAAGGCTTTCGACACACACTAAACTTTAGGAAAAAGCATTAGAAATACCGTGAAACCACGGTACATGAACACCCTCAACTTAAATTCGTTGTTTGTCCTCAAGCGACGCACTATGACTCACTACAAAATCTTCATACAAAAGTATCCATATTTTAACTTCCGCTATCATTTGGCTATCAATCCCGATTATTCACATTATATTCATGCATGGTTTCACTATTAGGCAATGACTTGTGTAGAATCAAACCATGTCCTAGACTCACTACGCGATGATACCTGTCCTCTTCAACTTCTCACCGAGATGCTAATATTTCCGATATTGCAACTCCTGTCCTCACTTCAAATAACATCCTTATTTTTCACACAATCATTTTAGTTTGAGTATAAGGATCACTTTTCGACACTCACTCTCAGAACAAATTCACAACTCATTTATACATATTGCCATAGGCTTGCCCTTATTTTCACTACTTCAAGTTCGCCATATAACTCTTAAGATCACAATAGGACTTTTTTTTTAGATTGTAACATAGGCTCAGGGTCAGGTAGGGTGTATTTAGGTATACTTTAGTGACTTGTTGCCCTCCTTGACATATCGGCTATGCGAACCACCTTTTTATTATTTTATTTCGCCCTATTACTCAATTTTCTTTTCACTTTGCTGTTTTCCCTTTCTTATCCTTATGTGTAAGTGACTTTTCTCTTTTCTTGTGTTTATTTTGCTATTTATTCATATTTTTTTTCTTTTTTTTTTAGTCACTTCTGTTTTATTCTTTCTTTCTCTTCATTCTTTCAACCCCACTTTCCGGGGTTTTCCTTATAACAGCCACCCTCAACTCATGATTTTGCCATGAGTTAAGGTTCACAATACCCATGGTTGGGTCAGGGCCTAAACAAGGTTGCTTTATGCATTAGCCACCCTCAACTTATACTTTTGGCATAAACTGAGGTGCACATGTCCAAGGAGGGACCAGGGCCAACACATTGTTCCCAGAGAAGATCATTTGGGGTGAAAAAGAAAGATCTATTTTAAGCTCAATTCATTTGGATCAAAAAGGGATTAACTTCATTTGGTTTTCTGTTCTTTTAGGCTCAAGATTGACTATTTCGAACAAGGGCCTATGATCCTTTCCTAATTGATTGTTTTGACTCACTTTTAGTAGGACTAACCAGGCAAGTTCTAGCTCAGTATTGATGGTGGACATTCGAATTCACCTCACACTCACTTGACATTCCTTGCATTCCCGGATTATTAGACACCTAGTTCAAATCTTAGATTCAGGATCATGCAGTAGTGTATCTGTATTTCATGTTTCAAACCACACACTTATCACTTACTATGCCTAGTCATGCAATTGATTATCGAGATATCATATTTATTTTATCCATCATGCTTCAGATTTATACTATGTACATAAGATATGACATGCCGGTTCAACAATAAAAGTAATCAGTCTTTTGGGGAAAAAAGAACACAGGCAAGAAAACCCCAAAAGAGGATCGTGAACTTGGGCTACTCAGAATTCACCCAAGTACTCACTTTCCATTTACCCCACCCCCAACAAAAGATATGCAATTGTCCCCAATGCACAAAAGAGCTAAACAACGCAAAAGGGTAAGTGAAGCAAACCTGAGGCGCTAAGCGCCGGCGATCAGCAAGTTGGTGGGTCCGGTTCACCGGAACCCACTCCCTGCGTAGTCTGGACATCCTCAGTAATGTTCTCAGCATCAACAGCACCATCAGTAGTGCCTCTCACAGAATCTACAATTTTGGAGCTAGATGCCCCGGCAGCTACTTCTACAGCCCTCAACTTACGGGCCTCCTCATCAGCAATCGAGGCTCTCCTCGCAGCCTCCATCTCACGGCGCTCCTTCTTCCTCGCCCTAACCTCATCCTTCTCTCGACCCCTACGTCTCTTGTCATGCTCTCGCGGGGGAGGTGGTGGAACATCAGAAGTGGCAAAAAGAGCAGCCATCACTGTGTCATCAGCAGGCTATGCAGAAGGGGCCTCAGACTCAGGCTAGCACTCGCAACTCAAAAGCGTCCAAGCGCTGATGTACCTCTGCGATCTTCCTCTCTGTGTGCTGTACCATCTTGCGCTCCATGCGCTCCTCTGCCTCAGCAATAGTCTTCTGCATCCAAGGCTGGATGTGATGCAGAAGTGTAGCCATCTGTGCCTCGAGTTTCTGGACCCTAGCAAGTGGGATCAGAGTGGCGGAAGGAGCCGAGTGAGAGGAGCTCGGGGCAGTGCTACTACCCGGGATAGACTCGACCGGAGTAGTGTCAGCGTGTGCAGAAGCATCCTGGGAAGCCGCATGGGCATGCTCTATGGTGTTGGCCAGGTTCTCACCAAGTGGAACCGCCTCCGGGCAGGGCCCTCTATGTGGGGCCAACTCATTGGCCTCATCCCTGATGAGGCCGATGTCAATATTTCCTTGCGGGGTCCGGAGCTGGTCAATGTGCCAAATGGGCACGCCTGCGGATCTGCACAAAGAGAAAATTATGCAAGGAAAAGGGTAAGTCGTGGTGACCTTGAAGGCCCTCTCATGTATGACCTCTTGGAGAAGCCAAGCGAAATCGACCTCGAACCCTGCCATCATTGCGGCCATAAGAACTGCACGATCCCAGGTGATGATATTATCAGCAGCAGTGGGGGAGAGACAATGGCGGACTATGAACCAAAGAAACTTGGCCGTAAAGGTCAAGTTGGCCTTCCTGATGGCTCCCTTCGGCTCCATCACCCAATCCGCAGCCTCTCCATCAATAGATAAGTGTTGGTAGGGAGATTGTCGACCTGTATGCCGCGTACTCGGATGTACTCAAGTGGGTCCTGTTTGGCGGGGGCAGACTGCCTATCTATTTGTGAGCGGATAGTGGCCACATAAGAGGCATAGAACTCTCGGACTAACTCCTCACTGTAGCTGCCCAAAGAACGAGCCGTCCACTCCAGCCGGTGTCTGGTGAAAAGAGTGTGAATGTCTGGCATGGTGGGGAGACTTCCCGTGAGGACCCGCCTCTCCAGTGTGAGGGTCCATGTCATGACGCCTTTGTCATTGAGCACCTTGGCGTCTAAGTATACTTTGTATTGCCCGTCGACACACCACCGATTGGGCTGATCGGCAACCGGGGCAGGGACTCCAGTTTGTGAGCCAGGGGTGGAGTCAGTGCTGTCAGCCTCATCATCCGAGGCAGACTGTGTAGCTGTGGCGGGGGCAGAGGTTTCTGCGGACCCGGAGGCTTCCTCTGACCACGAAACTCCTAAGGAGCCAGATGCTCCTTCGTCTTGGGCAGCTGACCCAGAAGGTGCGCCGGTCAGTGTGCGCTCCTCATCAGACTGGGAGGCAGTGACTACGCCGGGCGCCACCTTCTTGGGCGTGACTCTCGGTACACGTGGAGCTCGTGCTGTAGTAGCAGTGCCTGGGGGCACATACTCTGGATCATGCTCATCATCAGAGCCTATCACCAATCGGGCAGACGGGGCGACAGATTTAGAACGCCCACGTGTATAAACGCGATCTTGTTTAGGTGCCATGGGAGGTAGTACCTGTAACGAATCATCATTAGTACTTGAAAGATAAAACATGACAAAAAAATGAGACAATAATACACAGAAACTCAAACCAGTGATAACAGCTCTGAAGTAGCAGTAAGGCACGACGGACCTGATGACGGCCCGTCGTGCGTATGACGGACCGTCCTGCGGTCCGTCATGTAATACTCAGCAGTATAGAGTATTAAAAGGATGGTCTCAGACTGATACGACGATTGTTCAGGATGGGCCGTCGTGGGTATGACGGTCCGTCACATATGTCCGTCAGTGCACACTTAGAAAAAGTGTGGAGACCCTTAGGGCAGGGGTCTCTTACCGTCACGACGGTTGTGCAGGATGGACCGTCGTGGGTATGACGGTCCGTCACATGTGTCCGTCCGTGGACACTTAGAAAAAGTGTGGAGACCCTTAGGACAGGGGTCTCTGACCGTCACGACGGTTGTGTAGGATGGACCGTCGTGGGTATGACGGTCCGTCACAGGTGTCCGTCAGTGGACACTTAGAAAAAGTGTGGAGACCCTTGGGACAGGGGTCTCTGACCGTCACGACGGTTGTGCAGGACAGACCGTCGTGGGTATGACGGTCCGTCACATGTGTCCGTCAGTGGACACTTGGAAAAAGTGTTGAAAACCTTAGGACAGGGATCTCTGACCATCACGATGGTTGTGCAGGACGGACCGTCGTGGGTACGACGGTCCGTCATCGGGTTGTCGTGCTGTCATTCAGAGACAAAACTGGGGGATGCCACATTCACCCCATGTGAGTCAAAACAAAGACCCAACAATTCTCTAACACTCTTGAACATAAATACCTATCAAATTTACAAGTTTTAAAGCCCTAATTTCTCTAGTTTTATCCAGGCATTTTGTGGAATTAATAACCTAGGTTGATAATATATATTCAAAGAGCAAAAGACCCATATGCTAAATAGTAAAGAAAAAAAAAACTAAGTAAATGGGTGGAGTTTGCAGGAACACATACCTTTGAAGAGGAGAAAATAAGACGAAAGTGATGGCACCCAACAGAGAAGACTGAGAAGCACAGCAGCAGACTCCGACAAAGAAGGGAGATTTGGGAGGGAAAATGGGAGAATGTGGGGAATTTGGGAAGAGAAAGCAGTTGAAAGGCTCAAATGGGGGAAAGAGGGAAAGAAAACTGGTAAATGAAGGGGTGGGGGGGGTTTAAAACGTTTAAAAACTTTTGAAATTCATCAGCCGGGTCGGGTTGGGTAACCGGGTAATGAAGTGACGAAACCCCGATGACGGTCCATCGCATATGTGACGGTCCGTCACAGGTTTCGTCGCATGTGCCCTAATTCTTAAAAAATACTAAAGAGCGTACCTGGCACAACGGAGTCATGCGACGGTCCGTCACAGGCGTGACGGTCCGTCGATGTATCCGTCAGTGAATGTGGCAGAGTAACTTTTCTGCAGAACTTCCTGTAGATGTGCTACCTAAAAATTTACAACCCATTAATAGAAAATTTCTACCGCTACTGGAAAGAAAAACTATAAAGTGGTTAGATGATAAATATTGGGTTGCCTCCCAACCAGCGCCTGATTTATCGCGGCACGACTGAGGACACTCGATTACTCAGACTTCATCAAGATGATATGCCTCAATCACCTCATTCGCCGATTCCGCATGACCTATATAGATTTTTAGACGTTGTCCGTTCACCTTAAACCGCACACCTTCCTTGTTTTCCAACTCAACCGCTCCATGAGGGAATAATTGGGTGATCGAGTAAGGGCTAGTCCATTTAGACTTGAGCTTGCCCGGAAACAAGCGCAATCTAGAGTTGAATAAAAGCACCGAATCCCCAATCATAAACTCTCGTTTCTCGATCTTTAGGTCATGGTACTTCTTCATCTTTTCTTTGTAGAGCGCTGAGCTTTCATAAGCCTTTAGGCGAAATTCATCAAGTTCATTTAACCCATTTAACCGTTGTTCTGCAGCTTCGTTTCAGTCCAGTTTTAGCTTCTTCATAGCCCACATGGCTTTATGCTCTAATTTAACCGGAAGATGACATGCTTTCCCATATACTAGTTGGTATGGGGACATACTTATGGGAGTCTTATACGCTGTCCGGTAAACCCAAAGAGCATCATCAAGCCTCCTTGACCAATCTGTTCTACTAGCGTTCACTGTTTTTGACAAAATCTGTTTGATCTCCCTATTTGATACTTCAACTTGCCCACTAGTTTGAGGATGGTAAGGAGTGCCCACATTATGGCGAACCCCATATTTCTCCAATAATCCCTTGAACAATTTGTTGCAAAAGTGGGATCCCCCATCACTAATAATCGCCCGTGGGGTACCAAATCGAGAGAATATATTCTTCTTCAAGAATGCAGTGACACTCTTCCCCTCATTGTTCGTGAGGGCGATGGCTTCCACCCACTTGGATACATAATCAACTGCTACTAAAATATACTTCATTCCATGACAACTCACAAACGGACCCATAAAGTCAATACCCCAAACATCAAATAACTCAATTACAAGAATGAGGTTTAGAGGGAGCTCTTGCGTTCTTGAAATGCCGCCATCTCTTTGGCATCTATCACATGCTTTGGCGAACTCATGAGCATCTTGATAAATAGTTGGCCAATAGTAACCACTTTGTAAGATCTTATGAGCAGTCCGAACACCACTATGATGTCCACCAAAGGGTGAGGAATGGCATGCCTCTAAAATACTCAGCATCTCAACTTCTGGCACACAACTCCGAATAAGCCCATCAGCACAGCTCCTGTATAAGTATGGTTCATCCCAAAAGAACTTCTTCATATCGTACATGAACTTTTTCCGTTGATGAAAAGACAGGTCCGATGGAACAATATCACTAGCTAAGTAGTTTGCAAAATCAGCGAACCACGGAATCAGGTCTTGTGAGGTAGCCAATACATGCTCATCGGGGAACGTGTCATCAATATCAGTCTTATCCCCCAACTCTCTCATAGATTCATCTTCTAAATGGGACAAGTGATCAGCAACTTGATTTTTGGTCCCTTTCCTATCCCTTACCTCAAAGTCAAATTCTTGCAGTAGTAATACCCAAGGAATTAACCTCGGTTTCGCATCCTTCTTCGCCATCAAATATCTCAGGGCTGAATGATCAGTATGCACTATAACTCTAGTACCTAGCAAATAGGAGCAGAATTTTTCAAAAGCAAATACTACGGCAAGGAGCTCTTGTTCATTTACTGTATAGTTCTTCTGAGCTTCATTGAGGGCTTTACTAGCATAGTAAATGGGATGAAGGATTTTGTCCCTTCTTTGTCCCAATACCACACCAAGGGCAACCCCACTCGCATCACACATCACCTCAAATGGATTGCTCCAATCCGGAGAAATAATGATAGGTGCGGATACCAGTTTTTCTTTGAGATCGCCGAATGCTTTAAGACAGGATTCATCAAAAGAAAATTTACAATCTTTCTCCAACAGTTTGCACAATGGATGTGCAATTTTAGAGAAATCTTTAATGAATCTCCTGTAAAAACCTGCATGCCCAAGAAAGCTTCTCACACCTTTTACAGAGATAGGTGGAGGAAGTCTCTCTATCACCTCGACTTTGGCTCGATCAACTTCTATGCCTTTTTCTGAAATACGATGGCCCAAAACAATACCTTCTTTGACCATAAAGTGGCATTTTTCCCAATTGAGAACTAAATTGCAGTCTTCACATCTCTTAAGAACTTCAGATAAATGGCTCAAACATTGCTCGAATGATTCACCAACCACTGAAAAATCATCCATAAAAACCTCAATAGTATCTTCGACCATATCGGAGAATATTGACATCATACATCTCTGAAATGTGGCGGGTGCATTGCATAGCCCAAACGGCATTCTCTTGAACGCAAAGGTCCCATATGGACAAGTGAAAGTGGTCTTCTCTTGATCTTCTGGTGCAATAGAAATCTGATTATACCCTGAATAACCATCAAGAAAACAGTACCACCCTTTTCCAGCGAGTCTATCCAACATCTGATCCATGAAGGGCATGGGAAAATGGTCCTTTTCGGTCCATGCATTTAATTTCCGGTAATCCATACACACCCTCCATCCAGTCACCGGTCTCATTGGAACAAGTTCATTCTTTTCATTGGGGACCACAGTCATTCCCCCTTTCTTAGGTACACACTGAACAGGGCATACCCAACTACTATCGGCGATCGGATATATTACTCCAGCATCCAACCATTTTATGATTTCCTTCTTCACGACCTCTTGCATAGGTGGATTTAAGCGTCTTTGGTGCTCAATACTTGGCTTATGATCGGGCATGAGTTGGATTTTATGAGAACAAATACCATGAGGGATCCCAATAATGTCCGCAATGGTCCACCCAATAGCTCTTTTGAACCTTTTTAGTACTTTGACCAAACTCTCTACTTGTTGTTTATTCAGATCTGATGCAATGATTACCGGCAATGTGTCACCATTTCCTAAGAATTCATACCTGAGATGAGGTGGGAGAGCTTTTAGTTCTAGCTTTGGAGCCTCCTCTATAGATGGTTTAGCAGGTGGAGACTCGCGATTCTTCATATCTAGCTCATATTTCTTCGGTTTAAACCGAACATTACCACAATCAAGAGCAACGATTAATGACCCTTATTCTTCAATGCATTCATTATCAAAATTCATTATCACTGCCGCCAGTGCTTCTACACCTAGACGTTCTTCTATTTGTGTCTCGGGTGATTGACCAACTTTGTAGGATATGGCAGATACCGATTGGAGCTCACCACTCTGCCGCATGGACCTACAAATGTTGAAAGTCACTTCTTCATTGTTCAATCGAAATTTCATCTGCCCCTTTTCCATATCAACTAAGGCTCTACCCGTAGCAAGGAATGGCCTCCCAAGAATAATAGGCACCTCAAAATCGACTTCACAATCAAGAATAACAAAATCTGCCGGAAATATGAACGACTCCACTTTTACTAGCACATCATGGAGTATCCCTATAGGCCTTTTTACTGTTCGATCGGCCATCAGTAGCCGCATCGCAGTGGGCTTTGGGTCACCCAAACCCAACTTCTTGTAAATCGAGAGGGGCATGAGATTTATGCTTGCCCCCAGATCACATAATGCTTTCACAAAAATGTAATAACCCGATCGTACAAGGAATAGTGAATGCACCGGGATCTTCTTTCTTTTGCACCAAAGACCTTGTAGCAATAGCACTACAATGCTGCATTCTGTCATCATCCTCAAAAGTGATCGAACTTTTCTTTGTAACCAAATCTTTCATAAACTTGGCATAACCAGGCATTTGTTCAAGAGCTTCTACCAAAGGGACATTGATAGAAAGTTGCTTCAACATTGTTATAAACGCCGATATTTACCATCCTCGGTCTTTTTCACTAATCTTTGAGGAAAGGGGGGGGGGTCTAGGCATGGGAGTTACCTTTTTAGGCACTTCAGCATCTTTATCAGTGTTATCTTCTACTTCATCACTAACCTCTACCACTTTATCATTATCTCTCATCACCTTTTCCACAATAGACGGCATAGGTGGGTCAATAGTTTGTTTACCCCCACGAGTAGTAATTGCCATACAGTGTCCATCATTTTTTGGATTTTGGACAGTGTTGCTAGGAAGAGTGCCCGGTTGCCGTGGGTTCACAGTTGCAGATAATTGAGCCATTTGCAATTCAAGCTGCTTGATTGATATGGCATGTGTATCGACTTTCTGTCCAATACCCGCTACATCACTCCTTAACTCTTTGGTGTGCTCATTACTAGCATCGAACCTCCTCATCATCTTGTGCAACATATCCTCAACTCGCGCCATACTACCTCCACTATCCCTAGGAGCAACTTCACGATTTTGAGGAGGAACATAGGGCCCACTCCTCTCATTTCTATTACCATAGTTACCCCTGTTGAAGTTGTTGTCGCGGTTGTAATTTCCATCACGGACATAATTACCCTCACGGTTGTAGTTACCATAGTTCCAACCTTGATTCCCTTGACCTTGGCGCCAATTCTCCTGATTGGAGCCTTGGGCGTTCGGTCGGAAACCCCCCGTCTGATCATTTACTGCATAGGAATCTTCCTCATAATAATATTCATCAGTTGGTGGTGGTGGTTTAGACAAGTAGTTCACTGCGTTTATCTTTTCTGTACCCCCAGTGACATGTTTTAACACCAACCCAAGCTCAGTTCTTATCTGCGCCATCTCTTCACGAATCTCATCTGTGGCTGGGTTGTGTGTGGATTGCACTGCAAAAGTATTTCTCCCCGTATCTGACTTTCTAGTACTCCATGCTTTATTATTCTGGGAGATTTTCTCTAATTTTTTGGCAATTTCAGTATGAGGACACTCCCCATAAGAACCACCTGCTATAGTATCCAATACCGCTTTATTATTATCATCCTGTCCCCGGTAGAAGTATTCTTTCGTGACTCATCATATATGCGGTGATTGGGGACACTTCTCAAAAATGAAGTGAACCTATCCCAAGAACTACTAACTGACCCTCCTGGTAGTGCCACAAAGTTGTTCACTCTGTCTTTGTGATTTAGTTTCTTGGAGACCGGGTAGTAACGTGCTAAGAAAACGTCCCTTAGTTGGTTCCAGGTGAAAATTGAGTTATAAGGGAGTTCAGTGAACCAAATAGCAGCCTCTCCCGTCAGTGAGAGAGGAAATACTCTTAGCCCTATTACATCCAAATTCAAATCAGGCCTCCCTACACAGCTTTTACACACTGCCCTCACCTTAGCTATATGGGCATGTGGGTCCTCAGACAGTAGTCCTGAAAACAAACCTCTAGCCGTGAGCATTTGCATTAGACTACTAGTGACTACAAAGGTGTGACCTTCTGGTAGAGGGGGCAAGACAAGTGGCCCATCAGAATCTGCAATATTATCATAACCTCTGTAGTATTCTTGAGGATGTGGAGCGGGATTTTGTCCCCTTTGTGCACCTTGATCAGGATTATCAGGTAATAATCAACCATGAGCATCAACCGGAGCTGGGATGTTCTGGTTTGGATCATCATCATTTATACCCAAGTTTTGATTCATTTTGCGTAGTGTACGCTCTAACTCCTGATCGTAGGGAAACAAAGGTTCTCTTCCTCTCCGTGTATTTGGCATACACGGACGTCAATTCTAAACAAAATCAAAAACAACAGAAAAAGTAAAATCAGGAAAATAATGACTAAACTTTAGTAATAAAATTTAAGTTAATCTAAAAGCTACTTTCCCCGGCAGCGGCGCCAAAATTTGATACGCTCAATTTTACTTCTCAAATAAGAAGTAAAGCGGTCGTATCAAGTAAAGAACCCAACTAATGAGGTTGAGATCGATCCCACAAGGAAAATAGTTCAGACTTAACTTTATTCTATTATTACTCTTATTTACTCAACTCTTTTCCGAGAAATAAAGAGACAAAAAGGGGGATTTTATTTCTAAATTAATGAAAATGATTAACTAAATAAAAATGGACAACTAACAGATTCAGCTTTCGAAATTTAATCAAATTATAAAAGTAACTAGGGCTTTAGTGTTCCCCACAGGTTCCTAACTTGGTAAATCTAACTATAACAATTCTATCCTAATATCTTGCATGTAAAGTGATAAGTTACGTATCTCTAAATCCTTGGTCCGGCATCTAGAGAATTTCACTCCGCACCTTGGTCCGGCTACGTGTGTTGCTATACTAACCCTTATCTTTACCTCATATTAAACATCGTATTCGGTATTTGACTAAGTTATTAACTCGTACCAACAAATACTAGCCTATTAGATAGTCTACACTAAATCTATGTTGATAATTCTTTTCCTATTATCTACCTCCTTGGTCCGGCAAGTAGCATTAAGGCGAGTTCTAACGTTGGCCATCCGTTAAAAAGACTTCTACACGAAAGAATTATCAATACATGCAAGACACCACTCTAGAATTGTTATTTAAGTTAGATTTTTACCTTGTTATTCACCCATGGTTCCCACAACCCTAGCTATGAGGTTTAGTTACCCATGTTCATAATCACAATTCATATTGTTAATGGAAGAATTCATGCACTTACTTTTATGAAAACGAATAATTTCCCAGAATTTAACTTGATTAATCAACAAAATCACCAACAATTAATTACCGAGAAAGTATCTTAATTCCCAAAATCGAGAATTCAATAATATAATAGAAGAACTAAAAACTAAAAATTATCTAGAAAGTCTAACCCCAAAAACGAGGTTTTTCCCACTATTTATAATAAAAACAAAGTCTAATCAAATAAGGATTCAATTTACTAAAAATCTGTCCAAACGCGTCTGGATCGACGGACCACGTGACGGACCGTCATGGACACGACGGACCGTCATAGACTCCGTCGTCCCATACTTCACCATTCTTCAGTTGCTTTCTTCATTCCCCTCGACGGACAGGTATGATGGACCCTTTCAAGCACGACGGTCCGTCGAGGGTCTTCGTTCCAAAATACTTGGACTTCTTGGAATTTGGGTACTGGGACTACTTCTCTGATCATCACGACGAACAAGCAGGACGGACCGTCGTGGCTATGACGGTCCGTCATGGACTTCCGTAATCCCACACTTGGTCAGACTTCACCATTTTCCTTCAGCAACTTCTCCCTTCACTACGATGCCACCTACGGACCGTCACAGCCTCGACAGACCGTCATAGGTTCCATAGGTGGTCTCTTCTGCATTTCTTTCTCAAAAACTCCCGCGTTCATCCTTGGACAGATTTCCTGCAAACAAAGAGAAACTTACATAAAAATCAACACAAAAAGGCTTTCGACACACACTAAACTTAAGGAAAAAGCATTAGAAATACCGTGAAACCACGGTACATCATTGCCCATTTTTAAGTTGCTTCTCGTGGTCTGAAAATCCTTCTTTCCTTCCATATCTTGAGTATAGAAATTCCAAGGAAACCAATCCATTATTGAAACACTCCTTATGAGGATGCATGATATGCATCTGTTCTAAAAATTTGTTCCTGCTAATGCTTCTTGGGGTTATGAGTGTTTTACTTCGGAGATCCTTGTGTAACCCTGTGAAATCACCCCATTCCTCCAATGTAGGCGTCAACTCAAAATTACTAAAGTGAAGCACATTGCTTATAAAATCCCAAAATGAAATCAAAGCGTTGATCAAACTTCTGTCCGGACTAAACCTCATGATGTCTGTGAGAAAACCAAGATGTTGAAATATCTCAGTTTGCCTAAACCAATGCATATCATCTCACCAAACCATGAGTAGTGGTGGGTTGTATTCGTGATCATAAATTTTGGGTGATCATTAACCATTTCGATTTCTTCATCTATGACCTTTTATCACATCTCATAAATCTCATGACTACCTGATTGGAAAAAACTCAAGACTTAAAAAGCAAATTTAACTTATGAAATTTTATTCATTCTAAATCATTTGTCGGAGTAGTTTAAAAAAGAAACAGAATGTCTAAAGTGGTAACTTTAGAAAGAAAAGAAATATTTATGAAACAATTTTGAAAACAATACTTAAAACCAATTTTTATGAAACCATTCTGAAAACATACATATATATAATGTTTTTATATATTATAGGTGCATACAAATATGTATGATTATTTCTTTTTAAAAAATTCGATGTTTTGATGATAAAAACAATTTTGAGGTTTTATTATTATTATTAATTCATTAATTTGTTTATTTTAAATCATATGTTGATAATAGGTAAAATAGACATTTGTGTTTTTAGTCAATTATCCTAAAGCTGATCAACATTTGATGTAGTCTTCATGATGCAACAAGCAACACAAAAATGTACATGATGGTCTCAAGAAAACGTACTTGTCCTAGACAGACCCAGCCCAATGCCGAGTCTCGCACTACAAAAAAACATTCAATTTACGGCGGTTAATTTGAGGAATTTCTTTAAAACTCCGCTATTAGTATATTTTGTAGCGTTTTTTCTAACCCCCATCATATAAATTTTTTTGTGGTAGTTTTATTAAGGAGGTTAGTGAATTATCTTAAGTTAAAACAATTTGTGGGAATTATCGACCCCCAAAATTTTATTTTGTTACCTTACAAATATATATATATATATATATATATATTCAAATTATATGATATATAACAATGAATGTTAAACGTTAATTTCTTTATATACACACATTCTTCTTCTTTATTTCCATTTGATTGTAATTTTTGATCCTTTATTTTTTTTAATTTATTAAGATAAGCTTGAATATTTTTTCTACTTTATTTATCCAATTTCACTTTGATGTTTTATCTTATATATAGTAATACTATACTTTATATTAAAATATCTTATATAGTCATATTCATTAATTATACTTCTGCTTAAATTTTAACTTTAACTGAGCTTATTTAATACAAAAATCAAATTAATTAATTAGTTACTTGTTAATAAATATTAAAAAGAAAAGGCTTGTTACGTGCATCAAAAATAAATATTAGTCCAAAATATTAAAAATAGACTAAAAACCAAAATTCCCCACTAAATCCCTTAAAACTTTCAAACAAATTAAACCAAATAACTACCCCACTTCCCATCCCTTCCCACGTTACACTACCATACCCATATCATTTTCCTTCTTAACTTATTACTTTTCTATCGCCCTCTCCTCTTTCTCTATATCTATTCTTTTTTTTTAACATCATTTTGACGTATTTTTTTTAGGTGAGCGTAGATTTTAATTGTTTGCTAATTAATTTATGTTCTTGTAGGTTATGCACAATGAAATAGACGGTAAATAATTTTTTGCATATCAATATTGATCTTAAGTTTTTAAATATAAATATTAATCTTCGTAAAGTGAGTTTGATGATCCACATTAGAATTTTATTGTATTATTTAATTTGTAGATAGTTTGTATTTTACATGTTGTTAAACCTAATGAATTAGTGTCTTTACAATAGGATTTGTTTAAATTCTCACTTCATCGTAAAGTTATTTATAGTCGACCTATACTTCATTTTAGGGAAGCCTCAATTTTATTTTTGTTTAGTTAAATATCAGGTAATGATTTTATCCTTGATTGGATTTGACTAATTGCAAATTAACAGATAACTTTGCATATGAGATTGTGATCAATATAATATAACTTAAAAATATGTATTTTCCTATTCCGTACACCTAGTTTTTATTTTCGTAGAAAAAATCATGAAATCGTCGTTATTCACAATAGTGTGTATGAGAGACATCACAATAAATTTCTCTCATCCATAATGTTATAATTTTTTTCAAACCAAAGTTGTATATGAATTTGCTTTTAGAATGACTTAATCTTTTTTTTTTTTCAAGACTTACAAATATATATATGTATCAATAAATCTCTATCTAATTACATATAATTTTTTTTATTGTTTCAGCTTGATGCAGGCTTTGAGCTTACTTCACCTTGGATAAGTGATTGAGTGACAACAACCTAAATCACCAAACAAATGCTATAGAGTTTTTTAATATTTATTTGTTGTGAATTTCTTATAATTTAAAATGTAATTTTAAAGCTATTATACACAAGTTTATATTATTTTTATTTCACAGGCGTTTGAACTTGTAAAATTTATAAATACAAATTTTTTAATGAAATTTGATTCGCATTAAGTGTGTTATGTAATAGAATTTTTAATTTATATTATTTTAAGGTTAATGTAAATCAAATTTCACTTTATTATTTAAATAATGGTAATTTTGTAAGACATCAAATTATGTAACTATTGATTTTATATCACAAAAAGTTTTAAATCCACAAAAATAAAAATTTAATTATTGGGATAATATTGTGAAGGTTTTAAACTAACCAAATTTATTAGTGATTTTGTGGGGGCGTCGTGGAGGTTTACTAAAATCGCTATAGATATGCTCGTGGTAAGAGTAATTGTAGCGTTTTTAAGAATCGCCACAATTTAATTTGTGGGGTCCCTAAAACGCCACAAATTGACTAAATGTCCCCCATAAATTTAGCTTTTTTTGTAGTATCGCTAAGTTAAGCACACATAATGCAGATTAAGAGGAACCTACTAAGGATATCATGTCTTGTTTCAGTTCTACTAAGGTTAAACTTATGGAGAAAGGTATCTACACTGGCTGTAAACGAGCGAACAACTTAAGTTAGGAAGTAGTAATGTACCGGTAGCAGCACTTTCGGGCTTTGTGCATGAGTTCTCCCTATTCTAAAAAGTGTAACTAAAAATCCTTAACCATAGACCGAAGGTCCACAATCTATCTTAACAGAAGTGGGGTGCTAAGTCGCTTCCCATAATGGTATCATAGTACGATATCCAAAAACATATCAAAACAGTAGACAACTAGCACATTAAACCATTAAGTACGATATCCAAAAACATAAATAAATAAACAGGAAGTCATACACATGTCAATAATCATAAGATCGAATTTTAGTTATCCTCAGCGGAGTCAATATCTGTCACATCCCTATTTTTTTGATTTTTTTTACGTTCTGTTTCTATCCTTTTTTGTTTTTCTTTTATGTACATTTTTATTAACTTTCTCTTTTTTATTATTATTTTTACTTTTTGATTTAATTCTTTTTCCCTTTAAAAATTAAATTTTCACGTTTTTTTCATCTATTTTTAATCTTTCCATTATATTATTTTATTTTATTATTACGTTTTCCTTTTTTTTTTTATATCTATCTTTATTTTATTTATTTTTTTGTGCATTCAATTTCTGCCTTTTTAAAATTATTATATATTTTTATTTTTGTAAGTTTCTTTTTCTTTTTTTTTCCTTCTTCTTCTCTCGTCATTTACTTCTTTTCTTATAGTTTTTTAATTGTTATTATATTATATCTTTATCAAGACAAAAAATTAAACTTATATGTTTTCTTGCTATTTTATGAAATAGGATCACTAAAACTTTTAATTCTATCTAAAACGGTCACATGATGACTCAATTAATTCTTGAGAATCTAATACTATCTCCTAGTCCCTTCCATTAATAGTCAAATTAATCTAAGCAATTAAACAATGAGCACGCCATTAAATACATTAGATTATAAAATAGTTATCACAAATAAAATATGCTTATGTCTCCTTAAATTATGGGGGGGGGGGGGGGGGCGGGGGAATAAGAAAAATCCAAAACGTTATGGGATACATGTCCTTTCATGATTCTAAAAAATCAAACATGTCATTCACATTAACTTTTTGCCAATAAAATAAACTAAAATAAACAAGCTATGTCAAGAATGCACCTTTTAATTTCTTTTGACTAAACAATAAAGAGGACCTTTCAAGTCTACTGATTTCAAAACTTAACAAGACTAACTTTAAGATCCACGAATTTTGAACCACGAATTAAATCTTATACTCTAGATTTAATTTTAAAAAACTCACTTTTTCTTCTGTTTGCGTTTGCTATATTTTTTTTTTTTACGCTTTGTCTCCCTCCTCCTTCCCGATTTTTTTAGTGTTTGAAGTAGTAGTCTAGTGGATATAGGAGTGGGTTGTGGGTTGTTTAGTTGAGGAGAATGTGAGGGAGTGGAGTGTGTGTCAGTAGGTTAGTTGATAGATGAGTGGTATTTGTAGTAGTCTAGTGGATATAGGAAAGTTATTTTTTGTTTGAAAAGAATAAAAATGTTATTTTTCTCTTTTGGGATAATTTTCAGAGACCTCCCTCTCGGTTTTGCTATATAACATTGATTTTCTTGTGGTTTACGATATTACGTCTACCTCTCTTTCTTTCATTTACTTGTAATCATTCTTTAAATCTATTTAAAATAAATATAAATTAGTAGATTTAACAATTATCCTTTTTAATTTATTTCTTAATATTAATAAATATTATATAAAAAGCAACTTATTTAACAAATATTTTAAAAATAAATCAGCACAAATTCATTTTTTTTTGTTAAACAAAGATGAAAGTCTTCATTCAAGCTCATCCACCATTTTTACCAAATATTAACTCTTCATATCCATTTCACCTTTATCTATTCACGTAGGTTTTCCCCCCACAATAACCAATCATTTTCCAACAACAATTCTTCAACTTAAAGATAAAAATGAACTCCTTAAGAGAGAAATTCGATAAGAACGATAAAAAAAATTTTCTAGTTAAAAAATTTCACAAGCGAAGAAGAAACATGAACCAACGAATAACGATACATCGTTGAAAATTAGATCTAAACTTGCATATATAAGGGCAAAATTGTCAAATCAAAATTAATTTATATTTATTTTAAATAGGATTAAAGGATGGTTACAACAAAATTGAAATAAGGGAGGTAGACGTAATATCGTAAACCACAGGGAAGGTGAGTACTACAGAGCGAAACCTTGAGGGAGATCTCTGAAATTATCCTAATATACCCCTTTCTTTTTTAGTTTTCCTACGTGTGTGTTGTGCTTTGGTGCAAATTGTGTTGTGGAGTGGGCTAGGTTTGTTAGATTATTTATGTTTTATTTTTTTTATTTTTTATTTTATTTTATTTTAGTACTAGTTTTAATTTACTTTTAAAAGAATAAAATTAACTACCATATAAATAAATTGTAATAACATATCAACTAATTATAAGAACCTAAGAAAAAGTCAAATAGCTAAAACAATACAATTAAATAATACTAGCTTATTTATAAAAACTTAATTTTAAAACAATACAGATTTTTTTTGTAATCTTTTATTTCTTTTAAAACAATTGAAAAATAAAACTTACATTAAAAATTGATTCTATTTTTGTTGTTTTCAAATCCTTTAAAATAAACTTAATAAAATAAGAGAAAAGTCAAAATATTTAATTTATGTTTATAAAAATATTTTAGCTCTAAAAATGGTGTAAAATATTAGGTCCGGTCAAAAATTACGTGTCTACGGCGGAACTCCATTCCGACACTCAAAAATTAAAAAGACCCAAAAAATCACTTTCTTAACAACTTAGCCTTTAAAACTCACAAACGTAACAAATTATCAACTCTTAACTCCAAGATTAACGTAACAAATTATCAACTCTTAACTCCAAGATTAAAACTAACTTTAAAACTCGATCGTAAAAGACTTTGGGTGGATATAGGGAATTGAAAAATGTCAATTCACCAAACTTGCTAAAAATTACTCACCGAGTCATTACAATGTATAATCTAGAACGAGAAGTAACTAGTATGAGGGTAGAAGTAAGCAAAAAGAAGAGTTCTAAATAACAAAATACGACAAGACCAGAAGTAAACTAAAATTACATGCATAATGATCCCTCCCAGAACCGAGATGTCACAAGTGTTGAGTTGTGCTAACAAAAGAGTAGAGGTCCCACAAGTGAACCAAAACAAAGTTGTCTCAAAAAGCAAAAGATGTGCTTTACAAGGTGCGTAAGGAGACAAGCCAGTCAAGGACGCCAAGTGATCACTCTAATCTCAAGACCCCCACACCCAATTCACACTAGTCATCATTAATTCACACGTTCATGCTCAATCTACTTATAATGGAAGTCGTAGCCTACTTGTAAGTCGACTGCGCTCGCTCCATGATAGAAGGCTAGAGCTTTTACTTTCATAATGACCTCTAAATGCTGCCACACTATCAAGATTAAGATCACAACATCAATAAATTCATAGAGAAACTAAAATTACTTAATATTGAGATGGACCAATTTTAGACTCAAACAAAAAATATGGTATCCATGCCTGAATTTCCAGAACTGACTCTATCAAGAGGTCCTAATGTTACATCCCTCCATATAAAGAACTAGATCTAGAAAGAACTAATTTGGAAAGAGCCATATTTGAAATGTTATAAGTTATGCTTGAATTGTGAGCTTTTGGCAACATCAAATAGTAATAACTTTTAGTACAAGATGATTTGGGTGGCCCATAAGTTATCAAATGAAATGTCTTGAAATCCTCTTTACAACACCACCGAGTTTGTAAAATTTTGAGCTCGTATGAGGAATATATGTCCATTGTAGTTAGGTTGTCTGGCTAAGGAAAGTTACCCGAATTAGTGAAAGGTATTTTGATCTTTTCCTCACACCATCAACTTAAAATGAATTTAGTATATTTTTGTGGTCAAATCTGATTTGGTTCAGTTTCCAGAATCCCAAAATATGCTTGGGGTTATAAAATAGAGTTCAAGAAGAGAAAATAAGAAAAAAAAAAAGAAAGGTTCAAGGAGTTCATCGAGATTTCTTACGGATCAAAGATTTTTTCGCCAAGGTTTTGATCCCTAAGAGGTATATGAGTTCTCATAGTGTTGGTTTCGTTCACTCACATGCAAAACATGTTATTTTAATGCAAATTTCATTCTTGATGTTGAAGTATTTGATTTCTTGAGGATTCTTCTTGAAATTTCATTATTAATCTTGATTGTTGGAATTTTGATGAATTCTTGAGATGAGTGTTACTAGTTTGAGGGTTTTCTTTGAGTAGATTATCGTGTAGATATGTTGGGTATTCCAATTGAAGTAAGTTGGGAAGAAACCATTCGATTCAAGGTGAATTAGAATCAGAAAATGAGAATGAAAATTTGTGGTAGAGTTCTGGGCAGAGGCTAATGTGATGTCCCACCAATGCGCCGACAAAGGTCTTCCACTACAAGAAAGTGGAGATACAACGACATTTTCTAAATGTCTTATTATTATATTTAAATGTTACAAATTTATTTACCGACATTTATTTTACATTTGAATCAAATGTCGTAAATTTTAGTGTCGAGAATTTATTCCGACATTTAGGTAATTGTCGGGAAGAATTTGTGACATTTATTTTGTGACCAAAAGGAAATGACCCTAAAAGCCAACTCACCAAACCCATGAATTTAGTCATAATCCATATATATATGTTCTTTTCTAGAATATAAAGGAGGAAGGGAGAAGGGACAGTAGAAATTAAGATATAATCACTTCATATATATTACTGAAATGTGAAGGAGTAGTCACAAGGTAAAGAAGTAGCGCGAATCACAATCCTCTGCAATGAACTTTAACTCAATGACCACTTCTAGAAAGAACAAATAGAGAAAGAGAAAAAGTAGGAGCACAAAATCAACAAGCATGTGTAATTTCTAGAACTAATCACCTTTTTCAGTCGCATGCAACAAGTTCATAGAACTGAATACATATTCCAGTACATTATTACTGAACATTGCATTGGTACTACATGAGCTTCAAATATACTTGAACTAATTTTAAAAATATATTAGCATAATCAAACAATATAAGACCTCCAGAACAGGTCCCAAATCTAATGTAATCCGTTCTAGTGATAACTTGACAACGACATATTAGAGAGTCCAATGTCACATTTTCGTTGTTGCACATTATTAATAAATCAATATTCAGACTGGGTCTATTCAGACTCCAAAAAACAAACCTGGAAACACCTAAACAAAACTACATCCAGAATTATCTGGTAATAAACAAATACAGAGGAATCATGCTATTTGCTTCGATTAATTTCTTGGACAAGGCAACAAGAGAATCTACAAATTAACTGAAACAAGCTCACTATTTTAGAGAAAGCAGGGTAGTAATGTGCAGGAGGTGCAAACCCATAATCAACAAAATAATGCAAAAAATGAGGTAATCTCAGAGCTTGCACCTTATATTGTGATACAATCTTTTGCGGCTAAATTGAGGCAAATGAGGATTTAAACATGGAAACAAGGAAGAAAAATGGAACAAAAATAAGGGTGATCAAGTAAGAACTGAACAACAAAATATGCAGTCAAGTGACACGAAAAATAATACAACATCACTGATAGACTCAAGGTAGCATCATTAAAAAAAAGAAGATCCAATCAGCAGGAAGAACAAGGGAAAACTCAAAACAAAGAAAGAATAACAAAAACAATACAAACAATGAGAAGAGACATAAGACACCTCAAGAAGAGATTATGTTCTAAAATTTTGGTATCCTTATTCCATATTTTTATCCACAAATCCAGATATTTCAGCATGAAGTAAAAAAATCTTCTTTTTTATAAGGTACATAATGAATTAAGACACTCAAAATAAGAAGTTACATTTTCCCTAAGTAGAGTTTCCAAATAGTTAACGAATAAGATGGAGTAGCATGAGAAAGTTCAAATCCAAATTTAGCGGTATGATTTCATCTAAGTTTCTTTTCTCTTAACCTCTTTTGTTGTCTATCGATATGCCTAATCATAGTTGGTGATTTTCATGTCTCCTTGTGATTAATTTACTCAATGTTTCTCATCTTGTATTCCTAAGATACTTAGAACAAAACTTTGAAGAACTTGATAAGACACAACAAATTTTAAGAACATTTTCACAACTAGAAATTTAAAACTAGTTGAGATAGTAGAATCAGAAACAAATTAGAAAAATATACAAAATATTTTTCTTAAAGAAGAATTATAGTCAATCCGTGTCTAAAGAATCTTACTGATTCCAACAAAATTTTCAAAAACGCAAAGTTACCAAAGCTTAATGAACCAGTGAAGAATAGAAGAAGAGAAATTAATTCACAAATTTAAAATGTGTGACACACACCAGAATCAGGAAAAATAGAAAGAAGATCAAGCCCACTGAATGCACAGTGTCCCCTTAAAGAAATTATTCCCTCTAGTATCTGAGGTTTGATTTGGAATATGTCCTCCCAGGATAGAATGATCTCAATCACCAGTATATTCATACCCAAAACGCTGGTGTCAGCGAGCCACTCAACGACAGTAAAGTACACTTAGAATATTTTATTATTAGTAAAAGAAGTTCAGAAATTCTATTTATAAAATGAGAGGAAATCCCTCAATTTATAGAAAAGAAAGGGTACTGTGAAAAGGTGTCACGACCCGAGCCTACACCCTGGACGTGGCCGAAACTCGAAGACCATTGCTGGTCCCCAAGAGAACCCTCATCCTGGCTTACTACAAGCGGAAGACTCACTTAAGCATACAAATCTTGAAAAGTGAAATAAAATTCGTAAACTCAACTTTTAAAACTTTAACTCAAATGAACAACTTTGAATAAAACAATATATTCAATTAGCCATTAAATAGGCAACTTTAGTCTTTAAAACATTTATAAAATAAATGATTAATATAGACTCCTCAACTATATTTACTATCTATCTATGAAGCCTCTAACTGATAATGATGGAAGTCGGGACAAGACCCAAGACCTCCTAACTAAACAGAAAAAAGATGAAATCCTCCGGAAGCAAGAATGCTCACCATAGCTAACTTAAATCTCGAATGTATCAACGAAGCTCTTGTTGATGATCCTGAATACATGTGTCTGCATCATGAGAAGATGTAGGCCAATTGGCTCAGTACGTGGAATGTACGAGATGTAAGGTGAATTCTAAAGCATAACATAAGCTTGATACTTTAATAAAAAAATGAAAGCATACTTACCGCTTATCAAACTTGAAACTCAAGGAATACTTAAGAATACTCAAGAATAAGATACTCAACTCAAAGATTAAATAATGAACTCAAATATATGATACTCGACTATGGATACTCAACTCAATATAAAGCAATAAAGATATATGCAATGTGTATAAAATAGGTAAAACACTGTAAACTCTTAGTTCATTAAAGATTAAACAATAATAAACTCAACTTTACTTATATATGAAAGTAATATAGTTTTTGTGGGAGTTTCTCTAACTGACAACCACCACTATGAGCCTAAGTTGTGATAGAGCGTCTTGCCCACGCTGCCAGAACTGTCCTTTACTCTGCCGTTGAATAGAACATCCTCTACCTAGTTGATCCACTGGCTAACCTTACGTGATCATCTAAAAAGTATAACATGTTAATACCCATGATGGCTACATGGTTTACATGGGGACTTGAGTTATCTGAACTCTCATCCCCACATCGGTGCTTAATACTACTCCCAAAACTTGCTTTTGCTCATAGTTTAAATAAAATTTCCTTCCTTTGGGTTGAAATAATTTACTGAACCCTTTAGCTTAAAAAGCTCCTTTTTGGAATCAATATTCCCCTCTTTAGCTCAAAACTCTTTTGAAACTCCTTAGTTTCCTTTAAACTTAAATGTAAAACATTTATCAACCTTTAGGAAATACTTAGTCCCCTTTTATAACTTTAGAGAAATGAACTCAAATCTTTCTCTTTACTTAACTTGAAACTTTAACTCTTAGGGAATAGTTAGTTCCCTTATACCTTTTTTGAGAAATGAACTCAACCTTTACTTTTTTCCTTAACTCAAACTTGAGACTTAAAACGAATTTAAAACGTTTAAGTAAGACTCTAAGAACTTTGAAAACTTTACTTTTACTCACTTCATAGCTTTAGACTTGACTTCTTACTTTTAAACTTGACTCTTAACTTCTTGACTTGACTCTTAACTTTCCTTGAATTGAAGTATGGATTCAAAGTTCATGATCTCATGTTTATGGATGATTTCATGATTTTAAACATGGAGAGTTCATGCAGAACTATGAGCATGAACTACTCAACTCGAGAAATAAAAGGTACTTCTTAACTCAAGATAGGAATAAGGAACTCAATACTCACGACTTAGAACTCAGAGATACTACTCCTCTCGATGATACTCATTTATGGAATTCATGCGAAAGTTATGGGCATGAATAACTTGACTCGAGGGTCTAAGTAACTCGATTGAACTCATGTATATGACTCTCTCATTCTATTATTTACTTCCTCAAAACTTAGTTCAATTCAATGATGGATCTCAAAGAATTCGCAATTTAACTTAAAGACTTTCTTGAACTCTACTCTTAACTCTCTATTGAATGTGAATTACGAATTCAAGAGTTTTGGTTCATGACGTGGAGGATTTAGGTTATATTTTCGAATCATGAATACATACTCTTCACTCTTATATTCACTTGCTTGAGTCTTGAAAACAAGTTACTAGAAGATGTAGAAGACTCTTCAAAAGAACTCGAAGGGACTCTCTAAAAAAGGTTCGAAAGAACTCTCAAAACTTAATCTTGACTTTAACTTGAATTTGAATTATTGTTTAAAGGTTATGATTAATATTATGAATGATTTATAAGTGTTTTAGAAGTACTTTTAATTGTTTAAAATAAAAAGGAGTGAAGATACATGTTAAATGAGCTCAAACGGGACTACCGACGCAAAACGAGTGGGGGAAGGCACCCCTGGCGCATTTTGGGCGTGGGACGCCAGACCCTAACATCAGAGAGTACATTTGGGCGCAATGAAGCCGCGCCTCCTCAGCACTCTGGGCGCATCTGGGGCGCGCCACACCAGCCCATCTTCAGGCAACGTTTCGACGAATTTCGCCTCTTTTTTTCTGACCCTAAATCCTTTTAATCGATTTATTTTCTTAAGTTTTCCTTAGATGCAATTACACAACCTAATTAAACACTAATACACCCAAAACAACACTCAAAACAATCACTTTCATCCCAAGAAATCATCAAAGCGCCAACAAGACAACATCTACAATGAACCTCAAGAACACCTAACAAGAACCTGAATCCTTCAACTTTTTGAGAATGAAATTACACTGAAAATAACATGTTTGGCGTGTGGGTGAACAAAACCAACACTATGGAATCTTACATACCTCTTATGGATTAGACCCATGCTGAAATTCCGCAACAAGACGCAAGAATCTCGACGAACGCTTGCTCTTCTCCTCTTTTCTCTTCTTTTCTCTTCTTGCCTCTTTTTGAACTCTCAACTAAAATCCTAAGCGTATTTTTGGATTATGAAACTGAACCTAAAAGGATTATGACCCTAAAATATAACAAAAAATGAGTTAAATCTGATTGTATAAGGAAATGACCAAAATACCCCTCACTATTTTCGGCTAACTTTCCTTAACTGAACATCCTAACTTCAAAAGGTCATATCTCACTCATTCGAACTCGAAGTTTAGCAAACTCGGCAGATTTGGAAAGATAATTCAAAGATCGTTCCTATGGTATCTTATATCACACCTAACTCATCCTTTTCTGGGAGTTATGGTCGTTTAAAGTCAACCCAAAACTCATACTTAACTAAACTTGCAAATTTCAGATTTTTGTTATTTCCAATTTAATTCTCTTTGGAACTCAAGGTGCTAATCTTGTGAACAGACCTTAATACTTAGGAAATTTTTAATACCTTGGTAAAATCTCACTCACTACTATGAACGGTTTGAGTCTTAGTTCAAAAAAAATTCTGGTGTGTTACAATATCTCCCCCTTGGAATCATTCGTCCTCGAATGACGACTGAACTGGGAATAGAATGGTTTGCTCTTACTAAGGTCTACTTCTAATGGTACACTTTCAATATATTCAAGTTTAACCCAAATCCTTAGGTTCGGGTTCTATACCTCTCTATTGGAATCTCATCCCAACACTATTAATCTTTACCACCACCTTGCTCATCTCAAGAATCCACCAAATGTTTAACAACACCATATTCAAGCTTAGAAATCTAACAACTCCATGAACTCCTATAAATCAACTCCTTATGAAATTCTCAACACTTGACTTGATTTCTCATCTTATCATCTCCCCCTTGGGTCTAAAGCTAAAGCTTAAAAGCTGTGGACGTATTCCACATCTCTAACTGGTGTAAATTCTCTTAATGCTCTTTTACTCTTGTGACTTAGCCATACCACTGCCATTATCTAAAGGTTAGGTTCTCTACTACTCGCATTCATTGCAAAAAACATCTCAATTCCTCACCTATTCTATGTCAAAATATCAAATCTCAAGACTAACAACATCACCCTTTTGGTGTCATTCTTTTGGATCATGACACTCATCTCAAATTCAAGCTTAATGTTTATTACTAAACCCGAATGTCAATACGATTGCTCACCTACTATACCATAACTTATTACTACTATGGAAATTTGGAAACACTTGCCCACTAGGACTTCATGACAATTAGTCAATCCTTACCTCTCAGCCTGCATACTCCAATTACCATCACATTCCACTTCACAACTTAAGTACTGCTTACTCACTTACTTCGCATTATCTCTCAAATAACTCTATCTTTCTCTAAATAAGAGGTTCTCCTTTAAAAATTCATAAGCCTAGATTAGATCTACCACTTTATGAATACTTTTGCTCTTCTATTCACCACTTACACTTGGTCATTACCTATACAATGACACTTCATCACAACTCCTTTATAACTAATGTATACTTTAACTCATATTGACTTGCAACACTTACTCTACTTTCTATTCTGAGCTCTTCACAACTCTTCACTATTTAATCTACCCATAAGGGAAAACACTTCATTAATAATTCATTAAGTGCATAACTATACCAACATATTTTTCCAAAACACCATCTCCTTTACTAGATCTTTATACCTCAGCATACTTTCCTCTAACTATGGCTTTTTCACTAGTATTGCTCATGATCTCATAACTCATGCTACTCTTTCGGGTGAAAATCTTACCCAAGCTCTAAACATACTTCTTAAAAAGGACCTCAACTAAAAAAAGGCTTAAAAGAAAGAGTACAACTCATTGTTAGCTCAAATGCACGATTCAAATGAATATGGGTATATTCCTTTGAAATTGAACACTTAACTTACTCTTGGACTTCTTTTAAGCCTCTCTAGAGTCTCAAGGCTTTCTCAAGGCTCTTGATAAGAACAACTCATCCATAAGGATCTTTAAACTTTACTTTTCAACCACCTCTAGTATGTTGCGTAGTGAAATGAGTAAGAGAACCAAGAGTTAGAATAGATCCCTATTACTTAGCTCTATTGCACGATTAAGAGTATGAAAGAAGGGAAACTTTTCTTAAATGTCTGTAGTACCTCATTCATAGAAGTGGGGCCCTCACAACCATAAATAATATCCTATTGACACAGCTTCATAGACACCCTAGGACACTTAAAATCTGTGCAATACCAAGTTTGTCATGACTCGAGCCTACACCCTGGACGTGGCCGGCACTCGAAGACCATTACTGGTCCCCAAGAAAACCCTCATCCTGGCTGACTACAAGCGGAAGACTCACTTAAGCATACAAAGCTTTAAAAGTAAAATAAAATTCATAAACTCAACTTTTGAAACTTTAACTCAAATGAACAACTTTGAAGAAAATAATATATTCAATTAGCCATTAAATAGGCAACTTTAGTCTTTAAAACATTTAAAATAAATAAATGATTAATAGACTCAACTATACTGACTATCTATCTATGAAACCTCTAACTGATAATGATGGAAGTCAAGACAGGACCCACGACCTCCTAACTAAATAGAAAAAAAATAAATGAAATACTCCGGAAGCAAGGAGGCTCACCATAGATAACTTGAATCTCGGATGTATCAATGAAGCTCTTGTTGATGATCCTGAATACCCGTGTCTGCATTATGAGAAGATGTAAGCCAATTGGCTCAGTACGTGGAATGTACGAGCATGTAAGGGGAATTCTAAAGCATAACATAAGCTTGATACTTGAATAAAAAAATGGAAATATCCTTACGTCTTCTCAAACTTGAAACTCAAGGAATACTTAAGAATACTCAAGAATAAGATACTCAACTCAGAGATTAAATACTGAACTCAAATATATGATACTCGACTATAGATACTCAACTCAATATAAAGCAATAAAGACATATGCAATGTGTATAAAACTGGCAAAACAGTGTAAACTCTTAGTTCATTAAAGATAAAACAGTAATAAACTCAACTTTAATTATATATGAAAGTAATATAGTTTCTATGAGAGTTTCTCTAATCGACAACTACCACTCTGAGCCTAAGTGGTGATACAACTTCTTGCCTACGCTGCCAAAGTTGTCCTATACTTTGCCGTCGCATAGAACATCCTCTACCTAGTGGATCCACTGGCTAACCTTACGTGATCATCTAAAAAGTATGATACGTTAATACCCATGATGGCAATATGATGGGGACTTGAGTTATCTGAACTCTTATCCCCACATCGATGCTTAATACTACTCCCAAAACTTGCTTTTGCTCATAGTTTTAAATAAAATTTCCTTCCTTTGGGTTGAAATAATTTACTGAACCCTTTAGCTTAAAAAGCTCCTTTTTGGAATCAATGTTCTCCTCTTTAGTTCAAAACTCTTCTGAAACTCCTTAGTTTCCTTTATACTTAAATGTAAAACATTTATCAACCTTTGGGGAATACTTAGTCCCCTTTTATAACTTTAGAGAAATGAACTCAACTCTTGCTCTTTACTTAACTTGAAACTTTAACTCATAGGGAATAATTAGTTCCCTTATACCTTTTTTGAGAAATGAACTCAACCTTTACTGTTTTCCTTAACTCAAACTTGAGCCTTAAAACGAATTTAAAATGTTTAAGTAAGACTCTAAGAACTTTGAAAACTTTACTTTTACTCACGTCATAGCTTTAGACGTGACTTCTGACTTTTAAACTTGACTCTTAACTTTTCTTGAATTGAAGGATGGATTCAAGGTTCATGATCTCATGTTTATGGATGATTTCATGATTTTAAACTTGGAGAGTTCATGCGGGATTATGATCATGAAATAATCAACTCGAGAACTAAGAGGTACTTCTTAACTCAAGATAGGAATAAAGAATTGAATACTCATGACTTAGAACTCGGAGATATTACTCCTCTCGAACATAGTCAATTTATGGAATTCATGCGGAAGTTATGGGCATGAATAACTCGACTCGAGGGTCTAAGTAACTCGATTGAACTCATGTATATGACTCTCTCATTCTTTTATTTACTTCCTCAAAACTTAGTACAATTCAATGATGGATCTCAAATAATTCACAATTTAACTTAAAGACTTTCTTGAACTCTACTCTTAACTCTCTCTTGAATGTGAATTACGAATTCAAGAGTTTTGGTTCATGACGTGGAGGATTTAGGTGATACTTTTGACTCATGAATACATACTCTTAACTCTTATATTCACTTGCTTGAGTCTTGAAAACAAGTTACTAGAAGATGTAGAAGACTCCTCAAAAGAACTTTAAGGGACTCTCTAAAAAAAGGTTCGGAAGAACTCTCAAAACTTAATATTGATTTTACCTTGAATTTGAATTATTGTTTCAAGGTTATGATTCATATTATGAATGATTTATAAGTGTTTTAGAAGTACTTTTAAGTGTTTAGAATCAAAAGGAGTAAAGATACACTTTAAATGAGCTCAAACGGGACTACCGACGCAAAAGGAGTGGGGGAAGGCGACCCTGGTGCATTTCGGGCGCGGGACGCTAGCCCCTAACATTAGAGAGTGCATTTGGGCACAATGCAGCCGCGCCGCCCCAGCCCTCTGGGCGCATCTAGGGCGCGTCATGCCAGCCCATCTTCAGGCAACGTTTCGACGAATTTTACCTCTCTTTTTCTGACCCTAAATCGCTTTTAATCGATTTATTTTCTTAAGTTTTACTTAGATGCAATTAACCAACCTAATTAAACACTAATACACTCAAAACAACACTCAAAACAATCACTTTCATCCCAAGAAATCATCAAAACGCCAACAAGACAACATCTACAATGAACCTCAAGAACACCTAACAAGAACTTGAATCCTTCAACTTTTTGAGAATGAAATTACGCTGAAAATAACATGTTTGGCGTGTGGGTGAACAAAATTACATACCTCTTATGGATTAGACCCAAGGCGAAATTCCGCAACAAGACGCAAGAATCTCGACGAATGCTTGCTCTTCTCCTCTTTTCTCTTCTTTTCTCTTTTTGAACTCTCAATTAAACTTTAAGCGTATTTTTTGATTATGAAACTGAACATAAAAGGATTATGACCCTAAAATATAACAAAAAATGAGTTAAATCTGATTTGATAAGGAAATGACCAAAATACCCCTCACTATTTTTGGCTAACTTTTCATAACTGGACAGCCTAACTTCAAAAGGACATATCTGAGTCATACAAACCCGAAATTTATCAAACTCGGCGGCTTTGGAAAGATAATTCAAAGAAATTTCCTATGATATCCTTTACAATACCTAACTAATCCTGTGCTGAGAGTTATGGTCGTTTAAAGTCAACCCAAAACTCATACTTAACTTAAATTGCAAATTTCAGATTTTTGTTATTTCCAATTTAATTTTTTTTGGAACTCGAGGTGCTAAATATTGTGAACTGACAATAATACTTAGGAAATTTTTAATTCCTTGGTAAAATATCACTCAGTACGATGAACGGTTCGAGTCTTAGTTCGAAAAATAATTCTGGGGTGTTACAAAAGGTTCTTATTGTGTCTTACGGAAAGGTCACAAACCTTTTGAAAAGTCACAATCTTTAGGAAAGATCACTACCTTCCATAAAAGTCACATCTTTTCGTAAAAGACACAACTTTTCTTAAAATTCGCAACTTTTCATAAAAGTCACAATCTTTCATAAAAGTCTCAACTCTTCATAAAAGTCACAACCTTTCATAAAAGTCGCAACTCTTCATAAAAGTTGCAACCTTTCATAAAAGTCGCAACTCTTCATAAAAATCACAAATCTTCATTTTCCTATCACACATTTTAAAACACAACAATCCCCCGCATGAATGGGGAATGACTCAAAGACAAAGAAACAGACAAGTATGTGTACTTTACAAGCAAGAATTAATTCCATCTGGATAAGTAGGTTTCCCCTTGGAATTTCCATAGTGAACATATGTCGGATATACTCGGTCAATCAGTAGATGTTATATCTTTGAACCGTCGAGCTTTGGTGTATACCTAGACAACCATATGTCACACAATTACCCTATACCGTTTATGGTTCTTACGGTTGTGTTTGTTTCAAGTATGAACAACTCATGGTTTCATGAGTGTATAGAAATATGGGCTTTTGACAAACATTTTCTTGAAGCGGCTTACACTTCACACCTACATAGGTGATTTCTAACGGTGTTCGCGTAGATACACTATTTGGTCAACTCTGACAAACTTAGAAATCATTAAAACCATTAAGTTGTATTAACTCATTAACAAGCCTTAGTGTTATATCCTTGTTCCTGAGCCTTGTCTCCCATCATAAGAATGGATTGAGTTTGTTGACAATGCCAAACCGTCATTTACAACTTTGTTTTTCTCGTTGAATCTAGCTCTTGGGATCTCCAGTCTGCTAGATAGAGTTACCACCATGATGACTTGTCTTAAGCCGTAAATCCATTTCCTTAGATGATCTTTCAACTTTTTCTCTAGTTAGATCTTTTTGTAATTGGATCCGACACATTATCCTTTTACTTTACATAGTCAATTCTGATAATTTCACTAGAGAGTAATTTTCTAACGGTATCATGTCTATATCCTATATGACGAGACTTTCCATTATACGTCATGCTCCATGCCCTACCTATTGCATCTTGACTATTAAAGTGTATGCATACTAATTCCACTAGTTTGTTCCATAAAAGAATATCTAGCAAGAAATTCTGTAGTGTTTCAACTTATTCACCGACCTTATCTAGAGTACCTAGCTCAGAAATCATTGTAGAGCTAGCGATACATGTCTCTTTTTAAATATTTCCAAGAGACTGCTCCTCTACCAAGACTAAATATATATCCACTCGTGGATCTTACTTCATTTATTCGGTGATCCAATTTGCATCACTATATCCTTTCAATACTGTTGGATATTGTTATATTGCAAGACATAGTTTTAAATATTTCTCAAATAGTCCAAAACACTTGTTATTGTTATCTAATGAGTTCTATTATGATCACTTGTGAACCAACTCAGTTCATTAATAGAAAATGCTATATCTGATCGTGCACACTTCATGATATACATCATACTTCCCAATACTGTAGCACAATCCAATTATGAGTCACTTTCACTTTCAATCTTTTGAAATGCAAAGCTCACATATTGGAGACTTGACAATATTGAAATCCAAATATTTTAACTAGTCAAGTACCTTTTCAATGTAATGAGACTATGAAAATGCTAAACATTATGGAGTTCTAAGGATTCTTATACCTAAGATTGCATCAACAACTCCAAGATATTTCATTTCAAACTTGCTTTCTAGAATACGTTTAGTATCATTTACGTTATTAGTGTCTCTATTGATGATCAACATATCACCAATGTACAAACAAACAATGACCTTATGATTTTAATGTGAACACATTTACCACTTCCATCATTCTTAAATCCATTTGCCAACATGGTTTGGTAACATTTCTTATGTCATTGTTTGGGTGCGTGTTTTAGTCCATAATTTGACTTAACAACTTCACACACTTTCTTTTATTTACCAGGAACCATAAAACACTCGGACTGTTCCATGTCAATTTCTTCCTCCAATTCCCGTTTAGGAGAGTTGTTTTTACATTCATTTGATGCATTTGGAGGTCATATACCACAACTAACACAATTAACATCCAAATGAAAGTAATTCTAGTTACTAGCGAGTATGTGTTGAAAAGATCAAGACCTTATTTTTGTCTAAAACCTTTGACCAAATGTCTTGCTTTATATTTGTAAAAAGTTCCATTTACTTTCCTTTTCCTTTTGAGGATTCACTTTGAACCCAAAAGTTTATTTCCTAGAGGAAGATCAACCAACTTCCAATAGTATTGCTCAAATTGAACCAATCTTACTATTGACACCATCTATCCAAAAGCATGAGTCTACATAAGACACAAGAAATGTTACAAAATCATATTCGAAGGAAGTATATGTCCTTTGACATTTACCACGCCTCTGAATCTCTTTATTAAGTACATTCTCCTTTTGTTCTTTACAAGGTCGTTTAGACCTTTCACTAGACTACTCAAGTTTTAGTTTATAGTCCACAGTCTTAGGTCCTGTTTTAATCCTTTTAGGAATAGGAACTTGGACTTTGGCTAGACACCCCCACACTTTGAAATATTTCAAGTTGGATTTCCTTCCTTTCCATTTCTCATATGGAACAGATTATGTCCTGAACAAACAAAATTGATTTCTTTCTAAAAAGACAAAACTTTGTTGTTCCCTTTTGCAGTAAGGATTGTTCTTCCACACAAGTTTTATGGTAAACCTAAACTTATAAATAATGCATCCATCATTTCTTTCAACGTTCGGTTTTTCATTAGATTGAGGTGAATAGGGCAGCAGTTTGATGGATAATTCCACTTTCCAAACATATTTCTGCACAAGGAGATTTATACTCTCCATTCTTATTACTTCTTATCTTTTTCCCAACTGATTTTCAACTTCGATATTATATTGTCTAGACATTTCTATTGCTTCATCCTTAACATTCAGCAAATAGACAGTCATTTCCTATGCATTTGTCATAAAAGTTATGAGATACTCTTTTCCACCACGAGATGGTGTTGAATTCATATCACAAATGTCAGCGTAAATCAACTCTAAGGGATTATAATTCCTTTCAACAAATAAAAAAGAATGCTCAGCATACTTAGATTCCACACAAACATGACATTTATATTTATTGCACTCAAAGTTAGACAAACTTCTAAGTTGATCTGTTTTTCTTAAAAGGCTTTGTAATTGGCATGCCCCAAATGTTCATGTCACAAACTTTGACTCAAGCAAGTAAGAACAAATAAACATATTGAGTTCGAAAAGCTTTTCGCCAGGTAGCTTTTTTTCTCACTAATATTTTGTTCCTATTTCTTACAATTTTATGTGATACAAACATTGTTTAGAGTCATCAACTTGTCAAATGTCCTTTTCAGAAGGACCTTTCCATAACTTTCAATTTAATTGTTATAGAACTACCCATGAACAAAATTTCATCGGGTCCAATAAAGGCAATATTATTCATCTGCTTCTTTTACAAAACATGACAAATGACTATTTACCAATATTCGTGTCTATATAAATAGTTATATTTAATAGACATCTTTTCACGAAAAATCAAATTACTTCAAGTGACACTTTTTAATTAAAGAACAAAATCATTTTGAACAAGTATACATATAATTTGGTAGTTTCATACTAGTCATACCATATACTAGTAAATGATAAACTCAACTACCAAAATATCAAATATACTCTAATAATTTTGTGGGTCTAACATAATACAAAAGTATCATAGAATTTCTATCTTGTGCTCCAAATTTAAATTAGATACCAAGTCTAATTTTAACTTTATCATACACAAAGAACCCCCACATTTTAAATATGAGCTCAAAAATATTTTTCAGGTATTGAAAATAGTTTTTCACATATTTTAATATGAAACTTCTTTTGGAAACATTATTGTACAAAAGAATTATATTGTTTCAATTCTCTTTGACAATCTTTACATAGTGTCAAAGTTCATTTCATCGAGACAAAATTACAAAGTCTAAGTCACTGGTATTTTTCCTCTATCATAAATAGACATACCACTAATTATTTAAAATACAAACAATAAGGACAAAAAATTTGTACAACTTATTTCTATATAACATTGAAGTTTATAGAAAATCAAAAGTACAACACTGACTTATTATGTGAAGTTTTCATATTCTTCAAACCAATTGCATAGTTCAATTTATCCAAAGTAGGAAACATTAAAAGTTTTAGTCTACAAATATTCGACACAATCAAATTCACAAGGAGTACAAAACTACAAAAGTTTTGTTTTTCTCCAAACAAAAAAAAAAACATATTCTTAGATTATCACATAGAAATGTTTTTCTTTTCAAATAATCTTCCAAATATAACATTTTGACATATTATTTTATCAAACAAAGATATGCATATCTCATTCTGCAAACAAGTGAATTTTAAAGGCAACACTATTTACCAAGGAAAATTCATTCTACAAACATACAATTTGTAGAACTTTTTCCATAGACACGCATGATAAATATCAAAATTGTTAACTTTTATAAACTATTTTTCTCCTTAGATAAATAATAAGAAGGTTACCTAGTATAATCTATAACCGGAATACCACTAATTCTTCTAGTACATTCTCAATTTGACCTTGCTAAACAAAGCACCGAATTTTGGAGAAGTAATGTATTTATGTTCTACTTCCATGATTTGTTTCTCTCCATCAATAGAATACAAGAAATACCAGCAGTATAATAATTACCTTAAGATTGTTATTCATCTTGTATTCCTAAGATACTTAGAACAAAACTTTGAAGAACTTGATAAGACACAACAATGTTAAGGAATATTTTCACAACTAGAAATTTAAAACTAGTTGAGATACTAGAATCAGAAACAGATTAGAAAAATATACGAAATATTTTTCTTAAAGAAGAATGATTGCCAATCAGTGTTTTAGAATCTTACTGATTCCAACAAACTTTGCAGCAACACGAAGTTACCAAAGTTTAATGAACCATTGCAGAATAGAAGAACAGAAATTAATTCACCAATTTAAAATGAGTAACACACACCAGAATCTGGAAAAACGGAAAGAAGATCAAGCCCACGGAATGCACAGTGTCCCCTTAAGGAAATTATTCCCCTCTAGTATTCTAGGTTTGATTTGGAATATTTCCTCCCAAGATAGAATGATCTCGATCACCAGTGTATTGATACCCAAAATGGGTGTGAGCGAGCAACTAAACGACAATAAAGTACACTTAGAATACTTAGTAGTAGTAGAAGAAGTTCAGAAATTCTATTTATAAAATGAGAGGAAATCCCTCAATTTATAGAAAAGAAAGAGTAGTGTGAAAACGCTTCTTATTGTTCCTTACCGGAAAGGTCACAAACCTTTGGAAAAGTCACAATCTTTAGGAAAGATCACAACTTTTCATAAAAGTCACATATTTTCATAAAAGACACAAATTTCATAAAAGTCGCAACTTTTCATAAAAGTCGCAACCTTTCATAAAAGTCACAACCCTTCATAAAAGTCGCAACTCTTCATTTTTCATTCACACCTTTTAAAACCCAACACTAAATGCAACGGTTGGACATTTCAGTTAACTGAATACATTGATAGATTTTCTCTTTGTTCGCGGTCAACATTTACACCTTTTTGATTGTACATTGTTTCGGAGGGTTTTAAAGATTTATGTGCTTAATTTATGATAAAAATACTTACATGATGCACCTACTATCAATTTTTCTCTGTTAGACTTTCTGCTTTAAACAATTTTTCGTATTTAAATTCATGATAGAAGCATTAGTTTCGTTAACTGGTTGTATTTTAGCGAAAAGGCAGCAACAAGCCTTAATAAGCTTCAGATTTTATGGACTTTGTTCTCTATTTCTACTAATAATCTTCAGTTGTTTGTGTTCTATTAAATGTAATAATACATTGACTACTCTATGGACTGATATTTGCACCTACACAACTCGAAAGTTCCTTGAAACATACACAAATAACTCCTCCTAAATGAATGTAACTACTTAATGATTTTCCTTTTCAATTGCGTCGAGTCTGTATACCTGCAACTCTTCCTTATCTTTATACCTGCAATTCTTCCTTCTAGTCACTATCCATGCTAACTACTACTAGGTTGTTGTATGACCATGTAAAATAATAAATTTGCACCACAACACAACTATAATTCTTTTTGAAAAATCAACTTGGCCGAAGCTTCTTGATCGGTTTAAATGACAGATTTGACATTTAATTTGTTATTCAGTACTTGTTAGTCTTAACCTACTTTCTTAAGTTGGTTATTTCAAACTTCTCTTTTGCTCATCAGCTTAAACTCAAATACCTCAACCTTCAGCAAGAAAAGTGAGTATTGGAACATGTCGCACATCATTCACTCCCTCTTTGACTGCAACCCTTAGATTAGCAAGTGGTCCTATAGACAATGGATAGCTTGTATAATGTACCGAGGTCTCGTAGTTAAACATAACTTGTGTTGAAATATGTGTGTGTGTATATATATATATATATTCTTTTTTCTGTAATAACCGGCATTCATATAGACTACTTCTATTAGAGCATGTTTTTTGTGTCTATTGTGCAAAATTAAGCTGTCATACTGTTTTAGATCTATCTAAAATATAAGAGCAGCAAGGGAAGCTTTAAGGTCACCATTTCCTTTCTATAGAAAGTTTGATTTTACACCTTCGTTCCAACCTTATGTCATTCTATATAATACATTAACTTCAATCTCTTGCCTCAACTTATTTATAAAGTACAGTTCAGCATCCAGAAGACTTAAACTCACTCTATTGCCTTTGCAATAAAATCAAGTTCTTCTATAGATCCATATCTCTCAAGGAGAAAAATTGATAGCACATTCTGGTTGTCTTTTCATACATGTTTTCACTCTAGTTCTCTGATTTTTGTACTTCATCCTTGTGCTTTTTGATTCAACAGTGAAATTCATATGTTGATTCTCGAGTTGCAGATACATAGAGTTCAATCTAATTACCTCAGATTATTTTTCAACTAGTTTAGAGGTGTGACTTAGAAGATTTCAAGATTATCTTTAAGTTCAAATAAAATTACTTATTATCCTCTTTTGTCTGCACGAGATCATTTTAAACCCTCAACTCTCTTTTTTTTATTTAACAATTACCACTAAGAAGTAGCAGCAACCAAACACCACTAGGCAGTTTGACAAGTTGCCTCTGAACATGTGGAAACACCTCAGTTTTCATATGTCGCCCCCATCTAATTTATCTACTGTCATAACTTCAATCTCATCGTCTCCCCCTTTCATTTAGCCTACCAGCTTCACTCAAGCGAATAAACACAATTTATCTACTGTCCAGTGATTTGGTGTGGTAGTATTGGTGTTTCCTATCTATCTACTGATCGTGTCTTTCATGCTCACACAAAGCATGTGAAAGTCCATTTTCACTTCCTTAATGACAATGTTGCTCGCAAAGATCTCTCGGTTCGATTTCTATCCATAGAAAATCAACTTGTCGATGTTCTTACCAAGCTTCTTGCTTGATATTCAGATAGAAGTACTCCCCTCAATTATATCTTGACCTTAAGGATCAAATTTAGGAAATTTAGTTTGTAGAACATTAAGTTACTCCTGCGTTGCAGCATCAGTTGACAACCCTGTTTATTTTGTAGAACATTCAGCTAAATAAGAAGAACATTTTATTTTAAAATTAAATAAGGTGAAAGTTTAAATGTCATAATATATTCGACATTTATATTAAATGTCACTATTTAGGCGATACTTTTTCTAAATGTCACTAAAACCAACGGCATTTTGTAATAAATGTCATATTATATTCAACATTTGTAGCAAATGTCATCATTTAAAAGACATTTTCGCTAAATGTCGCTAAAAACAATGACATTTTGCAACAAATGTCATTATCATAGTGACTTTTTGGACCAAATGTCATTATTTTTACGATATTTGATACCAAATGTTACTATTTTTATGACATTTGACATCGTCATTATTTATGACATTTTGTTCTTAAATATCGTGAAATTTTTTATTTTACAACATTTGTTTCAAATGTCACCAAATTAATGTCGTCGTATGTACATTTTCTTGTAGTGTTCGGTAGTTCAAGGGATAGCGTATTGTGCCACTCAATGCGCCAGTGTTGCCTGCCCCCACCCCTTCTTCGTCGTTCAACCTATCTGAGTTCTTTCAAAGAGTACCTTTACTCCCTGTTAATTCTAACTACTCTAAACTACATCTAAGCATCAAGAAATCATTCATAACGTAAATCATAAACCTTGAATTAATAATTCAAATTCAAGATAGATTTAAGTGTTAAGTCTTGAGAGTTCTTTCGAGTCATTTGAGAAGTCTCTCACAATCTTTTAAAACTTGGTTTAAGACATGAGTACTTGAGTTTGAGGATGAGGAGAGTAGAGTTCATTTTTTAAAATTATATATGAGAACTAAGTATTCCCAAGAGTTAATGTGTTTACATTTAAGGAAATAACGATTTCCAAAAGATGAGGAGTTTTAAGAACTATATCTTTTAACAGAAACCTTTAAAGTAATAATCTCAAAGTTGAGGATTAGGAAATTATTTTAAAAACATATGAGAGAAGTTATATTTTTAGAGTATTATTGGGCACTGATATGGGGGAGAGTTCTAACAACTCGCAACCCTCATAAATCATGTAGCCAATATGGGTAGAAAGGGTCATACCTTTTAGATTATTTCTTATTACTTTTTAAGCATAGCTTAGTTGATTTATTTAGTTGAGGAGTTCTACACCCCGGAGAGGTATATGACTGTTTTGGCAGTGTGGACGAGATGTTGTATCATAAAATAGCTCATTGTGATGGCTGTCGGTTAGAGAATCCCCTAAACAAAGTTTATTTTGTAGTTTTACATACAAACTGAGTTAAATTGTATTTTCCAATACATTGATTGGTTATCTAGTATTTTAATTTTTTTTATATCGCATTATTATTATTATTTCTTTCATATTGAAATGAGTTGAAATTGAGTTGAGATGAGGTAAGTTATTTCTTGTCACGACCGGGGAGCACCCCCTAGACGTAACTGGCGTCTTCGTCGTCGAATAGGCCTTAGACAAGCCCTTAGCATACATCATCACATTTCATAGGCAAATAAAAATACGGAAGAATTAAAAATATACATTTGAATTTCACATAGACTTCTCATATATTGAAAATAGTCTATAATCGTCTCACACAACCATCTAACATAAGAGTACAATATTTGGGACAATGCCCTTACAACATTACAATATGTCTCATATAGAGATCACAATGAAGTCTTTGGAATAGAAAACATGAAACTAGAATTAAGCTTCTTCATCCTCGGACTTTAGGACTCATAAACTTGGGGTTATCAATCCAAGTTTTTCAATAAGGAGTGAAATATCTTTAATGGCACAAACCTACACTTAGTGTAGAAAATAGAAGAAAATATGGGTTAGTACAAACCACATATACTAAGTATGGAAACATATGGAAGTAAATCATTTGAAAATATGCACAAAGGGATATTTTATTTATAAGCATGCCAAGTTACTTTAAAAGCTTTTATGCACATTCCAAGAACATAGCCAAGTCCATAACATAGTAACAGTAAGACAATTTCATATTATATGTTCAAGAGAAACATCATAATAAAGTGATAAGCAACATTTCCTCAACATATCACAAGACCTTACCCATAATCCCAATTCAAGTCAACTAGTGCAATGTCTAGGTGAACACCCATAACCCCACATAAACAAAGTAAACTAGCAAAGAGACTATAAGCACTACCTTTACATCATATAACATCATAATAAGTGTATTCAACCTCATACATAGTATTTTAGAGCAATAACAAGTATATAAAGTGAAACCAACTTCATATATATCAACATTATAGAAACTCAACATTATGTTTTTCATTCATAACATATGTATATAAAGAGATCACCCTAGGAATTATTCTCTCAAGGTCCACATGTGCAATGTATAGGTAAAGTCCCATTCCCTTACCTACACTAGTACACCTCTCAAGTCATCCTAGTTATTATGCATCTTATTACTTTCATTCATTCATTTTACTTTAAGGAAACTTCGCCATAACCGACATAAGACCATGTGAGCTAAACATGAAATCCGGTTTTAACCCCTCACAGCGAAAGGAGAGCATGCTACTTGCCAAGGTAGGACATATACATCATAATTGCGTCTACATGGATCCACTAGCTAGTTTTCCTATGGGGGCACATAGTTAAGGAACTAGGAGATTGTTAATAGAAACTCTCTTTATGCTAATCCGCATTGTAGTTTCCACCTCATGTGACCTTTGGTGAACCTACCTTCCTCATTGGAAGGGATACCTATCATTGTCTAGTTCGCTCGGTGCTAAGCTAAATTCCCTTTTTGAAGTGTCTTTAAATCATCCCTAATATTAGTTTATAACATAGGTCTTCGGACTTGTATAATCATGATCATAACTCCTAGGTTCTAGGATGAGAAAATTCTTTCATCATAACCCAACATTAAGTGAGAACATTACATCATTATCATAGTACTAAGATGCACAAGAGAATCACTTCCAATCCCTCATAATCATACACCTATCATCATATCACATCCATCATGTTCATAGATTAATCATATATTCATAACTCCATCATTTATACATCAATTGAACAATATTATCATGAATAGACCAACATTAATACAATAAAGTATTCATAATCTTTAAAGTCATACCAATGGCTTCCAAGATTGTCATCAAAGATCTCACCCCCAATTCCATGATATTCACCCAACAATTCCATCATTATCATCATATAATGGTAAATTATGCAAGAAGACATTCAATGTCATCTCCCTTAATCATAATAAATCCAATTCATAAGTTAGGGTTAGAAGAAGAACAATATTCATGGGTCTTTATAGAGATTTAGGTCAAAGATTTAAGGGACACACCAATACCACATAAACATATATAAGTCATCACTAATAATAGAATAAAGACTACAGAATTCAATTTAGAAAGCAGACCCATGAAATTCGATGAAAACTAGACTTTTCAAGAATGTTGAAAACCAAACTTTGAAGAACCTCTTAGAGAAAGGAGTCCCAAGAGTGAATAGCTTCCATACCTTGTTAATCCTTAGAGTTTTGTAGTGTAAATATTTGATCTTGAATCCCTAGAGAAGCTTTACCTTGTTCTTCAACGGGGGTCTTTAGAGTAGTGAGAGAAACTAGAGAGAAGTGGGAGATATTTGGGTTTTGGGATTTATGAGGTGTTAGGTTAGTTTAATGACTTAGGGTGCTTAAATAGTTCTAAACTAACTAATTATAACCGACCCTAATAATTATTTATTAGTTAACTACCTAACCACCCCCACTTAAGCCGTGTGGAGGCAGTGAGACATGGGTCCATCGACGAGGCCCCGTCGACGCCCAGTCGTCCCAACCATGGACCGTACTGGTCAAGCGTGGTTTTGGACAGAGGATGCAGTTTGGAGGCCATGTTCGATGAGTCTAATTATATATTCACGAGCACCATCAACGTGAACACATCGACGGCTCTTCGATCTCCTCGTGGTTGCACACTGTTTTTTTTACAGCTTTTAGAGTCAATTGTTTGGGTCCTCCTCGAGGGCACTTAGGGTGGTCCTTGGGGAGTCGTACCAAGACATTTTGACCCTAAACATGCACTAAGGTGTACCATAGGTCTTTTTACAAAGTTTGACCTTCATACGACTCTTCAAACCCCGTACAAACCTAAACGCACACTAAGTCACTTCACTAGTCTCCGGACGTCGTGGTCATTCCGTGACGTTTATGCTTTAATACTTCCTAATCAAGTTAATTACCTTTATTTAGGCCTGGAAACACTGTTTTAAAGCATTAGACACTAGGTGAGACTCTAGCCTAGGTTCTTGGATTTTCGAGGTATAACAATATCCCCCCTTGGGGAACATTCGTCCTTGAATGACACTTTAACCATGTTTTTGGAACTATGAATCAAGACTAGCAGCTAAACCAACCTATGAGACATAAGAATAATTCAATAACAAAGGAGGAACCATTCACTTCTTTCTCAACACAACAAAGCACCATTTATAAGATAGAAATCATGACAACTACCAATATTTTTCACACTTTTCACAATTTCACATTTTACAAGGAGGAATGTCCTTCTCCTTTCCATATGGCTCAACATATTCAACAAGAAGCACTACATGATTTCATAACTTCACACTTGATCAATTTCACAAGAAATATCGGATAACTCAATATACTAAACATGTAATCAAGGATTATCAAGAATGAATACATAGTTCAAGACATATATGAAACATGGATTTTTCACAAGATCATGCATAATGAAGGGAAAATCATAGAAGTTTCAAAACACACTTCAGACCCTTCAACACCAAAATTCAGGAGAAGTTACTAACCTCAGCCTTGAATAGAAGAGGAGGAAAAAGATGAGGATATCGGGATTTCATGTCGGCCTCGGCCTCCCAAGTAGCATTATCCACTAGTTGGTTCTTTCGAAGAACCTTCACGGAAGCTACTTCTTTATTCCTCAACCTCTTTACATTTTGTCTAAGATCTCGACCGGTACCTCTTCATAGGAAAGGTAAGCATCGACTTCTAAACCTTCTAGAGGAAGGATAGACCTCAAATCACCTATGCATTTCTTGAGCATTGACACATGGAACACCGGATGCACCAAAGCTAACTCAATATGTAATTTCAACTCATAGGCAACTTTTTCGATGCGTTTCTCAACCTCATATGACCCCACATACCTGGGACTAAGTTTGCCCTTTTTACCAAATCTTATCACCCCTCTCATGGGTAATATCTTAAAATAGACCAAGTCACCTACCATAAACTCAAGGTCAATTTTTCTCTTGTCGGCATAAGATTTTTGTCGACTTTGGTCCGCCTTCAAATGGTCCCTTATAAGTCGTACATTCTCCACAACCTCATAGATTGATTCGGTACCTATTAGAGAAAATCACCTACCTCAAACCACCCGATTGGAGATCTACATCTCCTCCCATAAAGGGCCTCAAATGGTGTCATAGCGGTACTTGAATGATAGCTATTATTGTAGGCAAATTCAACCAAAGGTAGATGGTCACCCCAATTACCCTTGAAGTCAACAACACATTCTCTCAACATGACCTCCAAGGTTTGGATAGTTTGTGCTGCCAAACCATCCGTTTGTTGATGAAATGCGGTACTAAGTTTCATCTTGGTACCAACTCACTTTGGAATGCCTTGCAAAATCTAGAAGTGACTTGGGGACCCCTATTAGAGATGATAGACAAGGGAAACGAATGCAAACTCAAAATCTCATCAAGGTACAACCTAGCATAGTCTTCTGCCAAATAAGTAGCTTTGACGGGGATAAAATGGGCAATTGTTTTCAATCTATCAACAATAATCTATATCAAATCCTTTGCCTTCGCGTACGAGGCAAACCTACAACGTAATCCATATTGACAGCTTCCCATTTCCAAGTAGGGATAGCTTTATCTTGAGTTAACCCTCCTGGTCGTTGATGTTCGGCCTTGACTTTTTAACAATTAGGACATTTGGCCACAAACTCTGCTATATCCTTCTGCAAACCATTCCACCAATAGACCTTTTGTAGATCATGATACATTTTGGTGGCACCTAGATGAATGGAATATCGGGAACCATGAGCTTTTTCCATAATTTGTCTCCTTAAGTCATCCACATCCGGTAAACACAACCTTCCTTGGTACCTAAGTTCACCATCCCTCATTTGGGAGAATGACTCATTGAACTTAATAAGAACTGATTCCTTTAACTCCATCAATAAAGGATCTAGATGTTTCTTAGACTTCACCTCAGCCACTAAAGAATACTTGGAGTTATGATGAACCATGAAGCCCCCTTTTGGAGAATCTTCTAACCGAACACTCAGCCGGGCCAATCTATGACTATCTTTTACTAACTATATCTTACCATCGGGAACATAAGCCAAACTACTCGTTGACATTCGACTTAGAGCATCCGCAACCACATTGGCTTTGCTGGGATGGTAAAGGACACTCATATCATAGTCCTTTAAGAGTTCTAACCATCTTCTTTGTCACAGATTTAACTCCTTTTGAGGGAACACATATTGAAGACTCTTATGGTCGGTGAATACATCCACATGCACCTCATATAGATAGTGTCTCCATATCTTCAAAGTAAACACTATGGCTGCTAATTCAAGATCATGTGTTTGATAGTTCTTCTCATACACCTTGATTTGTCAAGAGGCATATACTATCACCATACCATGTTGCCTAAGGACACAACCCAAACCTACTCAAGAAGCGTCACAATACACCACAAACCCTTCGGTACCCTCTGGTAAGGTCAAAACCGCAGCGGAGGTAAGCTTATATTTCAACTCTTGGAAGCCTCTTTCACAAGCTTTCGACCACTCAAACTTAACTTTATTTTGGGTTAAGGTTGTCAAAGGAGAAGAGATAGATGCAAACCAATCAACAATTCTCCTATAATACCCGGCTAAACCCATGAAACTTTGAATATCGGTTGGATTCAAAGGTCTAGTCCAATTCTTAACCACCTCCGTTTTCTTCGGATCGACCTCTATACCCTCACTTGAAACAATGTAACCAAGAAAAGCAACCGATCTCAACCAAAATTCACACTCACTTTATTTAGCAAAGAGTTGATGTTCCTTGAGGACTTGCAATACTATCCTCAAATGACCCATGTGTTCATCCTCACTCTTAGAGTATACCAAGATATCATCAATAAAGACAATTACAAATTAATCAAGATAATTCCGGAATACCCTATTCTATAAGGTCCATAAAAGCCGCAGGGGAATTAGTTAGACCAAAAGACATGACTAGGAACTCATAATGACCATACCTAGTTCAGAAAGCTATTTTAGGTATGTCAAATCCTCTAACTCTTAGTTGGTGATACCACGACCTCAAATCAATTTTCAAAATGTAACTCGACCTTGCAGTTGATAAAACAAATCATCAATCCTAGGAAGAGGATACTTATTCTTTATAGTGACCTTGTTCAATTGTCGGTACTCAATACACATTCTAAGAGATTCATCCTTCTTTTCACAAATAATACCGGAGCTCCCCATGGAGAAATGCTTGGTTGTATAAAACCTTTATCTAGCAAATTCTTGAGTTGAATCGTCAATTCTTTCAACTCACCCGGATTCATCCGGTAAGTAGTAATTGAAATGTGTTTATATCCGGGATCATATCTATGCCAAAATATATTTCCCGTTCGGGAGGAATTTCGGGCTAATCATCGGGGGAGACTTCTGGAAAGTCCTTCACTTCGGGGACCGACTGTAAAGAAGGAGTCTCGGATTCAAGGTCCTTGACCCTCTCAATGTGATAGAGACATCCCTTAGAAATCATCTTACAAGCTTTTAGACACGAAATGATTTTACCTCTAAGGATGGATTTTCCACCCTTTCATTCTAAAACGTATTCATTAGGAAATTGGAATTTAACTACCCTTGTTCTACAATCAATTGAAGCAAAACAAGCATGTAACCAATCCATCCCCAATATTACATCAAAGTCCAACATATAAACTTCTACCAAATCAACCAATGTAACTCTATTGGATTATAATATATGACAACTCCTATAGACTCTTTTAGAAACAACGGAGTCACCCACCGGGGTGGAAACCAAAAAAGGCTCAACCAAGATATCGGGAGCATATCAAACTTCATAGCCACTAAAGCAGTTACAAAAGACAAAGTGGCACGAGGATCTAGCAATGCATAAACATTAATTGAAAATAGTTGCAACATACCGGTAACAACATCGGGAGAACCCTTTTGATCACTCATAGACTTGAGAGCATAAAAGCAGTTCTTCTTAGGAGCATCGGAACTAATACCACTTGCTTGCGCTTGGTTACTCTCCCTTTCATGCTTCTTGACCATAGGACAATCCCTAACCATATGTCCACTCTTTCCACAACCAAAACAATTATCCATTCCAATTAGACATTTACCCACATGCTTCTTGCCACATGTGGCACATTGTCGGACCTCACTTGGTGAACCATCGCCTTTCCCTTCTTTTGACCTAGGAGTAGACACCCTATTCATACGAGCCTTTGGGACATTAGAAGGGACTTGGTTGGAGAATCACTTCTTGACTTTTGGTTGTCTTCGATCTCAAACTTACCCTTAGAAGTACCTCCATCATGGGGCCTTGCCCTCTTGAACTCTCTATTCTTCCTCTTGAGCCTACTCTCATCAACTTGTTGAGCATGCACCATCAAATGATAAATGTCCATGTTGTCATGAAGCATTGCCGCACGACATTATTCCACAAGTTCATCAGGCACACCCATCACAAAATTGCGCATTTCATCCCTAGGATTGGACACCAAAGAAGAGGCATATTTGGATAACTTAGTGAATTTCGAAGAGTATTCTTGAACACTCAACTCCTTGGTGAAGGTTGATGAACTCTTCCACTCTTTCATCTATTTTCCCCCTTGATAAGAACCTATCAAGAAATGCCCTCCTAAAGACTTCCCAACTTATGGGATCCGCTCTCAAAGCCCTATTGTCTTTCTATTGAGTGTACCAAGTTTGGGCCACATCGTTGAGTTGATAGGCGGATAGCTCGGCCTTCTCATTTGAACTCACCCCCATAGAATACAAAATCTTATAAACCTCATCAATAAAGTCATGGGGATCTTCATTAAACTTGGACCCAAAGAACATGGGAGGGTTCATCCTCAAGAAGTCCCTCAAGTGAGAAGCCATGGTACTAGCATTTTGATTCACACGGGGTGCAACTTCCCGGTTTTCTTGAGCCGCCATAGCTTGAAATTGAGTAGCTACGGTTTGATCTTGAGTAGTCATGGCTTGATCCAAGTTTATGAAAGCCGTCCTTATCTCTCCATCCGTCATAGCCGGAGGATTGACCGGAGCTTCTTCTTGAGGAGGAGCTTGGTTGTCTTCGGGAGGAACTCCCTCATTATCAACCTCTTCTTCAACTCTTGTTGCAACATCCCTTCTAGTAGTCATAGCATATAACCACAAGAAAAGGATTAGAAGAAAAGGACATATAGAGTTCAGACTCTTGAGTCACGACTTAAGAATATCAAATCAGTGAGAATTTCCTAAGAATGACATAACCTCTTGATAACGTTCAAATATACATCTTGAAAAGAAATATAAAAGATCGTATGCGATATATTTACCCAACTATGAGTCGGGGTTGATCCCACAGAGAATATGGAAGAATATTATCAATAGCAAATATTTAACTTGATAGTCGTTATATAAAAATTGGGGGATTTTAAATTGAATTAAAAATAAAAGAAATAAAAATAGCTTTGAACTAAGTATTTATTTATATCCAAATTAATAAAAATAACTAGGAGTGTGTTCCCCATAAGCTAATAATGCGGTAATTCTAATAATAACAATTCTTTCCTAGTGTAATACATGCAAAGTGATAAGTTAGGTATCTCTAAATTATTGGTCCGACAACTAGAGAATTTCACCCCGCACCTTGGTCCGGCTACGTGTGTATAATTACTAACCCTTACCATTACTTCATATTAGACATCATAATCTATGTATGACTTAGTTATTACTTCGCACCAATCGACTCTAGCCTATTAGATAGTATCCCACTAAATCTATGTTGATAATTCTTTTCTTATTAACTACCTCCTTGGTCCGGCAAGTAGCAACAAGGCGAGTTTTAAGGTTGACCACCGTTAAAAAGACTTCTAAACGAAAGAATTATCAATACATGCAAAAACCTATTTGAGAATTCCTTAATTACTATTCATACTTGTTAATCGCTCATGGTTTCCACAAACCTAGTTGTGGAGTTTAGCTACTCATTATCTCAAAACACAATCAAAATTTATTAAAACAAATATGCTTGTGCTAATCATAAAAATTTAAGAACAATAGCTAAACTATATTTTATTAATTACAAATACAAATAAATAATAAAGGAGAATAAAGAATAAAGCACAATTCTCCGGCCTCCACGGCGGCTCTTACAAAGCTCCAGAGCTAGAAGAAAATTTATATTATGTATTGTATCTTGTTTCTTGACTTCCTCAAATAATTATTTTTCTCTCCTATTTATAGATGTAAGAAATCCTAAATAAAATAATTGAGTCCAAATTAATTTAGGAATCCAAAAGAAAAAAGAACTATAGTTCTTTTTTTTTTCCAACTTGAACAGTAGTGCCGTTCAATGTAATATTCTGCACTGCCATTCATTGGCCACTGCATTGAGAGAATGCCACGTGACAATTTCAATGTTTTTGCAATTCGCAATTGCAGCAATGCATCTTTATATATAAAAATATTATTTTATTCACTTTTATCCATTAAGCTGCCTGCTTGATTTTCTTCTTCAACCTTTCATTGTTAATTTGTTTTAGCTCCTAAATTATTTATTTTGCCCACCAATTTAATCATACAAATAAAATACACAATTTAGCACAATCCATAAAATTTATGCTCAAAAATGACAAATATAAATAATTAAGGTGAGGTAAATATTGAAAAAAAATGTGTAGTTTGGCCTCACATCCACACCCCACACTTACACTCTTGTTCGCCTCGAGCAAACATTAAATCTCATCTAAAACAATCATACTAGCCATGTCATCACTTTGATTAATACAAACAATTAGGCCGTACATCCATTTCAAAATATCAAGTAGACTTCTCAATCATTATGCAAGACATCCAAGTAAACAACAAACCTCTAACCTCTTATCTTAAAGGAAGGACTTTGAACTCATAAAATTTATGCTTGCTCACCTACTCTCATAAAGAAAGTTAATAACATCACCTATCTATCATTAAACAAGTGCCCTCACAAAAAAATAGTCCACGCACTCAATTCAAAATATTGAATACAAATTAAGGACTTCATATCAAGAACAACTCTCACACTCACAAATAAAATTCACATGTATGCACAAAGAATCATATGCTTGCCCATTATGTACATCTCCACTAATTAAGCATGCTTGAATAGAATCAAATAGGACTTTAACGGGTTGTAATGTAGGCTAGGGGATGGGTATGAAAACTATATAATAGTGACTTTCACTTCTGTAAGAACTTTGCAATTTTTTGACTTCATCACCCATATTTTCTTCTCTTTATTTTAACCCTCTCTTCGACAATTATTTCACAAGTAATTCTCATCATCACAACAATGTTTCAATCATTATTCTTTTTTTTTTTTGATTTTCCTTCATAATAGCCACCCTCAACTTGAGTATTTTACATGAGTTAAGGTGAAGTATGTCCTTGGAAGGACCAAGGCCATAATAAAGGTAACTTCTTTGTTCTTTTTTTTATGTCACAATCCAATTTTTTTTGTCACATTCTTTCAAAGAGGGCTTTTAAGCACTTTGTAGCTATCATTGATTACCTTTTCGCTCATCCATCCCTTTTTCTCAGAATTGATAATTAAAATAAGTCTATGCTATGATGCTCAAGGAAGAAAGGTGCAAAAACTAGAAATTCAACAAAATAGTCAGTGGCAAAATATAACTACCAACAAAAGGCTACAAGCTCAAAAGGGCTAACTAGTGATAAAATATCTGAAAAGGCTAAAATTTATAAGACAAATCAAAGAAAGCCTATTATCATCTTCTAAACAAGACAACACTTTTTCATTTCGCTTCAATAACATGCAGGGCAAGTTCTAGACTAAGATGCAAAACATGGAATAAACAAAATCTCAGCACACACGACACAAGTATCAATCAAGATGGATCAATTCCACTTCTAAGAGAGACAAGATCCTAACAAACTATAAAATAAAATAAGCTATATACAAAGTCAGAAACATGAACCTAGATGTCAAAAGGCTTGTAATTTCACTAGTAATCAAGCATTCAGAAGAAAATACTACTTAAAATTAGGCCCAAATAGTAAGTATAACATCACTCAAAAGGGTCTTCTCTTTTCTCTCCAAAAATAATAATTAAAAAAAAATTATTCCTAAAATAAATAAATAAAAGACACTCGGTTCAAAGGGACTATCCTCAGTAAAGAACCGAAAACAAAATCCAAGGAACCCATCCTAAAAAACAAGACTCAATAAAACAGTAAAAACTAGGAATTCGTTCTTCCAACCCACACTTAAAAGATGCTATGTCCCCATAGCATTAAATAAAATATAAAACAAGGGTTAGGGAAACTCCCTGAGGTCTTTAGGCCTAGATAGTAGCACGTTCTCTAAATTTATATTAAGGGTCGTCACCTCACACTTAAGCTCAAACATGCTCCTTTCCTTTTTTTTTGGTTGGGTACTCACACTTCCCCTAATCTCTAAAAACAAGATAAAAGAAAAAGTGATACTAATTAAATAATAATAAAAAAAAAATAAAAAAAGAAGTTACACTACTAATTGGGTTGCCTCCCAATAAGAGTTTAGTTTAACGTTGCGTCACGACACTATCAATTTTACTATTTTTCCTTTCACTTTGAAGATATGAATTGCACCCCCAATTTTGATCAATTTTTCTGTTACGCTAAAGGGGTGGTGGTACAAAAAAAATGGTCCCAAACAACAAATATCACATTATGCACTTCTTGGATCCTAAGTGAGGAATGTAATTTTTTGATGTTGGAACAATAAATTCAAGAATATAGACACAATTTTCCTCCTCCATACACTCTTCTATAGGCTCAGATGACTCGATGATAATAATAATAATAAAAGTTTAAAACTAATCCTAGGCAACGACGCCATTCTTGATAACGTTCAAATATACTTCTTGAAAAGAAATATAAACGATCATATGCAATATATTTACCCAACTATGAGTCGGGGTTGATCCCACAGAGAATATGGTAGAATATTATAAATAGCAAATATTTAACTTGATAGTCGTTATATAAAAATGTGGGATTTTAAATTTAAATAAAAATAAAAGAAATAAAAATAGCTTTGAACTAAGTATTTATTTATATCCAAATTAATAAAAATAACTAGGAATGTGTTCCACATAATCTAATAATGCGGTAATTCTAATAATAACAATTCTTTCCTAGTGTAATACATGCAAAGTGATAAGTTAGGTATCTCTAAATTCTTGGTCCGACAACTAGAGAATTTCACCCCGCACCTTGGTCCGGCTACGTGTGTATAATTTACTAACCCTTACCATTACCTTATATTAGACAACATAATCTATGTATGACTTAGTTATTACTTCGCACAAAGCGACTCTAGCCTATTAGATAGTATCCCACTAAATCTTTGTTGATAATTCTTTTCTTATTAACTACCTTCTTGGTCCAGCAAGTAGCAACAAGGTGAGTTTTAAGGTTGGCCACCGTTAAAAAGACTTCTAAACGAAAGAATTATCAATACATGCAAAAACGTATTTGAGAATTGCTTAATTACTATTCATACTTGTTAATTGCTAATGGTTTCCACAAACCTAGTTGTGGAGTTTAGCTACTCATTATCTCAAAACACAATCAAAATTTATTAAAATAAATATGCTTATGTTAATCATAAAAAATTAAGAACAATATCTAAACTATCTTTTATTAATTACAAATACAAATAAATAATAAAGGAGAAGAAAGAATAAAGCACAATTCTCCGGCCTCCACAGCGGCTCTTACAAAGCTCCAAAGCTAGAAGAAAATTTATATTATGTCTTGTATCTTGTTTCTTGGCTTCCTCAAATAATTATTTTTCTCTCCTATTTATAGATGTAAGAAACCCTAAATAAAATAATTGAGTCCAAATTAATTTAGGAATCCAAAAGAAAAAAGAATTATAGTTCTTTTTTTTTTTCCAACTTGAACAGTAGTGCCGTTCAATGCAATATTCTGCACTGCCATTCATTGGCCACTGCATTGAGAGAATGCCACGTGACAATTTTAATGTTTTTCCAATTCGCAATTGCAGCAATGCATCTTTATATATAAAAATATTATTTTATTCGCTTTTATCCATTAAGCTGCCTGCTTGATTTCCTTGTTCAACCTTTCATTGTAAATTTGTTTTAGCTCCTAACTTATTTATTTTTCCCACCATTTTAATCATACAAATAAAATACACAATTTAGCACAATCCATAAAATTTATGCTCAAAAAGGACAAATATAAATAATAAAGGTGAGGTAAATAATTATAAAAAATGTGTAGTTTGGCCTCACATCCACACCCCACACTTAAACTCTTGTTCGCCTCGAGCAAACATTAAATCTCAACTAAAAAAATCATACTAGCAATGTCATCACTTTGATTAATACAAACAATTAGGCCGTACATCCATTTCAAAATATCAAGTAGACTTCTCAATCATTATGCAAGACATCCAAGTAAACAACAAACCTCTAACCTCCTAACTTAAAGGAAGGACTTTGAACTCATAAAATTTATGCTTGCTCACCTACTCTCATCAAAGAAAGTTAATAACATCACCTATCGATCATTAAACAAGTGCCCTCACAAAAAAATAGTCCACGCACTCAATTCAAAATATTGAATATAAATTAAGGACTTCATATCAAGAACAACTCTCACACTCACAAATAAAATTCACATGTATGCACAAAGAACCATATGCTTGCCCATTATGTACATCTCCACTAATTAAGCATGCTTGAATAGAATCAAATAGGACTTTAACGGGTTGTAATGTAGGCTAGGGGATGGGTAGGAAAACTATATAATAGTGACTTTCACTTCTGTAAGAACTTTGCAATTTTTTGACTTCATCACCCATATTTTCTTCTCTTTATTTTCAATCCTCTCTTCAACAATTATTTCACAAGTAATTCTCATCCTCACAAGAATGTTTTAATCATTATTCTTTTTTTTTTTTTGATTTTCCTTCATAATAGCCACCCTCAACTTGAGTATTTTACATGAGTTAAGGTGAAGTATGTCCTTGGAAGGACCAAGGCCATAATAAAGGTAACTTCTTTGTTCTTTTTTTTTATGTCACAATCCAATTTTTTTTGTCACATTCTTTCAAAGAGGGCTTTTAAGCACTTTGTAGCTATCATTGATTACCTTTTCGCTCATCCATCCCTTTTTCTCAGAGTTGATAATTAAAATAAGTCTATGCTATGATGCTCAAGGAAGAAAGGTGCAAGAACTAGAAATTCAACAAAATAGTCAATGGCAAAATATGACTACCAACAAAAGGCTACAAGCTCAAAAGGGCTAACTAGTGATAAAATATCTAAAAAGGCTAAAATTTATAACACAAATCAAAGAAAGCCTATTATCATCTTCTAAACAAGGCAATACTTTTTCATTTTGCTTCAATAACATGCAGGGCAAGTTCTAGACTAAGATGCAAAACATGGAATAAACAAAATCTCAGCACACACGACACAAGTATCAATCAAGATGGATCAATTCCACTTCTAAGAGAGACAAGATCCTAACAAACTATAAAATAAAATAATCTATATACAAAGTCACAACCACGAACCTAGATGTCAAAAGGTTTGTAATTTCACTAGTAATCAAGCATTCAGAAGAAAATACTACTTAAAATTAGGCCCAAATAGTAAGTATAACATAACTCAAAAGGGTCTTTTCTTTTCTCTCCAAAAATAATAATTAAAAAAACATTATTCCTAAAATAAATAAATAAAAGACACTCGGTTCAAAGGGACTATCCTCAGTAAAGAACCAAAAACAAAATCCAAGGAACCCATCCTAAAAAACAAGACTCAATAAAACAGTAAAAACTAGGAATTCGTTTTTCCAACCCACACTTAAAAGATGCTATGTCCCCATAGCATTAAATAAAATATAAAACAAGGGTTAGGGAAACTCCCTGAGGTCTTTAGGCCTAGATAGTAGCACGTTCTCTAAATTTATATCAAGGGTCGTCACCTCACACTTAAGCTCAAACATGCTCCTTTCCTTTTTTTTTTGGTTGGGTACTCACACTTCCCCTAATCTGTAAAAACAAGATAAAAGAAAAAGTGATACTGATTAAATAATAAAAAAAAAAAAAAAAGAAGTTACACTACTAATTGGGTTGCCTCCCAATAAGCGTTTAATTTAACGTTGCGTCACGACACTATCAATTTTACTATTTTTCCTTCCACTTTGAATATATGAATTGCACCCCCAATTTTGATCAATTTTTCTATTACGCTAAAGGGGTGGTGGTACAAAAAGAAAGGTCCCAAAAAACAAATATCACATTATGCACTTCTTGAATCCTAAGTGAGGAATGTAATTTTTTGATGTTGGAACAATAAATTCAAGAATATAGACACAATTTTCCTCCTCCATACACTCTTCTATAGGCTCAGATGACTCGATGATAATAATAATAATAAAAGTTTAAAACTAATCCTAGGCAACGACGCCATTCTTGATAACGTTCAAATATACTTCTTGAAAAGAAATATAAACGATCGTATGCAATATATTTACCCAACTATGAGTCGGGGTTGATCCCACAAAGAATATGGTAGAATATTATCAATAGCAAATATTTAACTTGATAGTCGTTATATAAAAATGTGGGATTTTAAATTTAAATAAATATAAAAGAAATAAAAATAGCTTTGAACTAAGTATTTATTTATATCCAAATTAATAAAAATAACTAGGAATGTGTTCACATAAGCTAATAATGCGGTAATTCTAATAATAACAATTCTTTCCTAGTGTAATACATGCAAAGTGATAAGTTAGGTATCTCTAAATTTTTGGTCCGACAACTAGAGAATTTCACCCCGCACCTTCGTCCGGCTACGTATGTATAATTTACTAACCCTTACCATTACCTTATATTAGACATCATAATCTATGTATGACTTAGTTATTACTTCGCACCAATCGACTCTAGCCTATTAGATAGTATCTCACTAAATCTTTGTTGATAATTCTTTTCTTATTAACTACCTTCTTGGTCCAGCAAGTAGCAACAAGGCGAGTTTTAAGGTTGGCCACCGTTAAAAAGACTTCTAAACTAAAGAATTATCAATACATGCAAAAACTTATTTGAGAATTGCTTAATTACTATTCATACTTGTTAATTGCTCATTGTTTCCACAAACCTAGTTGTGGAGTTTAGCTACTCATTATCTCAAAACACAATCAAAATTTATTAAAATAAATATGCTTGTGTTAATCATAAAAAGTTAAGAACAATATCTAAACTATCTTTTATTAATTACAAATACAAATAAATAATAAAGGAGAAGAAAGAATAAAACACAATTCTCCGGCCTCCACGGCGGCTATTACAAAGCTCCAAAGCTAGAAGAAAATTTATATTATGTCTTGTATCTTGTTTCTTGGCTTCCTCAAATAATTATTTTTCTCTCCTATTTATAGATGTAAGAAACCCTAAATAAAATAATTGAGTCCAAATTAATTTAGGAATCCAAAAGAAAAAAGAATTATAGTTCTTTTTTTTTCCAACTTGAACAGTAGTGCGTTCAATGTAATATTCTGCACTGCCATTCATTGGCCACTGCATTGAGAGAATGCCACGTGACAATTTCAATGTTTTTGCAATTCGCAATTGCAGCAATGCATCTTTATATATAAAAATATTATTTTATTCACTTTTATTTATTAAGCTGCCTGCTTGATTTCCTTGTTCAACCTTTCATTGTTAATTTGTTTTAGCTCCTAACTTATTTATTTTTCCCACCAATTTAATCATACAAATAAAATACACAATTTAGCACAATCCATAAAATTTATGCTCAAAAAGGACAAATATAAATAATAAAGGTGAGGTAAATAATGAAAAACAATGTATAGTTTGGCCTCACATCCACACCCCACACTTAAACTCTTGTTCGCCTCGAGCAAACATTAAATCTCATCTAAAAAAATCATTAGCCATGTCATCACTTTGATTAATACAAACAATTAGGCCGTACATCCATTTCAAAATATCAAGTAGACTTCTCAATCATTATGCAAGACATCCAAGTAAACAACAAACCTCTAACCTCTTAACTTAAAGGAAGAACTTTGAACTCATAAAATTTATGCTTGCTCACCTACTCTCATCAAAGAAAGTTAATAACATCACCTATCTATCATTAAACAAGTGCCCTCACAAAAAAATAGTCCACGCACTCAATTCAAAATATTGAATACAAATTAAGGACTTCATATCAAGAACAACTCTCACACTCACAAATAAAATTCACATGTATGCACAAAGAATCATATGCTTGCCCATTATGTACATCTCCACTAATTAAGCATGCTTGAATAGAATCAAATAGGACTTTAACGGGTTGTAATGTAGGCTAGGGGATGGGTATGAAAACTATATAATAGTGACTTTCACTTCTGTAAGAACTTTACAATTTTTTGACTTCATCACCCATATTTTCTTCTCTTTATTTTAACCCTCTCTTCGACAATTATTTCACAAGTAATTCTCATCATCACAACAATGTTTCAATCATTATTCTTTTTTTTTTTGATTTTCCTTCATAATAGCCACCCTCAACTTGAGTATTTTACATGAGTTAAGGTGAAGTATGTCCTTGGAAGGACCAAGGCCATAATAAAGGTAACTTCTTTGTTCTTTTTTTTTTTATGTCACAATCCAATTTTTTTTTATGTCACATTCTTTGAAAGAAGGCTTTTAAGCACTTTGTAGCTATCATTGATTACCTTTTCGCTCATCCATCCCTTTTTCTCAGAATTGATAATTAAAATAAGTTGCTATGATGCTCAAGGAAGAAAGGTGCAAAAACTAGAAATTCAACAAAATAGTCAATGGCAAAATATGACTACCAACAAAAGGCTACAAGCTCAAAAGGGCTAACTAGTGATAAAATATCTGAAAAGGCTAAAATTTATAAGACAAATCAAAGAAAGCCTAATATCATCTCCTAAACGAGGCAACACTTTTTCATTTCGCTTCAATAACATGCCGGGCAAGTTCTAGACTAAGATGCAAAATATGGAATAAACAAAATCTCAGCACACACCACACAAGTATCAATGAAGATGGATCAATTCCACTTCTAAGAGAGACAAGATCCTAACAAACTATAAAATAAAATAAGCTATATACAAACTCACAACCATGAACCTAGATGTCAAAAGGTTTGTAATTTCACTAGTAATCAAGCATTCAGAAGAAAATACTACTTAAAATTAGGCCCAAATAGTAAGTATAACATAACTCAAAAGGGTCTTTTCTTTTCTCTCCAAAAATAATAGTAAAAAAAAAATATTCCTAAAATAAATAAATAAAAGACACTCGGTTCAAAGGGACTATCCTCAGTAAAGAACCGAAAACAAAATACAAGGAACCCATCCTAAAAAACAAAACTCAATAAAACAGTAAAAACTAGGAATTCGTTCTTCCAACCCACACTTAAAAGATGCTATGTCCCCATAGCATTAAATAAAATATAAAACAAGGGTTAGGGAAACTCCCTGAGGTCTTTAGGCCTAGATAGTAGCACGTTCTCTAAATTTATATCAAGGGTCGTCACCTCACACTTAAGCTCAAACATGCTCCTTTCCTCTTTTTTTTGGTTGGGTACTCACACTTCCCCTAATCTGCAAAAACAAGATAAAAGAAAAAGTGATACTAATTAAATAAAAATAAAAATAAAATAAAAAATAAAAAAAGAAGTTACACTACTAATTGGGTTGCCTCCCAATAAGCGTTTAATTTAACGTTGCATCTCGACACTATCAATTTTACTATTTTTCCTTCCACTTTGAAGATATGAATTGCACCCCCAATTTTGATCAATTTTTCTATTATGCTAAAGGGGTGGTGGTACAAAAAGAAAGGTCCCAAACAACAAATATCACATTATGCACTTCTTGGATCCTAAGTGAGGAATGTAATTTTTTTTATGTTGGAACAATAAATTCAAGAATATAGACACAAGTTTTCTCCTCCATACACTCTTCTATAGGCTCAGATGACTCGATGATAATAATAATAATAATAATTTAAAACTAATCCTAGGCAACGACGCCATTCTTGATAACGTTCAAATATACTTCTTGAAAAGAAATATAAACGATCGTATGCAATATATTTACCCAACTATGAGTCGGGGTTGATCCCACAGAGAATATGGTAGAATATTATCAATAGCAAATATTTAACTTGATAGTCGTTATATAAAAATGTGGGATTTTAAATTGAAACAAAAATAAAAGAAATAAAAATAGCTTTGAACTAAGTATTTATTTATATCCAAATTAATAAAAATAACTAGGAATGTGTTCCCCATAAGCTAATAATGCGGTAATTCTAATAATAACAATTCTTTCCTAGTGTAATACATGCAAAGTGATAAGTTAGGTATCTCTAAATTCTTGGTCCGACAACTAGAGAATTTAACCCCGCACCTTGGTCCGTCTACGTGTGTATGATTTACTAATCCTTACCATTACCTTATATTAGACATCATAATCTATGTATGACTTAGTTATTACTTCGCACCAATCGACTCTAGCCTATTAAATAGTATCCCACTAAATCTTTGTTGATAATTCTTTTCTTATTAACTACCTTCTTGGTCCAGCAATTAGCAACAAGGCGAGTTTTAAGGTTGGCCACCGTTAAAAAGACTTCTAAACGAAAGAATTATCCATACATGCAAAAACCTATTTGAGAATTGCTTAATTACTATTCATACTTGTTAATCGCTTATGGTTTCCACAAACCTAGTTGTGGAGTTTAGCTACTCATTATCTCAAAACACAATCAAAATTTATTAAAATAAATGTGTTTGTGTTAATCATAAAAAGTTAAGAACAATATCTAAACTATATTTTATTAATTACAAATATAAATAAATAATAAAGGAGAAGAAAGAATAAAGCACAATTCTCCGGCCTCCACGGCGGCTCTTACAAAGCTCCAAAGCTAGAAGAAAATTTATATTATGTCTTGTATCTTGTTTCTTAGCTTCCTCAAATAATTATTTTTCTCTCCTATTTATAGATGTAAGAAACCCTAAATAAAATAATTGAGTCCAAATTAATTTAGGAATCCAAAAGAAAAAAGAATTATAGTTCTTTTTTTTTTTCCAACTTGAACAGTAGTGCCGTTCAATGTAATATTCTGCACTGCCATTCATTGGCCACTGCATTAAGAGAATGCCACGTGACAATTTTAATGTTTTTGCAATTCGCAATTGCAGCAATGCATCTTTTTATATAAAAATATTATTTTATTCACTTTTATCCATTAAGCTGCCTGCTTGATTTCCTTGTTCAATCTTTCATTGTTAATTTGTTTTAGCTCCTAACTTATTTATTTTGCCCACCAATTTAATCATACAAATAAAATACACAATTTAGCACAATTCATAAAATTTATGCTCAAAAAGGACAAATATAAATAATAAAGGTGAGGTAAATAATGAAAGAAAATGTGTAGTTTGGCCTCACATCCACACCCCACACTTAAACTCTTGTTCGCCTCGAGCAAACATGAAATCTCATCTAAAACAATCATACTAGCCATGTCATCACTTTGATTAATACAAACAATTAGGCCGTACATCCATTTCAAAATATCAAGTAGACTTCTCAATCATTATGCAAGACATCCAACTAAACAACAAACCTCTAACCTCTTAACTTAATGGAAGGACTTTGAACTCATAAAATTTATGCTTGCTCACCTACTCTCATCAAAAAAAGTTAATAACATCACCTATCTATCATTAAACAAGTGCCCTCACAAAACAAATAGTCCACACACGCAATTCAAAATATTGAATACAAATTAAGGACTTCATATCAAGAACAACTCTCACACTCACAAATAAAATTCACATGTATGCACAAAGAACCATATGCTTGCCCATTATGTACATCTACACTAATTAAGCATGCTTGAATAGAATCAAATAGGACTTTAACGGGTTGTAATGTAGGCTAGGGGATGGGTAAGGAAACTATATAATAGTGACTTTCACTTCTGTAAGAACTTTGCAATTTTTTGACTTCATCACCCATATTTTCTTCTCTTTATTTTCAACCCTCTCTTCAACAATTATTTCACAAGTAATTCTCATCATCACAAGAATGTTTCAATCATTATTCTTTTTTTTTCGATTTTCCTTCATAATAGCCACCCTCACAACTTGAGTATTTTACATGAGTTAAGGTGAAGTATGTCCTTGGAAGGACCAAGGCCATAATCAAGGTAACTTCTTTGTTCTTTTTTTTTTATGTCACAATCCAATTTTTTTTTATGTTAAATTTTTTCAAAGAGGCTTTTAAGCACTTTGTATCTATCATTGATTACCTTTTCGCTCATCCATCCCTTTTTCTCAGAATTGATAATTAAAATAAGTCTATGCTATGATGCTCAAGGAAGAAAGGTGCAAAAACTAGAAATTCAACAAAATAGTCAATGGCAAAATATGACTACCAACAAAAGGCTACAAGCTCAAAAGGGCTAACTAGTGATAAAATATCTGAAAAGGCTAAAATTTATAAGACAAATCAAAGAAAGCCTATTATCATCTCCTAAACAAGGCAACACTTTTTCATTTTGCTTCAATAACATGCAGGGCAAGTTCTAGACTAAGATGCAAAACATGGAATAAACAAAATCTCAGCACACACGACACAAGTATCAATCAAGATGGATCAATTCCACTTCTAAGAGAGATAAGATCCTAACAAACTATAAAATAAAATAAGCTATATACAAACTCACAACCATGAACCTAGATGTCAAAAGGTTTGTAATTTCACTAGTAATCAAGCATTCAGAAGAAAATACTACTTAAAATTAGGCCCAAATAGTAAGTATAACATAACTCAAAAGTCTTTTCTTTTCTCTCCAAAAATAATAATTAAAGAAAAATATTCCTAAAATAAATAAATAAAAGACACTCGGTTCAAAGGGACTATCCTCAGTAAAGAACCGAAAACAAAATCCAAGGAACCCATCCTAAAAAACAAGACTCAATAAATAAGTAAAAACTAGGAATTCGTTCTTCCAACCCACACTTAAAAGATGCTATGTCCCCATAGCATTAAATAAAATACAAAACAAGGGTTAGGGAAACTCCGTGAGGTCTTTAGGCCTAGATAGTAGCACGTTCTCTAAATTTATATCAAGGGTCGTCACCTCACACTTAAGCTCAAACATGCTCCTTTCCCCCTTTTTTTTTGGTTGGGTACTCACACTTCTCCTAATCTGCAAAAACAAGATTAAAGAAAAAGTGATACTAATTAAATAAAAATAAAAATAAAAAAAAAATAAAAAAAAGAAGTTACACTACTAATTGGGTTGCCTCCCAATAAGCGTTTAATTTAACGTTGCATCACGACACTATCAATTTTACTATTTTTCCTTCCACTTTGAAGATATGAATTGCACCCCCAATTTTGATCAATTTTTCTATTACGCTAAAGGGGTGGTGGTACAAAAAGAAAGGTCCCAAACAACAAATATCACATTATGCACTTCTTGGATCCTAAGTGAGGAATGTAATTTTTTGATGTTGGAACAATAAATTCAAGAATATAGACACAAGTTTCCTCCTCCATACACTCTTCTATAGGCTCAGATGACTCGATAATAATAATAATAATAAAAGTTTAACTAATCCTAGGCAACGACGCCATTCTTGATAACGTTCAAATATACTTCTTGAAAAGAAATATAAACGATCGTATGCAATATATTTACCCAACTATGAGTCGGGGTTGATCCCACAGAGAATATGGTAGAATATTATCAATAGCAAATATTTAACTTGATAGTCGTTATATACTAATGTGGGATTTTAAATTGAAACAAAAATAAAAGAAATAAAAATAGCTTTGAACTAAGTATTTATTTATATCCAAATTAATAAAAATAACTAGGAATGTGTTCCCCATAAGCTAATAATGCGGTTATTCTAATAATAACAATTCTTTCCTAGTGTAATACATGCAAAGTGATAAGTTAGGTATCTCTAAATTCTTGGTCCGACAACTAGAGAATTTCACCCCGCACCTTGGTCCGTCTACGTGTGTATAATTTACTAATCCTTACCATTACCTTATATTAGACATCATAATCTATGTATGACTTAGTTATTACTTCGTACCAATCGACTCTAGCCTATTAGATAGTATCTCACTAAATCTTTGTTGATAATTCTTTTCTTATTAACTACCTTCTTGGTCCAGCAAGTAGCAACAAGGCGAGTTTTAAGGTTGGCCACCGTTAAAAAGACTTCTAAATGAAAGAATTATCAATACATGCAAAAACCTATTTGAGAATTGCTTAATTACTATTCATACTTGTTAATCGCTCATGGTTTCCACAAACCTAGTTGTGGAGTTTAGCTACTCATTATCTCAAAACACAATCAAAATTTATTAAAATAAATATGCTTGTGTTAATCATAAAAAGTTAAGAACAATATCTAAACTATATTTTAGTAATTACAAATACAAATAAATAATAAAGGAGAAGAAAGAATAAAGCACAATTCTCCGGCCTCCACAGCGGCTCTTACAAAACTCCAAAGCTAGAAAAACATTTATATTATGTCTTGTATCTTGTTTCTTGGCTTCCTCAAATAATTATATTTCTATCCTGTTTATAGATGTAAGAAACCCTAAATAAAATAATTGAGGCCAAATTAATTTAGGAATCCAAAAGAAAAAAGAATTGTAGTTCTTTTTTGTTTTTCCGTGTGAATAGTAGTGCTGCTCAATGTAATATTCTGCGCCTCCATTCATTGGCCACTGTATTGAGAGAATGCCACGTGATAATTTCAATGTACAACCATCTAACATAAGAGTACAAGATTTGAGTCATAACCCTTACAACATTACAATATTTCTCATATAGAAATTACAATAAGGTCTTTGGAATAGAAAACATGAAAACTAGAATTAAGCTTCTTCATCCTCGGACTTAAGGACTCACCAACTTGGGGTTATAAATCCAAGTTCTTCAATAAGGAGTGGAATATCTTCAATGGTCCAAACCTACACTTAGTGTAGAAAATAGAAGAGAATATGGGTTAGTACAAACCACATGTTCTAAGTATGGAAATATATGCAAGTAAATCATTTGAAAATATGCACAAAGGGACATTTTGTTTATAAGCATGCCAAGTTACTTTAAAAGCTTTCATGCACATTCTAAGAACATAGCCAAGTCCATAACATAGTAACAATAAGACATTTTCATATTACATGTTCAAGAGAAACACATAATAAAGCCATAAGCAACACTTCCTCAACATATCACAAGACCTTACCCATAATCCCAATTTAAGTCTACTAGCAATGTCTATGTGAAGCCCATAACCCCACATAAACTAAGTAAACTAGCAAAGAGACCATAAACACTGCCTTTACATCATATACCATCATAATAAGTGTATTCAACCTCATACATAACATTCTCGACCAACAACATGTATACCAAGTGAAACCAACTTCATGTATATCAACATTATAGAGACTTAACATTATGCATTTCATTCATAACATATGTATATAAAGAGATCACCCTAGGAATTATTCCCTCAAGGTCCACATGTGCAATGTATAGGTAAAGTCCCATTCCCTTACCTACGCTAGTACACCTCTTGTAACAACCCTAAAAATGAATAGGATAAAGACTTAGGGTGTCAAGAATGCTTGTGATTAAACCAAGGTTCACACGGATTGAAACGCGTAGAACCAGACCTCACAATCCTTACTACGACCAAGTCAACTAACTTGGGGAGTTAGTTGAGCTTGGAAAGGTTGGAACCAACCATGTGAGGCTCTCGAAAACAAAGATTTAATCGAAGGAGTCTTTACCGGACTTAAAAGAAGAAATTTTAAGTTTTGAGGGTCCAGGGGTAAAATGGTCTTTTCCAGGCCAAGGGTAATATTGTAATTACCCTGAGGAATTAATAAATTAATTAATTAATTTAATTAAAAGAGCTATTCGAATTTGGGATGACCCGGAGTGACCCATTTCGCATATGGGGTGCCACTCGGGTTCGAGCCCCACTAGGAGCAAGGAATTGATGATTTAATCATCAATTAAAATCTATTCATTAAGGGTAAAATGGTCCTTTCACGTATTAATTAAAATAAATCAGATTTTTATTAAGTTAATTAATTCCTATTTTGACTAAGTCTTGAATTTAGTCTCCTAATCCTAATAACTCTCTCTCCCTCACGTTTCTCAACTCTCTCTCACATTCTCAATCTCTCTCTCTCTCACGTTATTTCTGCCAAACACAACAAAAACCAAAAAATACATCAAGAGTTCTTCACACTTGAAAAACTCACAAGAATTTTTAAGTAAAAGACAAAGTAATCAAAACGTCAAGGCTAAGAGAAGTTCGTCGAGTGGGGTGTACGTTGAAGTGAATTGGGCGTGGTTTGGAGGAGTTTCCGGGCAGCAGCTTCACACTTGAACAACGTCAAAAGGTATGGGTTTCTCTCCTGGAATTCTTTCTCCAAGAGTACTTTCCTTCGAACGATTCTCAAGCTCTTGAAAACTAAGGTTGTTCCCCTTTGTATGTCCTTGTCCTTAGCTCCCAAACGAATTCGTAGGATGGGTATGTTGTGCTGCTAGACTTAGGTATGATTGACGTATTTATATTAAATGTAAACATGTTTTATGTGAGGGAAATTACGAAAAACGATATTCGAAGTGTGACAAAAAATTGGTGTTGTGTGTGCATCGTGGGCAGTGGCTTTAGCCACTGTTTTTGGGTAGAATATTCATGTGTTTTTGGTGTATTTTATGTGTGTAATGTGTGTTCAATGTGGTGTTCATTATAATGAAAAATGTTGGGTTGAATAACACTCTTTTAGCTAAGTAAACTCATGAAAGATGTGACTAAAAATGAGTGAAGAATGATAAGAAAATATTTCCAGATTTGCATACCCTCTCATAAGATTAAATTCTGGATTTCTAAAAAAGGGAAATAAATAAGTGAGGTCAATGGGAATTGAACCCAAGACCTCACATGTTGAGAAGGCTGAAGAAAAGAGAAAAACGTGAAGGAGCTAAGAGGAATCGAACCCTTAACTACTGGTTTCGTGAGGCAAAGAAAGAGGAAAATGGGGGCTGGGGGATTTGATCCTAGCTCCTATTTTCGCGGAAACAAATAATAATAATAAGGGAAATGGGGCTGGGGGGAATCGAACTCGCGACCTTTGGGGAGGAGAAGGAGAAAATTAATTAAACAAGTAAATGGGAGGCGTGGGTTTCGAACCCACGACCTCCAAGTACGTGCGAAGGGAGAGGAATTAAGGGAAAAAGGAAACGCGAGGCGTGGGAATCGAACCCACGACCTCAGAGCTGAAGGGAGAGGCAAAATATACGAGGAAATAAAGTGAGGCTGTGGGGATTCGATCCCACAACCTCACTGCCACTCGCCCCATTTAAATAAAATAAAGATAGAGGGGCTGTGGGGGTTCGAACCCACCACCTCACAGCCTCCTCAGCAAAATTAAAAACAAAAATTAAGGGGGGGCTGTGGGGGTTCGAACCCACAACCTCCCTATTGCAGCGAATTTAACTCTAAAAATCAAATAGGTTGTGGGGGCTCGAACCCCCAACCATTCGGTTAACTAAGAGTGGAATTAAATAGAAAATTAATCCTTCAATGTGAATGTTGAGATTTAATTTAGAGTCTAATGTTATGAATATTAGAAATAAATTAATGAAAAATATATATGATATCTAAGTGATTCAAGATTTGGGTTCTCTTGCCCAAACTTCCGTATTGATGCATAAGTCATACGTGAGTAAAATATCCAAGAATAATGCCATATACTTAGATAAAAAATTAAGATCTTGGCATATATACAAGGTACATAAGTCTTGTACTACATAGTCTTAGGAAAATAAGAATCGCTTAGCGAACTATGAATGAAGCCCCATGGCTTGTATGTATAGACATATAAGTCTAACATACGTTCAAAAATACGTGAACCTAAGATGTATGTAATGAAATGATGAACCCTAGGAGAGTAAGTATGAGTGTAAGATACACTAAGTGGCCAAGTACATTGGCATATGATGAGATGAACTATGAAATGACGAAATGAACATTCACATAATAAGAGGTGAGTAACTAAGAAAAGCTAAGGTGCTAATGATGAAGAATATGGTGACAACATGATATGTGGCTAATGAAAATGATGAGAGCAATCTCAAATGAGCTTAAATAAATGTTACCAATGCGTACTCACTAATGAGAGTGTAAGATAATGAAGAGACCAGTATCTACGAACACTTTAATAAAAGTATTGAGCTTAATACACTTAATACTAATTATGAGATGAGAAATCATCTAATGAGCTATGATGTCCTCATACTAGAAGCCAGCTTCCATGACGTATGAGATGAATGTAATGGAACTTTATACTGAGCACCGATAGGATAGCTATGAGCGGTGATGCCTTCTTTCGGGAAGGGCGAAGATTCACGTAACTCTCATGAGATGAGACTGTTCGGCTTGCCGGGTATGGGTCTCCATACATCTCCTAGTCTTTGAACCTATACTGCCAATATAAGGATCTGGCGGGGTTAAATTCCCATGTACGCTAGCATGTTTATTGGGTCACTTTGGCCAGTGATTCCACCTTTTTTCGGTGTGGGGGACACACTAGATTTCATGATGCTCACATGATCTATGTCGGTTAAAGTTAAAGTTCCCAATAAATGAATGAGGCCAGCCTTAAATGAAGCACATAATGAAATGAATGATACCAAAGGTGTTAGGATAGGATAATAAAGAGGTGAGCTAGACTCAGGTAATGACATTAGGTTATTCTTGATCATTGCACAGCAAACCCGATGAAAGTCTTAAACTACACCCTAGGTATAGCTGGTATTCACACTAGCCTATGAACGAAATGAAATGAAGTACGTATGAATGAATGAAGCAGACTCTGTGTTTGCTAATGAAGACTCCCTAGTTGAGGTCCCATATGTTGAGCCCTCATTTTGGAAAGTCTTAATGTCAAGTCCATGATTCCAAGGTCTCATGGCATATGAATGAATGATATGAAAGAAGCTATGTGTTACATGTTATGTTGTATGATATGTGTTGTATGAAGATGTTATGTGTTGTGTGCAATACGATATTTATAATGATGCATTTTACTCTCATGGCATGACCTTCCTAACCCAATTTGGAAAGTTCACTAACTTTCCTAATCTCAATTTGGCAAGTCCACTGACTTGACTTCCAAAAATCATGTTGTTAGGAAAGAGCTATTCTTTCTCATGCATGTCCATGGTGTGTGCTTGCATATACCCATACTTAGTACAAGTGTGTACTAACTCTATACATCTATTCTATTTTAGGTGCAGGCACAGGTGGGCGATAGAGCTACAAGATCATTGTTGCAGTTATCCGGACGTCAACATTCATCCGGAGTTTGGTAGGTCCTCATGCTTTCGAGGATGCTACTGTTTTACATTCTAGCTTAGTTTTAGAGTTGAGCTAGTGGAGCATGTTCCACTAGCGTTTCTTTCCTGTTTTTATTCAGACCTTGTATTGGTGCCATTTTGGCAATTATACACTTAATAATTATTGATCTATTTCTTTCAGTTGCTTATCTCTTAATGTTAGATGGTTAATGGTGAACTATTATGGAATGTTAAGAATGTTTAACAAATATTTTTTTAAAAAAAAGGTTTCAAATTTTCTACTAAAATTAACCTAAGTGATGTATGAATAACGTAAGTAGGCTTGTCTGCGACCTCTGAGAGGTCAACGACGTCGGTCTCGTCTGGGGTCTAGATTCCAGTCATGACAAAGTTGGTATCATAGCCCTAGGTTAAATTACAAAAATAATAAGTTCACATCAACCACATTGAGTAGTTTCTAAGTCATGGTAGTGAAGTGCACCACTATCCTGGATTAGAGACTGCATGATGCGTAGTAAAACTTCCCTTTTTTTGATCTTATCGTGCTTCTCCTAAAGTTTAATTTCTTGGTGTTATGAGCGTGTCTAACATCAAATTTTTGTTGTTTTCAGAGAATGAACACTAGGAGGGCTATTGGTCAGAGGAGAGGAGGAGCAGCTGCTGGGGGCAACCGAGTTCCACCCCAGGCTCCAGCTGAAGGAGTGGCTGTGCCAGTTAACCCAGCTGGGTTGACTGATGCTGAGGTGAGGGCATCTCTAGCCCAGATGGCACAGGCCATTACTATACAGGCCCAGGCTATGATTGCCCAGGTCAATCGGCAGGATGTTCAGAGGGAGAACCCACCGGTTCGTAACATGGCTGACAGGCTGACGGATTTCACGAGGATGAATCCTCCTATTTTCACAGGGTCCAGGACTGCAGAGGATCCCCAGGAGTTTGTGGATGAGGTGCATAAACTTCTGGTGGCTATGGGGGCCACTGATATTGAGAAGGCTGAGCTGGCTTCCTATCAGCTCAAGGATGTTGCACAGACTTGGTGCAAGATGTGGCAAGATAGCCGAGTTTTGGGTGGAGTGCCAGTCACATGGGAGCTGTTCAAGACAACATTTCTGGAGAGATTGTTCCCCAGGGAGATGAGGGAGGCCAAGGTTGAGGAGTTCATCAACCTTAAGCAAGGCTCTATGACAGTCAGGGAGTATTCCCTGCAGTTTGTTAAGCTATCAAGGTATGTTACTTTCCCTAGTGTTTAATAGCAAGAATGAGGAGAATACTGAGCTTTGTTGAAATCATCCAGGTATGCTACTTCCCTTGTTTCTAACAGCAGGGATGAGATGAGCAGGTTCCTCACAGGAATCAATGGAGACCTATAGGAGGAGTGTCGATCTGCGATGCTCCATGATAATATGGATCTTTCCAGGTTGACGGTGCATGTCCAGCAGGAAGAGGACAGCTGCAGAAAGAGAGGTGTTCATGATGCTAGGAGGCCTAGGCCTCAAGATCAGGCGGGTCCCAGCCATGGAGGCCACAAAAACAACTTTGGCGTCCGTGAGCAGCCAAGGTTCAAAAAGGGGCAACAGAGTTCTGGGAATTCTAATCCTCAGAGGAGTGCTACACCTAGAGGAGGCAGACCTGAGCCCAAGAAGGGCAATGGAGGTGAGATGCAGTGTACTAAGAAGAATTGTGCTAAGTGTGGCCGAGCTCACAGTGGAGAGTGCAGACAGGGCACTAATGCCTGCTTCAGTTGTGGTAAGAGTGGACACATGGTCAGAGACTGTCCACAGAACAGAGGTCAGGCTGGAGGTAATGCTCAGTCTAGGCCTAATCCACAGGGTGCAGCAGCAGCCGAGCCTCCTAAGAGGAACAGGTTCTATGCCCTGAAGGGTAGGGAGGAGCAGGAGAAGTCCACTGATGTGGTCACAGGTATGCTGCAAGTATTCTCAACTTCTGTTTATGCTTTACTTGATCCAGGGTCTACGCTTTCCTTTGTAACTCCTCTGCTTGCTCTTACTTTTGAGATGTTGCCTGAAGTTCTGCATGATCCTATAGTGGTTAGTACACCTTTAGGAGAGAATGTAAGAAGTGATAGAGTATACAAGGATTGCCCAATAGTTGTGAGTGGTAAGACTATGTGTGCAAACTTGGTTGAGTTACCCATGCATGATTTTGCTGTTACTCTTGGCATGGACTGGCTTCACAGTTGTTATGCTTGCTTGGACTGTCGTAGTAGAGTGGTGAGATTTCGTTTCCCTAATGAAGAGGAGCTAGTTTGGGAGGGGTACAACTCGAGTCGTCCTAACCTCTTGATTTCGAATCTTATGGCCAATAAAATGATGTCCAAGGGGTTATTGTGTCATCTTGTGAGTGTTAATGATTTAGATCATGACATTCCTTCCATAGACTCAGTGCCTGTAGTGAATGAGTTCTTAGATGTGTTTCCTGATGATTTGCCTGGAGTCCCTCCCCTTCGAGAGATTGACTTTGGTATTGATTTAAAACCCGATACTAAACCAATTTCAATTCCTCCTTACAAAATGGCTCCAGCTGAACTCGAAGAGTTAAAGCTGCAGTTAAAATATCTCACTGACAAGGGTTTCATTCAGCCGAGCATATCCCCTTGGGGCGCTCCAATGTTGTTTGTGAAAAAGGAAGATGGAATCCTTAGAATTTGTATCGATTATCGGCAGCTCAACAAAGTCACTATAAAGAATAAGTATCCACTCCCCAGAATAGATGATTTGTTTGATCAACTCTAAGGGTCTAGTTTCTTCTCTAAGATTGATCGTCGTTCAGGGTATCATCAGCTTAGGGTTAGGGATGGAGATATCCCAAAGACAGCCTTTCGTACCCGCTATGGTCACTATGAGTTTCTAGTTATGTCATTTGGTCTCACGAATGCACCTGCTGCATTTGTGGATCTCATGAACAGGGTTTTCCGTGAATACCTTGACTCTTTCGTTATAGTATTCATTGATGACATTCTCATCTACTCTAAGACCAAGGAAGAGCATGAACAACATTTGAGACTAACCTTGCAGGTACTTAGACAACATCAGTTGTATGCCAAATTCAGCAAATGTGAATTCTGGCTGAGATCAGTGACCTTCCTGGGTCATGTTGTGTCCGATCAGGGCGTGGAGGTAGATCCCAGGAAGACTGAGGCTGTGAAAAACTGGCCAAAGCCTCTTACTCCCACTGACATCCATAGCTTTTTGGGATTGGCTGGTTACTACCGCAGGTTTGTGGAGGGCTTTTCTCCCATTGCTGCCCCATTGACAACTTTGACTAAGAAGAAAACCAAGTTTGAGTGGACGGAGACTTGTGAGAGGAGTTTCCAGGAACTCAAGGACAGACTCACTTCAGCCCCGGTGCTTACTTTGCCTAAGTGTGGTGAGAATTACACTATTTATTATGATACATCTAGGGTTGGTTTGAGTTGTGTTCTTATGCAGGTTGGTAAGGTGATAGCCTATGCGTCCAGACAGCTCAAGGTTCATGAGAAAAATTATCCCACTCATGACCTGGAGTTGGCAGCTGTGGTGTTTGCACTGAAGCTGTGGAGGCACTACTTGTATGGAGTGCATGTGGATGTATTCACAGACCACAAGAGTCTCCAGTATGTGTTCACTCAGAGGGAGTTGAATCTACGTCAGCGGCGATGGTTGGAGCTGTTGAAGGATTATGACATGAATGTGCACTACCATCCAGGTAAGCTAATGTTGTAGCTGATGCTTTGAGCAGGATGAGCATGGGAAGTACAGCCCACGTTGAGGATGATAAGAAGGAGCTAGTAAAAGATGTACACAGACTGACCAGACTGGGTGTGAGATTGGTTGACTCTACTAGTGGGGATGTTTCAGTTCATCCTAGTTCTGAATCATCCTTGGTAGTTGAAGTCAAGCAGGGTCAATATCTAGATCCTGTGTTGATAGAGCTGAAGGACTCAGTGCTGATGAAGATGAATGAGTCTTTCGCTTTGGGAGCTGATGGCATACTTAGGTATCAGGACATGCTTTGTGTGCCAGATGTGGATGATTTGCGGACCAGGATTATTGTAGAGGCCCATGGTTCCAGATATTCCATACATCCAGGTTCCACCAAGATGTATCATGATCTTAAGCAGATTTATTGGTGGGATGGCATGACGAAGGACATTGTAAAATATGTGGCCAAGTGTCCTAATTGTCAACAGGTTAAGGCAGAACATCTTAAGCCTAACGGTCTTACTCAGATTATTGAGTTTCCGACTTGGAAATGGGAGGCCATTAATAGGGACTTCATGGTTGGTCTTCCGAGGACTAGGAGACAACATGAATCCATATGGGTTATTGTGGACAGGATGACTAAGTCTGCCCACTTTATCCCTGTGAAGTCTACTTACAGAGCCGAGGATTATGCGAGGCTCTACATTGATGAGATTGTGAGATGGCATGTGATTCCCTTGTCTATTATTTCAGATAGAGGAGCTGAGTTTACTTCATATTTCTGGAGATCTTTACAGAAGAGCTTGGGCACGCAGCTAAAGCTTAGCACTGCCTTTCATCCTCAGACAAATGGGCAGGCAGAGCGCACCATTCAGACATTGGAGGACATGTTGAGAGCGTGTGTGATTGACTTCAGAGGTAACTGGGATGACCATCTGCCTTTGATAGAGTTCTCGAATAATAATAGCTATCACTCCAGCATTGGGATGGCACCGTTTGAGGCACTGTATGGTAGGAGGTGTAGATCTCCAGTTGGGTGGTTCAAGGTCAAAGAGTCATCCATTTTGGTTCCAGATATCATTCATGAGGCCTTAGAGAAGGTCAGAGTGATTAGGGACAGGTTGGCTACTGCTTAAAGTCGGCAGAAGTCATATGCAAATAACAGAAAATGGCCCTTAGAGTTTGATGTTGGTGACCAGGTTTACTTGAAGATATCACCTATGAAAGGGGTGATGAGATTTGGTAGAAAAGGGAAGCTGAGTCCGAGGTATGTTGGGCCATATGAGATCCTACAGCGTGTGGGTGAGGTGGCCTATGAGTTAGCATTGCCTGCGGAGCTAGCTTCTGTTCATCCAGTCTTTCATGTCTCCATGTTGAAGAAGTGCCTAGGTAATCCAGCATCAATCCTACCTGTTGAAGGTTTTGGGGTTGGTGAAGATTTGTCTTATGAGGAGGTACCTGTTGAGATCCTAGATAGACAGGTCAAGCGGCTGAGGAACAAGGAGATTGCCATAGTGAAGGTATTGCGGATAAATCATCTTGTTGAGGGTGCTACGTGGGAGGCTGAGGCCGACATGAGATTCCGTTACCCTCATCTTTTCAGCTCTTGAGGTTAGACTTCCTACTCTTAAACCTATGTTTCCTTATCTCTCCGTATTTTGTTGCTATTGAGTGACTGTGCATAGTGATTTTTTTAATAATCTGACTGGCATTACGATGTGAAGTGGTAGTGTCATTCGGGGACGAATGTTCCTAAGGGGGGGGGGATAATGTAACAACCCTAAAAATGAATAGGATAAAGACTTATGGTGTCAAGAATGCTTGTGATTAAAGCAAGGTTCACACGGATTGATGCGCGTAAAACCAGACCTCAGAACCCTTACTACGACCAAGTCAACTAACTTGGGGAGTTAGTTGAGCTTGGAGTTGGAACCAACCATGTGAGGCTCTCTAAAACAAAGATTTAATCGAAGGAGTCTTTACCGGACTTAAAAGAAGAAATTTTAAGTTTTGAGGGTCCAGGGGTAAAATGGTCTTTTCCAGGCCAAGGGTAATATTGTAATTACCCTGAGGAATTAATAAATTAATTAATTAATTTAATTAATAGAGCTATTCGAATTTGGGGCGACCCGGAGTGACCCATTTCGCAAATAGGGTGCCACTCGGGTTCGAGCCCCACTAGGAGCAAGGAATTGATGATTTAATCATCAATTAAAATCTATTCATTAAGGGTAAAATGGTTCTTTCACGTATTAATTAAAATAAATCAGATTTTTATTAAGTTAATTAATTCCTATTTTGACTAAGTCTTGAATTTAGTCTCCTAATCCTAATAACTCTCTCTCCCTCACGTTTCTCAACTCTCTCTCACATTCTCAATCTCTCTCTCTCTCACGTTATTTCTGCCAAACACAACAAAAACTAGAAAATACATCAAGAGTTCTTCACACTTGAAGATATCACAAGAATTTTTAAGTAAAAGACAAAGTAATCAAAACGTCAAGGCTAAGAGAAGTTCGTCGAGTGGGGTGTACGTTGAAGTGAATTGGGCGTGGTTTGGAGGAGTTTCTGGGAAGCAGCTTCACACTTGAACAACGTCAAAAGGTATGGGTTTCTCTCCTGGAATTCTTTCTCCAAGGGTACTTTCCTTCGAACGATTCTCAAGCTCTTGAAAACTAAGGTTGTTCCCCTTTGTATGTCCTTGTCCTTAGCTCCTAGACGAATTCGTAGGATGGGTATGTTGTGCTGCTAGATTTAGGCATGATTAACGTATTTATATTAAATGTGAACATGTTTTATGTGAGGGAAATTACGAAAAAGGATATTCGAAGTGGGACAAAAAATTGGTGTTTTGTCTGCATCATGGGCAGTGGCTTTAGCCACTGTTTTGGGGTAGAATATTCATGTGTTTTTGGTGTATTTTATGTGTGTAATGTGGTGTTCATTATAATGAAAAAAGTTGGGTTGAATAACACTCTTTTAGCTAAGTAAACTCATGAAAGATGTGACTAAAAATAGTGAAGAATGATAAGAAAAAAATTCCAGATTTGCATACCCTCCCATAAGGTTAAATTCTGGGTTTTTAAAAAAGGGAAATAAATAAGTGAGGTCAATGGGAATTGAACCCAAGACCTCATATGTTAAGAAGGCTGAAAAATAAGAGAAAAACGTGAAGGAGCTAAGGGGAATCGAACCCCTTAGCTACTGGTTTCGTGAGGCAAAGAAAAAGGAAAATGGGGGCTGGGGGATTCGATCCTAGCTCCTATTTTCGCGGAAAAAAAATATAATAATAATAAGGGAAATGGGACTGGGGGGAATCGAACTCGCGACCTATGGGGAGGAGAAGGAGAAAATTAATTAAACAAGTAAATGGGAGGCGTGGGATTCGAATCCACGACCTCCAAGTACGTGCGAAGGGAGAGGAATTAATTGAAAAAGGAAACGCGAGGCGTGGGAATCGAACCCACGACCTCAGAGCTGAAGGGAGAGGCGAAATATACAAGGAAATAAAGTGAGGTTGTGGGGATTCGATCCCACAACCTCACTGCCACTCGCCCCATTTAAATAAAATAAAGATAGAGGGGCTGTGGGGGTTCGAACCCACCACCACACAGCCTCCTCAGAGAAATTTAAAACAAAAATTAAGGGGGGGCTGTGGGGGTTCGAACCCACAACCTCCCTATTGCAGCGAATTTAACTCTAAAAATCAAAGAGGTTGTGGGGGGCTCGAACCCCCAACCATTCGGTTAACTAAGAGTGAAATTAAAATAAAAAATTAATCCTTCAATGTAAATGTTGAGATTTAATTTAGAGTCTAATGTTATGAATATTAGAAATAAAATTAATGAAAAATATAAATGATATCCAAGTGATTCAAGATTTGGGTTCTCTTGCCCAAACTTCCGTATTGATGCATAAGCCATACGTGAGTAAAATATCCAAGAATAATGCCATCTACTTAGATCAAAAATTAAGATCTTGGCATATATACAAGGTACATAAGTCTTGTACTACATAGTCTTAGGAAAATAAGAATCGCTTAGCGAACTATGAATGAAGCCCCATGGCTTGTATGTATAGACAAATAAGTCTAACATACGTTCAAAAATACGTGAACCTAAGATCTATGTAACGAAATGATGAACCCTAGGAGGGTAAGTATGAGTGTAAGATACACTAAGTGGCCAAGTACATTGGCATATGATGAGATGAACTATGAAATGACGAAATGAACATTCACATAATAAGAGGTGAGTAACTAAGAAAAGCAAAGGTGCTAATGATGAAGAATATGGTGACAACATGATATGAGGCTAATGAAAATGATGAGAGCAATCTCAAATGAGCCTAAATAAATGTTACCAATGCGTACTCACCAATGAGAGTGTAAGATAATGAAGAGACCAGTCTCTACGATCACTGTAATGAAAGTATTGAGCTTAATACACTTAATACTAATTATGAGATGAGAAATCATCTAATGAGCTATGATGTCCTCATACTAGAACCCAGCTTCCATGACGTATGAGATGAATGTAATGAAACTTTATATTGATCACCGATAGGCTAGCTATGAGCGGTGATGCCTTCTTTCGGGAAGGGCGAAGGTTCACGTAACTCTCATGAGATGAGACTGTTCGGCTTGCCGGGTATGGGTCTCCATACATCTCCTAGTCTTTGAACCTATACTGCCAATATAGGGATCTGGCGGGGTTAAATTCCCATGTACGCTAGCATGTTTATTGGGTCACTTTGGCCAGTGATTACACCTTTTTTCGGTGTGGGGGACACACTGGATTTCATGATGCTCACATGATCTATGTCGGTTAAAGTTAAAGTTCCCAATAAATGAATGAGGCCAGCCTCAAATGAAGCACATAATGAAATGAATGATACCAAAGGTGTTAGGATAGGATAATAAAGAGGTGAGCTAGACTCAGGTAATGACATTAGGTTATTCTTGATCATTGCACAGCAAACCCGATGAAAGTCTTAAACTATACCCTAGGTATAGCTGGTATTCACACTAGCCTATGAACGAAATGAAATGAAGTACGTATGAATGAATGAAGCAGACTCTGTGTTTGCTAATGAAGACTCCCTAGTTGAGGTGCCATATGTTGAGACCTCATTTTGGAAAGTCTTAATGTCAAGTCCATGATTCCAAGGTCTCATGGCATATGAATGAATGATATGAAAGAAGCTATGTGTTACATGTTATGTGCTATGATATGTGTTATATGAAGATGTTATGTGTTGTGCGCAATATGATACTTATAATGATGCATGTTACTCTCATGGCATGACCTTCCTAACCCAATTTGGAAAGTTCACTAACTTTCCTAATCTCAATTTGGCAAGTCCACTGACTTGACTTACAAAAATCATGTTGTTAGGAAAGAGCTATTCTTTCTCATGCATGTCCGTGGTGTGTGCTTGCATATACCCATACTTAGTACAAGTGTGTACTAGCCCTATACAGCTATACTATTTTAGGTGCAGGCACAGGTGGGCGATAGAGCTACAGGATCATTGTTGCAGTTATCCGGACGTCAGCATTCATCCGGAGTTTGGTAGGTCCTCATGCTTTTGAGGATGCTATTGTTTTACATTCTAGCTTCGTTTTAGAGTTGAGCTAGTGGAGCATGTTCCACTAGCGTTTCTTTCCTGTTTTTATTCAGACCTTGTATTGGTGCCATTTTGGCAATTATACACTTAATACTTATTGATCTATTTCTTTCAGTTGCTTATCTCTTAATGTTAGATGGTTGATGGTGAACTATTATGGAATGTTAAGAATGTTTAACAAATATGTTAAAAAAAATGGTTTCAAATTTTCTGCTAAAATTAACTTAAGTGATGTATGATTAACGTAAGTAGGCTTGTCTGCGACCTCTGAGAGGTCAACGACGCCGGTCTCGTCTGGGGTGTAGATTCTTGTCGTGACACCTCTAAAGTCATCCTAGTTATTATGCATCTTCTTACTTTTTATTTATTCATTTTACTTTCGGGAAACTTCACCATAACCGATATGAGACCATGTGATCTAAACATGGAATCCGGTGTCAACCCCTCACACCGAAAAGAGGGCATAATACTTGCCAAGGTAGGACATATACATCATAATAACATCTACGTGGATCCACTAGCTAGGTTTCCTATGGGGGCACATAGTTAAGGAACTAGGAGATTGTTACTAGAAACTCTCTTTATGCTAATCTGCATTGTAGTTTTACCTCATGAGACCTTTGGTGAACCTACCTTCGTCATTGGAAGGGACACCTCTCATTGTCTAGTTCGCTTGGTTCTAAACTAAACTCCCTTTTTGAAGTGTCTTTAAGTCATATTTAACATTAGTTTATAACATAGGTATTAGGAGACTAACCCTTCGTATAATCATGATCATAGCTCCTAGGTTCTAGGACGACAAAATCCTTTCAACACAATCCAACATTAAATGTGAACATTATATCAGAATCATAATAATAAGATGCACAAGAGAATCACTTCCAATCCCTCATAATCATACACCTATCATCATCTCACATACATCATGTTCATATCCTAATCATACATTTATGACTTCATCTTTTATACATCAATTGAACAACATTATCAAGAATAGACCAATATTAGTACAATAAAGTATTCATGATCTTTAAAGTCTTAATAATGGCTTCCAAGATTCTCATCAAAGATCTAACCCCAAATTCCACGACATTCATTAAACAATTCCGTCATTATCATCATATAATGGTAAATTATGCAAGAAGACATTCAATTTCATCTCCCTTAATCATAATCAATCCAATTCACAAGTTAGGGTTAGGAGAAGAAGAGTATTCACGGGTCTTTACAGAGATTTAGGTCAAAGCTATAAGGGACACGTCAATCCACACATAAACATACATCAATCATCACTAATGTTCAAATTAAGACTACACAATTTAATTTAGAAAGTACACCCACGAAACTGGATGAAAACAAGAATTTTCTAGAATATTGAAAACCAAACTTTGAAGGACCTCTTGGGGAAAGGAATTCCAAGAGTGAATAGTTTCCATACCTTCTTAATCCTTAGAGTTTTGTAGTGGAAAACCTTGATATTTAATCCCTAGAGAAGCTTTACCTTGTTCTTCAACGGAGGTCTTTAGAGTAGTGAGAGAAACTAGAGAGAAGTTGGAGCTATTTGGGTTTTGGGATTTATGAGGTGTTAGGTTAGTTTAATGACTTAGGGTGCTTAAATTGTCCTAAAATAATTAATTTTAACCGACCCTAATAATTAATAAATTAATTAGTTAATCACCTAACCACCCCCACTTAAGCTGCGTGGAGGAAGTGAGAAAGGGGTCTATCGACGAGACCCCATTGTCCCAACCACGGACCGTACTGGTCAAGCGTGTTTTGGGACAGAGGCTAAATTTTGGAGGCCATCTGGGAGGAGTCTAACTTTATACTCACGAGCACCATCTTCGGGGCTTGAACCCATCGACGGCTCGTCGATCTCCTCGTGGTTGCACACTATTTTTTCTTACAGCTTTTAGGGTCAATTGTTTGGGTCCTCCTCGAGAGCCCTTAGGTTGGTCCTTGGGGAGTCGTACCCAAACGTTTTGACCCTAAACATGCACTAAAGTGTACCCTAGGTATTTTTCCAAAGTTTGACCTTCGTACGACTCTTCAAACCCCATAAAGACCTAAAGGCACCCTTAGTCACTTTCACTAGTCTCCGGACGTCGTGGTCGTTCCTTGACATTTAGGCTTTAATACTTCCTAATCAAGTTAATTACCTTTATTTAGGCCTAGAAACACTGTTTCAAAGCATTAGACACTAGGTGAGACTCTATCCGATGTCCTTGGATTTCCGAGGAATAACATTTCTTGAACTCCACTTCAAGCTTATGTCATGTTTTAGATTTTCCATTGTATGCTAGTATATTCCATGTACTGACGCCATTTGTCTTGCATCATTCATGATGATGATACATGTACTCAGGATCATCAAACTAATGCTTTGTTTATCTAGTTGAGTTCCAGAGTCATTTGGCGAGCCTCGTTATTTCCGAAAGATCCCTTATTTATCTTTAGTTATTTCAGTTTGTTAGGATGATTGGGGGTCTAGTTCAAAAATCCCGCATAGTATTATAGTCTTAATTGATATATCGACATTAGTAGTTCATGTGTCTTGTTCATTTCTGTTGTTATGTTTTATACATGAGTTGCCCCTGAGGCAAGTTTGAATTTTTTTATTTTTGAAATATTCTGAGAGTATCTTTTGAGATATTGAGTTAAAGTTCACTTTTGAGTTATTTTATTGTTAAGTAAGTCTTCCGCTGGGTATTTAGCCAGGCGAATGGTTCACTTGGGGCCAACAATGGTTCTCTAGTGCAGTCTACATCCAGGTTATACGCTCGTGGCATAACAAACTTGGTATTAGAGCATAGAGTTCAAGAATCCTAGGGTATTTATGAAGTCGTGTCTGTAGATTCCTAGTTATTGGTGTGTAGCATGCCACATCTATAATTAGAAAACTACGACATTTAGGTATAACTATCACACTCATTTTATACTCTTTTGTCAGATTGAAGTTATCTCTAAAAAAGTTTCTTTCTAACTCTTGCATGCGCGTGTCTTTCAGATCAGGCCTCAATAAAGAGCTGTCCGAGGTCTCATTGTTAGGAAAAATGATGATCAAGGATCAAGGGGTACCTAATGCAGCAAAAATGCAACCCCAAGGAGAGGTCACTGATGTTGAGTTCCGGGATGCTATCCAGATGTTGAGTTAAGTGGTGGCCAACCAAGAAGTCAGCAGAGAGGGGATCAACAAGATATGTTTGATACATCAAGAGTCTGTGAGTTCTTGAGGATGAATCCTGTTAACTTTACGGTTCAAGTGTCACTAAGTATCTGGTAAAACATTATGGGAGAGTTGCAGAATGTTTTTGAGGTTGTGCATGTTGCTGGTGCTGAGCAATTAGAACTAGATGCATACCAACTAAAGGGCGTTTCAAGAGTCTGGTACGACCAATGGAAGAAGAGTAGAGAAGACGGTGCACCAATTATGATATGGGTCTTATTTGAAGGTTCCTTCATGGGCATTTCTTTCCCCGTGAAGTGATAGAGGAAAAGGTAATAAAATCTCTCACTCTTAAGCAGGAATCAATGAGTGTGCATAGTATAACCTCAAGTTCCCTTAAGTTTCTCATTATGCTTCGGAGATGGTTGGTGATATGAAGAATAGGATCTTCTTGTTTGTTTTTGGGTTGTCTCTTCTGTCCAGTAAGGAGGGCAAGTAAGATATGATCCATGTGCAACCGGTTGAGAAAGATAACCTGAGCTATAAACAACATTAATGGAAGAAGAAAGCAAAGACAACATGAAATTTTTCCGAGTAGTAGAAGAATAATGCAAACCGATCATGTTTTCAACAAAAGCCAAATAGACTTGCTTCTTCATCGTCTAGTGGACATGCACCAAGGAACAGAGGTGAGTTAAAGGATCAAGCTTATCAGAATTTTAAAGTTAGACCTGCACAGTCTTAAGGTTGTGTGGCACAAATAGGTAATGGGACTCCTGCATATGCTAAGAAGGTAGGAACCACCTAGGAGCGTGTTGTGATGGCTCCACTAGTTTGTTCAAGGTGTGGTCAAAATTGTCACTTCATCAGAGAGTGCCCTAAGATATGGCAGGGTAGTGGTTATGGGGAAATAGGGACCAATCATATTCAGCGGCTCCGCCAGACATAGCTTCAACTCGAAGAGCTACTTCAGGGAGAGACGGAGGAGCAAACCGTGTGTAAGCTATCACCAGTCTTCAAGAACAATACAATTCACCAGATGTTATCACTGGTATGACCAAAGTCTTTACTTTTGATGTTTATGCATTTCTAGATCCAGGTGTGAGTCTATCTTTTATGACTCTATATGTCGCTATGAGGTTCGATATTATTCCCGAACAATTTCTTGAGCCCTTCAAAGTTTCTACATCTGATTGATTCTAGTTGAGAGAATTTATCGTGATTGTACCATTTCTATCAATCATAAGAACATCATGGTTGAATTAGTGGAGTTAGACACAACTGATTTTGATTTTATTCTAGGTATGGATAGGCTTCATTCCTGTTATGCCATAGTTGATTGTAGAACTTGAGTAGTTATGTTCAAGTTTCCTAGTGAGCCAGTTATCGAGTGGAGTAGTTTAGCAGTGCCTAAGGATCATTTTATTTTGTACCTTAAGGAGAGGAAGTTAGTTTCCAATGGGTGCATCTATTATTTAGTCAAAGGTAATGACTAGTGTTTAGACGCCACCTATTCAGTCAGTTCCAGTTGCGAATGAGTTTCCAGAGGTCTTTTAAGATTATATTTCTAAAGTCCATCCTGAGAGAGTAATAGAATTCGGTATAGATATTCTTCCTAATACTCATCCTATATTTATTACACTATATAGAATGGATCCAACAGAGTTGAAAGTGTTAAAACAGAAGCTAAAAGATATTTCTTGAGAAAGGTTTCATTCGACCAAGTGTCTCACCTTGGGGCATTCCGTTCTTATTTCTGAAAAAGAAATATCATTTTCTTAGGATGTGTAAATATTAACTCCATTATAACAAGGTTACTATCAAGAATAAGTATCCCCTTCCAAGGATTGATGATCTTTTTGATCAACTTCGGGGTGCCACTAATCTTTCTATGATAGACCTCAGATCAGGCTATCATCACTTGAGAGGAAGAGACAGTGATATTTCCAAAGACTGTATTGAGGACCTGCTATGGTCATTATAAGTTTCTAGTCATGTCTTTTGGGTTAATTCATGACAGCGTTCATGGATCTTATTAATAGAGCATTAAAGCCTTCTCTTGATATTTTTGTTATCGTATTTATTGATGACATTCTAATATATCCGAGGAATAAGGAAGATCATGTTAGTCATCGCAAAGTAGTTCTTCAAACTCTCAAGGATAGATAGTTGTATGCTAAATTCTCAAAGTGTAAGTTTTCTCTTGGGTCAGTGGCATTCTTAAGCCATATTATTTCTAGTGATGGAAGTCAAAGCTGACACGCAGAATATTAAGGTAGTGCAGAACTGGCCTAGACCACATCTCCAACTCATATTAGGAGTTTCTTAGGGTTGGCTGGTTATAATAGGAGGTTTTTCGAGGGTTTCTCATCTATTTCATCGTTAACTAAGTTGACTTAGAAGATAGAAAATTTTCAATGGTCTGAAGCTTGTGACAAAAGTTTCTAGGAATTGAACACAAGGTTGACTATTGCATTTGTATTAACCTTACCGGAAGGTACACTACACTTTGTTGTGTATTGTGATGCATCCAGAGTTTTAATGGGTTGTGTATTGATGCAGAATGGCAAGGTTATAGCTTATGCCTCAAGATAACTTAAGATTCAAGAGAGGAATTACCCAACCCATGATCTATAGTTGTCTAATGCAGTATACACTTTGAAAATATGGTGTTACTATCTTGATGGTGTTTATGTGGATGTGTTTACCTGTCACAAGAGTCTTCAGTATGTGTTCAGTTAGAAAGAGCTTAATCTGAGATAAGGGAGGTTGTTAGAGTTACTCAAGGATTATGAAATGAGTATTCTCTATTACCAAGGGAAGGATAATGTTGTTTTTGATGCATTGAGCAGGTTGTCTATGGGAAGTACGACCCATGTTGAGGAAGACAAGAATGATTTCGCTAAAGCTGTGCACAAACTTGCATGATTTGGAGTCTCGTTAATAGATTCCAATGAAGCATGATTTGTAGTGATGAATGGGGTTGAATCATCACTAGTGACCAAAGTGAAAGAGAAACAAGAATAAGATCCTATTTTGCTTGAATTGAAGGCAAATCATAAGTAAAAATGATGGCTTTTGAACAAAGGGGAGATGTTGGATTGAGGTATTAAGGTAGATTGTGTGTGCGCAAGGTGGATGAACTTCAAGAGAGGATAATGAATGATGTTTATAGCTCCAGATATTCAATCCATCTGGGATTCACAAAAATGTGTTGTGACTTGAGAGAATTCTATTGGTTTAGTATTACGAAGATGTGTATTGTAGAGTTTGTTGATAAGTGCCCCAATTGCAAACAAGTCAAGGTAGAGCACTAGAGGTCGGGTTGTATTGCTCAGAACATAGAAATTTTTGAATTGAAGTGGGATATGATTAATGGATTCCACTACTGGGTTGGAACAGTCTCAATGGAAGCATGATTCCGTTTTGGTGATTGTAAATCGAATGACTAAATCAGCCCATTTCTTACTGATTAAGACTACATTTTAATCAAAAGATTCTGCGAAGTTATATAGTAAAGAGGTAGTAAGATTTCATAGAGTTCCGCTGTCCATCATTTTAGAGAGAGCTGCGCAATTAACCGCACAATTTATGAAGTTTTTTCCAGAAGGTTTGGGTTCAAAGGTAAATTTGACTACTTATTTCCATGCTCAGATTGATGGTCAAACAAAGTGTAGAAATCAAAATTTTGAGGATATGTTGAGAGAGTGTGTGACAAATTTTAAGGGTAATTGGGATTATCACTTATCTCTCATCGAGTTTTCTTACAATAACAGTTGTTTCTCTAGCATCCAAATGGCTCCATATGAGATCTTTGTGGGAGAAGATGTAGATATCCTATTTGATTTTTTAAGGTGGGTGTGGATGCATTGATAGAACCAGACCTGGTTCATCTAGCTAGGGAGAAGGTGAAGATCATTCAAGAGAGGTTGAAAGCATCACAAAGTTGTCAGAAATCCTATACAAATGTTAGGAGAAGAGACTTAGAGTTTGAGTTAGGTAATATGGTTTACTTAAAGGTTCCACCCATCAAGGGTGTTATGAGATTTGATAATAAGGGTAAACTCAATCCCCTGGTATATTGGTCCTTATAGGATATCCAAGAGGATTGGTCATGTAGTGTATGAGTTGGAGATATCGTAGAGTTAGCAGCAGTCCATTAGTATTCCACATTTCAATATTGAAGAACTGTATGGGGGATCCTTCCCTTATATTCCAAATGAAGATATTGGTATTAAGAACAACCTATCTTATGAGGAGATTCTCGTTCACATTCTGGATCGTCAAGTTTGCAAGTTTGGAACCAAGGAGGTAGAATTAGTCAAGGTATTATAGAGGAATAAGTTTATTGAGGAAGCTACATGGGAGGATGAGGAAGATAGGAAGAAGAGATATCCATATCTCTTTGATCCCGGAGGAATTTCCTATGGAAGGTTCTAATTCTTTTCTTTGTGTCTTTTTAATTTAAATTGTTACGTTAAATTGCGTATTGGATGTTAGATGTTACCACCCTTACTTCTAATTTAGAGTGATCTTATTCGAGGAAGAATGTTCGCTAGGGGGAGATATCGTAACATCCCGCCTTAGAAAGAGCTAGATTTAGAAAGAACTAATTTGAAAAGGCAAAATCTAAAATTTTACAAGTTATGCTTGAGTTGTGAGTTTTTTGGTCAACTTCAAACGACCATAACTTTCAATACAAGATGATTTGGGTGGATCATAAGATTTCAAATGGAAGGTCTTGGAATACTCTTTCCAACGCCACCAACTTTAGTAAATTTCAAGCTTGTATGAGGGAGATATGGCCGTTTGAAGTCAGGCAATCCAGCTAAAGAAAGTTATCCAAATTAGTGAAGGGTATTTTGGTTGTTTCCTTACCCCATCAGATTAAAACGAATTTAGTAATATTTTTGGGGTCAAATCTAAGTTGGTTCAGTTTTCAGAATCCCAAAGTATGCTTAGGGTTTTAGAAGAGAGTTTAATAAGAGAAAAAAGGAGAAAAAGGACAGGTTCAAAGCGGTCATCAAGATTTCTCAGGGAGCGAAGATTGTTTCACAAAGGGTTTTCTCCCTAAGAGGTATGTGAGTTCTCATACTTCTACACATACACCAATCATGATATTTTAATGCAAATTTCATTCTTGAGGATGAAGGATTTGAGTTCTTGATATGTCTCCTTGAAATTTCATTCTTAATCTTGATTTTTGCGGTTTTGATGAGTTTGAGGGTTGTTTTGATAGATTATCATGTACATATGTTGGGTATTTGAATCTATGGGATTTGGGAAGAAAAAATTCGATTATAGCTGAAATAGGGTCATACAACGAGAAAGAAATTTGTCAGGGAGTTTTGGGCAGTGGCTAGCACGTCGCCCCTCCAATACGCAAGCAAAGGTCTTCTGTAGTTCAAGGTCTTGAGCCTTGCACCACTTAGCGCGCCAGGGTCGCTTGCCCCCAACCCTTCTATGTGGTTGGATAGTTTGAGTTCTTTCAAATGGGACCTTTACTCCTTATTAATTCTAACTACTATAAACTACATCTAAATATCGAGAAATCATTCATAACATGAATCATGACACATAAATTCATAATTCAAATTCAAGGTAGAGTTAATAGTTAAGTCTTGAGAGTTATTTAAAGTCGTCTGGAGAAGTCTTTTACAATCCTTTAAAACTTGTTTAAAGACTTGGATACTTGATTTTGAGGATGAGGAGAGTAGAGTTTATTTTTTTTAAATGATGTACTTGAACTAAGTATTCCCAAGAGTAAATGTTTTTATATTTAAGAAGAGAGGAAATACCAATTTCCAAGAGAGTTCATAAAGAGTTTTGAGCACTGTCTCTTTTAAGAGATACCTTTTGAGTAATAATTTCAAATTTGAGAAAGAAGAAATGTTTTTTTTTTAAAAATCATATGAACTAAGTTATATTTTGGGAGTAGTATTGCGCACAGATATGAGGAAGAATTCTAACGACTTATAGCCCCGATAAACCATGTAGCCAACGTGGGTAGAAAGGATCACACTTTTAGGATGATTCGTTGTTACTTTTTAAGCATAGATTAGTGGATCCACTTATTCCAGAAGTTCTATACCCAGGAAAGGTATAGGACGTTCAGAATGCGTGGACTAGATGTTGTATCATCACAAATCTCATAGTGAAGATTGCCAGTTAAAGAATCTCCTAAACAGAGTTTTATTTATATTTTTACATACAAATTGAGTTACATTGTATTTTCCAATACATTGAGTAGTTACCTACTATTTTAAAATCTTTTCTTTATAACATATTATTTTTATTGCTTTTATATTAAAATAAGTTTAGATTGAGTTGATGTTGAGTTCAAGTGAGACGAGGTAATTTGTTTCTTCAGTTCCAGTTCAAACTTATGTCATGTTTTATATTTCCCCTTGCATGCTCGTACATTCTAGGTACTGAAGCCATTTGGCCTGCATCTTTCATGATGCAGATACATGTAACCAAGATCAGCAACTAGCGCTTCTTTGAACCAGTTGAGTTCCAGAGAGTTTTGGTGAGCTTCATTGTTTCACAAGGATCCCTTATTTATCTTAAGTTATTTCAATGTGTTAGTATAATCGGGGGTCTAGTCCCAACATCCCCCATAGTATTATAGGTTTCATATATAGATAGACATCAGTAATTCCTGCATCTTATTCATTTTACTTGTTATGTTCTAGACATGAATTACCCTTGATGCCAGTTTGGATGTTTTATTTCTAAAATATTTTGAGAGTATATTTTGAAATATTGAGTTAAATTTTACTTTTGTCTTCTTTTATTATTGAGTAAGTCTTTTGTTAAGTATTGAGTCAGGCCTCCATCAATGATTTTCGAGTGTCTTCCATGTCCAGGGTCAGGGATCGGGGTGTGACACCTAAATTATTCCTCGACCTTGTGTCCCAAAATTGAACACAATTCTAGGACTAAAACAACGGAAACAACAATCAAGAAATAAATAAACAAGAAATCCAAGCTAAGGCTACTCCTGCTGACCTTAAGTGGAGGTTCACTGACCCAATTCAATCTACCCAACACGTATCCTCAACAATTATGAATGCATGGGACATCGTTTCTCTGAAATTGGAGCTTAAACAAGGGAGAATTGCAAATTAAATTCAAGAACAAAGATGCTTTCGTATCCATATGTTATATAACGATTGGACACAATTTTTCATCCAAATCTCATAGGCCAAGGCCCGCGATCGCGGTCTTCTTGGTAAGTCGACCACCATGAATGCGGAGGGAGCTCTGGGGAGCATGAAGACATAGAGAGTCCAGATCCTGTGAATGCGACCTGGTCCTCATGAACGTGAATGCTCACGAATGCAGAAAATACTCACATGAACACGGTGGCTACGCCCAGTGGTCTTCATGAACACAACCCTTAACCCGCGACTGTCAAAACTAAAAACTGTATTGCACCAGCTAATGCATATCAACTAGGTTGACAAGTTCCAAATGTCCAACGGGGCACTCTTAATTCATTCGAACCTATGCATGAAAACGACATATGCAACCCTACTAAGTTTAATATTTGAAAGTCAGTGGAGTAGTCGAAATTTCCATACGATGTCATCTATCTGAAAAATGAGTCACCCCCCCAAACTCTACTTTAAGCAAAAAATCTCAAGGAATTTCATAAATTCCCAGAAGCCTCTGGATATAATGAAGGTTCATTCTAGACCAAATTCAACATTTTAGAGCTAACCACACTAACAAAATTCTCACCTGAGATTATTTACTTAGACATCTAATTGCATAAACTAGCACTCACTGCCTCAGAGTAGTGTCGGATATGGTCCTAGCCTAAAATGACCCTTTTGAAGCTGATGTAATCGTCAAGATTGGTTTTCAAGGTCATTTTTATAAACTTCTGAGTGTATGGTTTAAAAGCTCTAAAATACTAAAACTCGCATAAAACACTAAACGAGCAATTGATTGATCAAATTCTTAGTCTCACCAAGTCATAAATGTCTTTGGGTTGCTTTAGAAAAGGTCGTAACGATGAACAAGAGGCATAATGTAACAACCCTAAAAATAATGAATAAGATAAATACTTAAGGTGTCAAGAATGCTTGAGATTAGAACAAGGTTCACACAGATTGATATGCGTAGAACCAGACCTCAGAACCCTTACTACGACCCAACAAACTAACTTGGGGAGTTAGTTGAGCTTGGAAAGGTTGGAACCAACCAAGTAAGGCTCTCGAAAATGAAGATTTAATCGAAGGAGTCTTTACCGGACTAAAAAAGAAGAAATTTTAAGTTTTGAGGGTCTAAGGGTAAAATGTCTTTTACCAGGCTAGGGGTAGTACCGTAATTATCCTAAATATATAATTAATTAATTATTTAATAAAGTGGAGGGGCAATTTGGGGGGAGAGAGCCGAAATTGGTCTCTTGAAATGAAGTCTTGCTCCACCCGGGTTCGAACCTAGGTGGGAGCAAGGATTTAATATGATTTTTTTATTATTGGTGAATTAATTTAATAAATTTATAATTAATGGCTGATGTAAAAAGGAAAATCAGATTATATTATTATTTATTATTTATTTACTTATTAATTAATGTTTTTTTTTAAAATTGACTAAGTCTTGCCAACTATCCTAGCTTTAAGATGCACTATCTCACACTATCTCTCCCTCAAGCCTAAATCTCTCTCTCTCTCATAGAAATTATTTTTCTTGTCTGCAAAAACAGATGATAAAAACATTAGAAAGCAATCAAAAGTTCTCTAAACTCAAAGAACTTACAAAAAAAATTATACAAGCAAGCAAGCTAACTTAAGAAACGAAAACTTTGCATCATCTTCTCGACGGGTTTGTGTTGAAGGTTTAGGGGAGGAGTTTGGCAGCAACTGGAAGGTGTGGAAAGCTACAACAAGGTATGGGTTTTCTCTCTTGGAATCCTTTCTCCAAGAGGAATTTCTTTCTACAAAAGTCGACATATGAAACTAGGGTTGTCCCCTTGAATGTTGAACTCATTGTCCCTAGTCTCCTTCCGATTTCAATCTAAATTAGTTTAGAAATCATTTTGTTGGTATGGTTGCTAGTAGCTAAGTGTGAAATATGATGTTCCTTGTGATTTTATGTTTGGAAATAGCAAGCATGTTCAATGATGTCAACCGAAAATGATGTGGTGCAATGTGTAAAATGTTTGTTGTTGTTCTCCGTTTTGAAGTCTTTAAATGGCTTGTTTGATGATTGGAATTATTGTGCATAAGGTGTATAAATTGTTATGTTAAATGAAGTGTAAGGTGGCTGATTAGTGGAAAAATCTAAGCTAAAACAACAATGAATCTCCACCTAAGAATGTGTTAAACGAATCGTGAAAGTACCTCAAAACGAACGTATGAATGCTGTTAAATAAAGTCCAGAAAATTTAATAAAATTTCCAGCACTTGGTGATGGAATTTTCGGCCAGAATACTTAAGGTTGAGAGGTTTAAAAATATATTTAAAATATGTGAGGTCAGTGGGGATTGAACCCAAGACCTCACTACATGAAAGCTGGAAACAAAATGAGAGGTGTGGGATTCGAACCCACAACCTCTCGGCCAAACAAGAGAGTAAGAGGGGAATTTTAAATTAATAAAAATAAATGCGGAGAGTGGGGATTGAACCCACAACCTCTTGAATGGATGAGAGAGTTAGGAGAAAAATAAAGGAGAAAAATAAATGTGGAGAGTGGGGATTGAACTCACAACCTCTTGAATGGATGGGAGAGTTAGGAGAAAAATAAAGGAGAAAAATAAATGTGGAGAGTGGGGATTGAACCCACAACCTCTTGAATGGATGAGAGAGTTAGGAGAAAAATAAAGGAGAAAAATAAATGTGGAGAGTGGGGATTGAAACCACAACCTCTTGAATGGATGAGAGAGTTAGGAGAAAAATAAAGGAGAAAAATAAATGTGGAGAGTGGGGATTGAACCCACAACCTCTTGAATAGATGAGAGAGTTAGGAGAAAAAAATAAAGGAGAAAATAAATGTGGAGAGTGGGGATTGAACCCACAATCGCTTGGATAAGTGAGAAAGTTCAGAGATAAATTAAAAGAAAAATAATGAGCTTGTGGGGGATTGAACCCACAACCTCCTTGCCTTAAAACGAAAAAGGAGAGGAGAACAACAAAGAAATATAATGGGGTTGATGGGAATCGAACTAGGGTCACCCAAATCTGAAAAATGCAATTACCAAGTTTAAAATAAGATTAAGTGTTATCCAAGGGATTTGAAATTGGGTTCCCTTGCCCAGTTCCGTATTGACACATAAGTCATACGTAAGTAAATATTTAATGAATGTTGCCTCTAAAGATCGAAATCAATATCTTGGCATATCTACAATATGCATAAGTCTTGTACCACATAATCTTGGGTAAACATGAATCACTTAGACAAACTATGAATGAAGCCTCATGGCTTGTATGTATAGACACATAAGTCTAACATACGTTCAAAAGTAAGTGAACCTAAGATGTATGAAATGAGATGATGAACCCTAGAAGGGTTAAGTATGAGTTTAAGATACACTAAATGGCCAAGTGCATTGGCATATGATGAGATGAACAATGAAATGATGAGATGAACAATGAAATGATGAAATGAACAATGAAATAATGAAACCCTAGAAGGGTTAAGTGAGGGTGTGAAACACACCAAATGGCCAAGTGCATTGGCATATGATGAAATAAACATTTACGTAATAAGAGGTGAATAACTATGAAAAGCAAAGGTGCTAATGATGATGAATGTGGTGACAACATGATATGAGGCTAATGTAAATGATGAGAGCAATCTCAAATGAGCCTAAGTAAATGTTACCAATACGTACTCACCTATGAGAGTGTAAGATAATGAAGAAACCAGTCTCTATGAACACTCTAATGAGAGTATTGAGCTTAACACACTTAATACGAATGATGAGATGAGAAATCATCTAATGAGCTATGATGTCCTCATACTAGAAGCCAGCTTCCATGACGTATGAGATGAATGTAATGGAACTTCATACTAAGCACCGATAGACTAGTTATGAGCGGTGACGCCTTCTTTCGGGAAGGGCGGAGGTTCACGTAACTCTCATGAGATGAGACTGTCCGGCATGCCGGGTATGGGTCTCCTTATATCTCCTAGTCTTCGAACCTATACTGCCAATATAGGGATCTGGCGGGGTTAAATTCCCATGTACGCTACCATGTTTTTAGGTCCCCTTGGCCGGTGATTCCACCTCTTTTCGGTGTGGGGGAGACACTGGATTTCATGATGCTCACATGATCTATGTAGATTAAAGTTAAAGTTCCCAATGAATGAATGAGGCCAGCCTCAAATGATGCACATAATGAAATGAATGATACCAAAGGTGTTAGAATAGGATAATCAAAAGGTGAGTTAGATTCAAGTAATGACATTAGGTCATTCTTGGTCATTGCACAACGAACCTAATGAAAGTCTTAAACTACATCCTAGGTATAGCTGGTGTTTACACTGGCCTATGAACAAAATGAAATGGAGTACGTATGAATGAACGAAACAGACTCTGTGTTTGCTAATGAAGACTCTCTAGTTGAGGTTCCATCTGTTGAGCCCTCATTTTTGGGATGTCTTAATGTTAAGTCCATGATTCCGAGGTCTCATGGCATATGAATGAATGATATTAAAGGAGTTATGTGCTACATACAAAGTGTGTTGTAAGATATATGATATGTGCTACGTGTAAATGTTATGTGTTGTTTGCAAATGTGAAAAGTATGATGATGTATGTTATTCTCATGGCATAAGCTTCCTATTCCAAATCTGGAAAGCTCACTGACTTTCCTAATCCAAATTTGGAAAGCTCATTGACTTTTCTAATCCAAATTTGGGAACCTCCTAATCTCAATTTGGCAAGTCCACTGACTTGACTTCCAAAAATCATGTCGTTAGGAAAGAGCTATTCTTTCTCATGCATGTCCTTGTTGTGTGCTTGCATATACCCATACTTAGTACAAGTCTGTACTAACCCTATACATCTATACTATTTTAGGTGCAGGCACAAGTAGGCGATAGAGCTACATGATCATTGTTGCAGCTATCCGGACGTCAGTATTTATCCGGAGTTTGGTAGGTCCTCATGCTTTCGAGGATGCTACTGTTTTACATTCCAGCTTCGTTTTAGAGTTGAGCTAGTGGAGCATGTTCCACTAGCGTTTCTTTCCTGTTTTTATTCAGACTTTGTATTGGACCATTTTGGCAATTATACAATTAAGACTTATTGAACTATTCCTTTCATTTGATTATCTCTTAATGTTAGATGGTTGATGGTGAACAAATTACGAATGTATTAGAAATGTTTAGTAAGCAATATTTAGAAACAAAAAGTTTCAAATTTACCGCTAAAATTAACCTATGTAAAGTAAGAATAACGTAAGTAGGCTTGTCTGCGACCTCTGAGAGGTCAACGACGCGGGTCTTGTCTGGGGTCTAGATTCCAGTCGTGACAAAGTTGGTATCAGAGCACTAGGTTAAATTCTGAGAATAATGAGTTCACATCAACCACATTGAGTAGTTTCTAAGTCCTTATTGTGAAGTGCACCACTATCCTGGATTAGAGACTGCATGATGCGTAGGAAAGTTTCCTTTCTTCTAATCTTATCATGCTTTTCCTAATGTCTGAGTTCTTGGTGTTATGAGCGTGTCTAACATCAACCCCTGTTGTTTTTCAGAGAATGAACCCTAGGAGGGCTATTGGTCAGAGAAGGAGGGGGGAAGCTGCTGGGGGCAGTCGAGTTCCACCCCTGGCCCCAGCTGAAGGAGTTGACATATCGGTTAACCCAGCTGGGTTGACCGATGCTGAGGTGAGGGCATCTTTGGCCCAGATGGCACAGGCCATCACGATGCAGGCTCAGGCTATGACTGCCCAAGTAAACCTGCAGGATGTTCAGAGGGAGAACCCACCGGTTCGCAGCATGGCTGACAGACTGCGAGATTTCACGAGGATGAACCCTCCCATATTCACAGGGGCTAAGACATCGGAGGATCCTCAAGAGTTTGTAGATGAGGTGCATAAGATCCTGGTGGCTATGGGGGCCACTTATATTGAGAAGGCTGAGCTGGCTTCCTATCAGCTCAAGGATGTTGCACAGACTTGGTGCAAGATGTGGCAAGATAGCCGTGTCTTAGGTGGAGTGTCAGTCACTTGGAAGCTGTTCAAGACAGCATTTATGGAGAGGTTCTTTCCCAGAGAAATGAGGGAAGCCAAGGTTGAAGAGTTCATCAACCTTAAACAAGGATCCATGACAGTCAGGGAGTATTCCCTGAAGTTTGTTAAGCTATCCAGGTATGCTACTTCCCTGGTTTCGAACAGCAGGGATGAAATGACTAGGTTCCTCACAGGAATCAATGGAGACCTGGAGGAGGAATGTCGGTCTGCGATGCTCCATGACAATATGCACCTTTCCAGGTTGATGGTGCATGTACATCAGGTGGAGGACACTCGTAGAAAGAGGGGTATTCGTGATGTTAGGAGGCCTAGTTCTCAAGATCAGGCAGGTCCCAGCCACGGAGGCCACAGAAACAACTTTGGCGTCCGTGAGCAGCCAAGGTTTAAGAAGGGACTCTCCCACCAAAGGGAGTCAAGTTCATACAGTGGTCTCTATGATAGGAATTCCGAGTCCAGAGATAAGAGAATCAAGGAAGTATATACACCTAAGGAAAGACAACCTTGAAAGAAGTGTGGTAGATAGCATGGAGGAGAGTGTATGATGGGCTCTAATGCTTGTTACAGCTGTGGAAAACCGGGACACATGGTGAAGGATTGTCCGAATAGGAGAAGTCAAGAACAAGGGAAGGAGAGAGTTCAGACTAATGACCCAAATGAAGAGGCTCCAAGGAGGAAACGATTCTTCGCACTCAAGTCTAGGGGTTCAGGGGAAGGCACTTCTGATGAAGCCTCGGGTACGTAGCCTTAATTAGTCTTTCATATAATTGACTGTATATGGTGTTTATGCACTAGTATGAGGTTAATATGTTTGAAGTCATCCTGTTGGTTGTTGATTTATATGACTTATATGTTGACTTATGTTGTATGTATTGATGAGACTAGTTTAGGGAAGAATTCCTTAGTCTATTAACGTGAAGCTACTAGTAGGTTTCAAGGATGTGTACCATCATGTTAATATATGAATCAGATATTCACCGGTGGAAGTATTGAAGTACCTATGTATGTGTACGTTATATAGATGACATACTTATTGTTAGTAAGGAGTAGTGTCATTCGGGGACGAATGTTCCTAAGGGGGGGATAATGTAACAACCCTAAAAAAAATGAATAAGATAAATACTTAAGGCGTCAAGAATGCTTGCGATTAGAACAAGGTTCACACAGATTGATATGCGTAGAACCAGACCTCAGAACCCTTACTACGACCAAGCAAACTAACTTGGGGAGTTAGTTGAGCTTGGAAAGGTTGGAACCAACCAAGTAAGACTCTCAAAAATGAAGATTTAATCGAAGGAGTCTTTACCGGACTCAAAAAGAAGAAATTTTAAGTTTTGAGGGTCTAAGGGTAAAATGTCTTTTACCAGGCTAGGGGTGATATCGTAATTATCCTAAATATATAATTAATTAATTATTTAATAAAGTGGAGGGGCAATTTGGGGGGAGAGAGCCGAAATTGGTCTCTTGAAATGAAGTCTTGCTCCACCCGGGTTCGAACCTAGGTGGGAGCAAGGATTTAATATGATTTTTTTTATTATTGGTGAATTAATTTAATAAATTTATAATTAATGGCTGAAGTAAAAAGGAAAATCAGATTTTATTATTATTTATTATTTATTTACTTATTAATTAATGTTTTTTTTTAAAATTGACTAAGTCTTGCCAACTATCATAGCTTTAAGATGCACTATCTCACACTATCTCTCCCTCAAGCCTAAATCTCTCTCTCTCTCATAGAAATTATTTTTCTTGTCTGCAAAAACAGATGATAAAAACATTAGAAAGCAATCAAAAGTTCTCTAAACTCAAAGAACTTACAAAAAAAATATACAAGCAAGCAAGCTAACTTAAGAAACGAAAACTTTGCATCATCTTCTCGACGGGTTTGTGTTGAAGGTTTAGGGGAGGAGTTTGGCAGCACTTGGAAGGTGTGGAAAGCTACAACAAGGTATGGGTTTTCTCTCTTGGAATCCTTTCTCCAAGAGGAATTTCTTTCTACAAAAGTCGACATATGAAACTAGGGTTGTCCCCTTGAATGTTGAACTCCTTGTCCCTAGTCTCCTTCCGATTTCAATCTAAATTAGTTTAGAAATCATGTTGTTGGTATGGTTGCTGGTAGCTAAGTGTGAAATATGATGTTCCTTGTGATTTTATGTTTGGAAATAGCAAGCATGTTCAATGATGTCAACCGAAAATGATGTGGTGCAATGTGTAAAATGTTTGTTGTTGTTCTCCGTTTTGAAGTCTTAAAATGACTTGTTTGATGATTGGAATTATTGTGCATAAGGTGTGTAAATTGTGATGTTAAATGAAGTGTAAGGTGGCTGATTAGTGGAAAAATCTAAGCTAAAACAACAATGAATCTACACCTAAGAATGTGTTAAACGAATCGTGAAAGTACCTCAAAACGAACGTATGAATGCTGTTAAATAAAGGCCAGAAAATTTAATAAAATTTCCAGCACTTGGTGATGGAATTTTCGGCCAGAATACTTAAGGTTGAGAGGTTTAAAAATATATTTAAAATATGTGAGGTCAGTGGGGATTGAACCCAAGACCTCACTACATGAAAGCTGGAAACAAAATGAGAGGTGTGGGATTCGAACCCACAACCTCTCGGCCAAACAAGAGAGTAAGAGGGGAATTTTAAATTAATAAAATAAATGTGGAGAGTGGGGATTGAACCCCCAACCTCTTGAATGGATGAGAAAGTTAGGAGAAAAATAAATGTGGAGAGTGGGGATTGAACCCACAACCTCTTGAATGGATGAGAGAGTTAGGAGAAAAATAAAGGAGAAAAATAAATGTGGAGAGTGGGGATTGAACCCACAACCTCTTGAATGGATGAGAGAGTTAGGAGAAAAATAAAGGAGAAAAATAAATGTGGAGAGTGGGGATTGAACCCACAACCTCTTGAATGGATGAGATAGTTAGGAGAAAAATAAAGGAGAAAAATAAATGTGGAGAGTGGGGATTGAACCCACAACCTCTTGAATAGATGAGAGAGTTAGGAGAAAAAAATAAAGGAGAAAATAAATGTGGAGAGTGGGGATTGAACCCACAACCGCTTGGATAGGTGAGAAAGTTCAGAGATAAATTAAAAGAAAAATAATGAGCTTGTGGGGGATTGAACCCACAACCTCCTTGCCTTAAAACGAAAAAGGAGAGGAGAATAACAAAGAAATATAATGGGGTTGATGGGAATCGAACTAGGGTCACCCAAATCTGAAAAATGCAATTACCAAGTTTAAAATAAGATTAAGTGTTATCCAAGGGATTCGAAATTAGGTTCCCTTGCCCAGTTCCGTATTGACACATAAGTCATACGTAAGTAAATATTTAATGAATGTTGCCTCTAAAGATCGAAATCAATATCTTGGCATATCTTCAATATGCATAAGTCTTGTACCACATAATCTTGGGTAAACATGAATCACTTAGACAAACTATGAATGAAGCCTCATGGCTTGTATGTATAGACACATAAGTCTAACATACGTTCAAAAGTAAGTGAACCTAAGATGTATGAAATGAGATGATAAACCCTAGAAGGGTTAAGTATGAGTTTAAGATACACTAAATGGCCAAGTACATTGACATATGATGAGATGAACAATGAAATGATGAAATGAACAATGAAATAATGAAACCCTAGAAGGGTTAAGTGAGGGTGTGAAACACACCAAATGGCCAAGTACATTGGCATATGATGAAATGAACATTTACGTAATAAGAGGTGAATAACTATGAAAAGCAAAGGTGCTAATGATGATGAATGTGGTGACAACATGATATGAAGCTAATGTAAATGATGAGAGCAATCTCAAATGAGCCTAAGTAAATGTTACCAATACGTACTCACCTATGAGAGTGTAAGATAAGGAAGAGACCAGTCTCTATGAATACTCTAATGAGAGTATTGAGCTTAACAAACTCAATACGAATGATGAGATGAGAAATCATCTAATGAGCTATGATGTCCTCATACTAGAAGCCAGCTTCCATGACGTATGAGATGAATGTAATGGAACTTTATACTAAGCACCGATAGACTAGCTATGAGCGGTGATGCCTTCTTTTGGGAAGGGCAGAGGTTCACGTAACTCTCATGAGATGAGACTGTCCGGCATGCCGGGTATGGGTCTCCTTATATCTCATAGTCTTCTAACCTATACTGCCAATATAGGGATCTGGCGGGGTTAAATTCCCATGTACGCTAGCATGTTTTGGGTCACCTTGGCCGGTGATTCCACCTCTTTTCGGTGTGGGGGAGACACTGGATTTCATGATGCTCACATGATCTATGTCGGCTAAAGTTAAAGTTCCCAATGAATGAATGAGGTCAGCCTCAAATGATGCACATAATGAAATGAATGATACCAAAGGTGTTAGAATAGGATAATCAAAAGGTGAGTTAGATTCAAGTAATGACATTAGGTCATTCTTGGTCATTGCACAACGAACCTAATGAAAGTCTTAAACTACATCCTAGGTATAGCTGGTGTTTACACTGGCCTATGAACGAAATGAAATGGAGTACGTATGAATGAACGAAACAGACTCTGTGTTTGCTAATGAAGACTCTCTAGTTGAGGTTCCATCTGTTGAGCCCTCATTTCTGGGATGTCTTAATGTTAAGTCCATGATTCTGAGGTCTCATGGCATATGAATGAATGATATTAAAGGAGTTATGTGCTACATACAAAGTGTGTTGTAAGATATATGATATGTGCTACGTGTAAATGTTATGTGTTGTTTGCAAATGTGAAAAGTATGATGATGTATGTTATTCTCATGGCATAAGCTTCCTATTCCAAATCTGGAAAGCTCACTGACTTTCCTAATCCAAATTTGGAAAGCTTATTGACTTTTCTAATCCAAATTTGAGAACCTCCTAATCTCAATTTGGCAAGTCCACTGACTTGACTTCCAAAAATCATGTCGTTAGGAAAGAGCTATTCTTTCTCATGCATGTCCTTGGTGTATGCTTGCATATACCCATACTTAGTACAAGTCTGTACTAACCCTATACATCTATACTATTTTAGGTGCAGGCACAAGTAGGCGATAGAGCTACAGGATCATTGTTGCAGCTATCCGGACGTCAGCATTCATCCGGAGTTTGGTAGGTCCTCATGCTTTCGAGGATGCTACTGTTTTACATTCCAGCTTAGTTTTAGAGTTGAGCTAGTGTAGCATGTTCCACTAGCCATTCTTTCCTGTTTTGATTCAGACTTTGTATTGGACCATTTTGGCAATTATACAATTAATATTTATTGAACTATTCCTTTCATTTGATTATCTCTTAATGTTAGATGGTTGATGGTGAACAAATTACGAATGTATTAGAAATGTTTAGTAAGCAATATTTAGAAACAAAAAGTTTCAAATTTTCCGCTAAAATTAACCTATGTAAAGTAAGAATGACGTAAGTAGGCTTGTCTGCGACCTCTGAGAGGTCAACGACGCTGGTCTCGTCTTGGGTCTAGGTTCCAGTCGTGACACATAAACATGTAAACAACCTCGATTTCATCACACTTTAGAGTTTCTGTACTATGACTTTCATATTCCTGGGATCCACATTGTTTTTTAATTATTGATTGAGATTATAAGAATTTGATCCGTTATTGTTTTAAAAAATATTTTCCTAGTGTTTATGTAATGATTTTTTCTCCTAAAAATGATTGATGGCTTAGATTTGGGTATGTAATTAGTTCTCCCACCGGCGCTTAGTGTGGTTCTCACTCACAACGGTCTGAGTTGTGATAATCAACATTACATATGAGTTATATGCCCAAAAGATATATTGTCTCAAATGTGAATATTTTGAAGTAAACACATATGAGATACTTAAAGTTCAACTTTAAAATTTTGATTATTAGTAATCACAAAAATGGATAACAAGTAAATTGTAGCTTTACCTATTAATTATGTTAAGATGAAAAGAGAAATCATGAGAAATTGTCATATTATCTACATGCTAAAGCAATAAATAACAATTGACCAGATTTTAATTTATAAAAATGTCCAAATATGAAAAATACGATTATCATACTTTAATAATAGAAAATTCAACATAATTATCATACTGAATGTTGTTAGGCTTTATACCATTAATCATGTGTTTTTGATATCTAACAATTTTCAAGATTAAATATCTAAGTGGAGATTGTTAGGGTATATATACTATTAACTATATATGCAATTAGATATGAAGCCTTGCTTATAAGTTTTCATCGTGTCAAATATTACAAGTGGATTTCATGAATTCGACACATGAAAAAAATAAGTTAAGAAGCACTCTCGAAATTAATCATTGAATTAAATCTATTAGTAATTTAACTTATTGGTTAATATCTGTAATCTTAAATGGGAAATTAAATAAGTGCTCAATGGAAAATTTCAGAATATAAATAGAGGAGTGCAGTTAGAATTTTTAGTGAAATAATTTGTAATTTACTATGGTAAGAATAATTAATTTTTTTTTATTTTATTATTTCCATAGTATGAAGCCTCAACAATTAATTTTGTTGTCCCTACAGTGTCGATATTTAACTAGAACTCAGAATCATTTTTCTAAGGATAAAGATGAAGAAGACTGTTAGTTTTTGCTTAAGAAACTAACGTGTGTTTTTCTTTTCTCAACAAAAACTGTTTTTTCTTCTCCTGTTTGGATTGGGAAGTGATATCTATTAGTAGGTATTCTCCTAACCTAGAAAAGAGATCATAAGTTTTCTATACAATATTTGTCCACCCAAATACTGACAGAGTTTAGATCTTATGGATTTGCTTGAAGGTCTATCTAACTTAGGTATTCACTTGAATGTATTTGGTCACGCTTCAAGAGGTAATTCTTGAATGAAATTTCAATAGGTTTATGTGTTCTAGCATAAATATTATTGGTTGTCTATTATTCATGTAAGTAGTATGATTCTAATATGCTTTCATTGTGCATATAGTTTTCTAACAAATGTATCACAGTCCATATTTAATTATATTTTTCCTCTTCTTAATTTAGTTTTCTATATATAAACCTCAATAGTTCATCCCTTAAGCAAAATTTCTTCTGAACTCTCATTCTGGAGATTTTTGTTGAATAAATTTTATTTCTTTACATCTTCATATATACATGGATTCATAGGATCTTTAAATAAACACTTATCGGAAAATAGTTCTGTATGTTCTATTAATTAATAGTTCTTAAATTGCGGTATGATGCCTTCTAAATAGTATAATCTCTTAGTATTTTTTATTTGTTACTTGAGATGCAAGAATCATTTGACCAATTTTTGGGTAAGGTTTTTTCTATTTGTTTTTTGGAAAACACAAAAGCTCTTATTATCTATCTATATATAATAGGAGAGGAAAAATACCACAAGTTGTCATGACCCAAAATGAGTCATGAGTGGTACCCACACTTAATCTTTTAGGAGAGCGAACAAACAAATTCAACCCAAATAATATCTATTGTTCAACCTACAAAATACTAACCTTAATATGGAAGCTTTAATCTTATTAATGTAAGAAACACAAAGCCACTAACTTCTATTAAATATCATTTACCAAAACCTTAAAGTCACCACATAAAGGAAATCTATTCTCAAATACCAAGTCTAAGAGTATTAAAGACACCAAAATAAATAGGTAGGATAGTCTATGTCTGAAATTAAAGGACATCATTTCATGACCGAGTGAATCTGTAACATCTCGTAAGTTGAAACAACTAATAATAAGCTAAGAAACCAAGAATAATCATTTTTGGAATAAATATAGAAATTTGGAAAATTTCCCAATTTTTAAAAGTGAGTTTTGGTCATTTTCAAACGGCAATACCTCCACGACCAGAAGAAGTTAAGGTGAGTTCATTATATGTTTATAAAGCCCTTGGGAAGATCTTTCCAATGGCGCCGAGTTTGCGCATTTTCAATGTTGTATGTTGGGCTGTTGGACTAAGGAAAGTCCAATCCGGATTTTAGTTAGGGTAAAGTAGTCTTTTCACCCTAGTATTTGCTAATTCGTTTTAAGGGTTTATTAAGGGTAAAACCAAGTCTCAATTCAGCTTTAGAAAAGTTGAGAATGATTAGGTCTCGTGGAGAAGAGAGAAGAGAAGAGGAAGTTAAATAATTCTTTAAGAACGCTAAGGTTTCGCTAGTGGAATTCATACGGGGTGATCCCTATCGAGGTATGTGAGATCCTTATGTGTTGGGTTCGTTCACCCATACACCAATATGTTTAATTCAACAAACTTTGTATTTATTGAATGTCGAATCTTGAAATCCTTGATGAACAATTATTGAAATCTTTTTGGTACAAATGTAGAGTACCTTTAGTGGTTTTGATTCGTGTTTCCGGACTGTTTTACGAGTCTAAACTATTGGGTATTGAGTATATTAGTTATCCTAAGTTTTCGGGGGAAAATACATGGAAGTTTGGGAGGTTTAGAGTTGAAAATTGGAGAAGAAAAGTCGGAAAACGCATCCGACAGGCCCTGGGGCGTCGCTCCTACTAGAGACCCTCAGGACAGACTCTGTCCATCAGGCTCTGGCGCGCCGCGCCAACCAAAGCGCCTAAGGAAAGTGTCTGTCCATCAGGCTTTGGCACCCTAGGCCTCATAGCTCCAAGGTCACCTTGATATCCTATTTTTCCCCATCTATTCATATGAGTTCCTAAGTTATGTACCTATAAATCCTAGTTGATTCTAAAAATCTAAAGTACATCTAAACATCATGATATCATCCATAAACATGAGATCATGATCCTTGAATCTATAATCCAATTCAAGGAAAGTAAAGATCAAGGTCAAAGAAGTTAAGAGTCAATTCTAAAAGTTGAGAAGCAAGTCAAAGTGAGTTCTTAAGGTTTTCAAAAGTCTTAAGCAAACATTTTTACTGTGTCCTAAAGCTCAAGCTACAAGTTGAGCAAATAGTAAAGAGTTGAGTCCAAATCTCAAAAGTTACAAGCGAACTAAGTATTCCCTAGAGTTAAGTTTCAAGTAAAGCAAAAAGCAAAGAGTGAGTTCATTTATCAAAAGCTATAAGGAAACTAAGTAGTCCCTAAGAGTTACAAATGTTTTCACATTTTGAGAAAGAGAGGAAGCTAGACTTCCACATAGCCTTTGGCTAGTTTTAGAAAAAGGGAACTATGATTTCCAAGAGAGCTTTTAAAGTTAAGTTTGAGCAATTACCTTAAACTAGAGAAGAAGTTGTTTTAAAAACATATGAGCTAAGTATTTTGGGAGTAGTATTAAGCACCGATATGGGGTCGTGAGTTCATATCAAATCAAGTCTCCATAAACCATGTAGCCAACATGAACATATAAAGGGTCATACTTTTTAGATGATTCCTTTGTGATTTTTACCATAGACTAGTGGATCCACTTAGTCGTTCAGGTTCTATACCGATGACAAGGTATAGAGCGGTCCTCTTGCAGTGTGAGGTAAGACGTTGTACCATCACTTAGGTTCATAATGATGGTTGTTGGTTAGAGAATGTCCCACTGAAACTATATTACTTTCATATAAACGTAAATTTGAGTTTGTTATTGCATTACATTTAATGAATTCCGTGTTTACACTATTTTTACAAAGCTTTATATATATATATATATTTCATGTGTCTTTACTGCTTTATATTGAGTCATGACTTTTTGAGTTAAGTAGAGCCAAGGTAAGTTCCTTCTTACTCCTTTCAAGTATAGTAGTTGTTGTTTAGCATTCCAACTCGCATACCCGTACATTTAATGTACTGATGCCAGTTGGCCTACATCATTTCATGATGCAGACGCAGGTAACTAGGATCAGCATCCAGCGCCTCGTTGATCCAGTTTGAGCATCACGAGTTTGTGGTGAGCCTCCTAGATTCCGGAGGACCCTTTATTGCTTCCAGTATTTCCTTATAGAATGTTGAGGTGTTTGTCTGATGTACCGTGGTTTCACGGTACTTTCAATGCTTTTTACTTAAGATTGGTGTGTGTCTAGAGCCTTTTTGTAGTAATTTTAACATGTTTTTATCTTTGTTTTGCAGGAAAGGTGATCAAAAACAAAAATGCAGAAGGCAACTGAGATTAAGCGCAGAGGTGACCCAAGAAGGCCATCGATGGTTCGTCATTCCATCGACATTCCGTAGATGGTGATCGTCGACTGGAAGTTCAGGCATCTCGAGAAACTCGGGGAATTCTGACTAAGTGTGGGTCTACGAAAGGATAGACGATCCGTCGATTGATCGATGGAACATCCTGTAGAATCGTCGATCAGACCAGAGAAAGTGCCACTACCCGAAGTTGAAGAAAGTCTAAGTATGGAACGACAGAGAGCATCGACGGAGAGTAGATACCTCGACAGACCGTGCTGTTGGTCCGTCGTTTGAATTAGAGAAGATGCCAGTTGAAGGATGAAAAAAAGATGCTAAGTCTGGACTTACGGAGGCAATCGACGGTCCGTCGTTCTGTCGGGGTCGTCGATTGAAGCCGCGTTTTTGGACCACTTTCCTTATTTGAATTCCATTTATTTTAGGATAATGTTTTTTATAAATAGGGTGTTTTTGGGGTTGGATTATATTACTACTTTCTTAGTTTTGTTCTTGGAGATTTGTTTTTGCAACTTTGGCATTAATTCAAATTTCTAGATTTGGTTTTCAAGTGATTTTTGTGGTTTCAAGTTGAATTGATGTATTTTTTTCGAATTTGTCAAATTAAGTTCATGATTTATTATTTATTAACTATGAATTGCGTTCTTCTATGTATGGGTAACTAAATCCACAACTAGGGTTGTGGGAACCGTGGGTTATTAACAAAGTAAACCTAGCTTAATAACAATTCTCAACTAGGTTATTGCATGCATTGATAATTCTTTCACTTAGAAGTCTTTTTAATGAGTGCACGCGTTAGAACTCGCCTTATTGCTACTTGCCGGACCAAGGGGTAGTTAATAGGAAAAGAATTATCAACACAAATTTAATAGGATACTATCTAATAGGCTAGTTTCGATTGGTGCAAAGTAATAACTGTGACATACATCGAATATGATGCTTAATATGAAGTAAAGATAAGGGTTAGTAACTTAGACACACGTAGCCAGACCAAGGTACAAGGTGAAATTCTCTAAATGCCGGACGAAGGATTTAGAGATACCTAACTTATCACTTTGCATGCAAAACACTAGGGAAGAATTGTTATAGCTAGGATTTAGGATCCACATGCTCACATCGCCAAACTGAGGTCAGTGGGCAAGAGTTGTGTAGGGAGGACAGACTTGGACATGAACGTCATCGGGTTGAGAGTGTTCTCTCTATCACTAACAAGAGAGGCCGCGATATGGTTTACTGATTTACCCTGTAATTCTATCTATACTTGGGATCAATTGAGGGATGTGTTCCTAGTACGGTACTACCCAGTGTCCAAAAAGCTCAACCACAAAGATAGAGTGAATAACTTTGTATCACTACCTGGGGAGTCGGTGAGTAGCTCTTGGGACAGATTTACTGCGTTCGTGAGAGGTGTCCCAAACCACCGCATTGATGATGAGTCATTGAATGAGTACTTCTATCGGGGATAAGATGATAATAATAAATCAGTGTTTGATACAATTGCGGGTGGTTATTATGGCGAGTGCACATATGCAGAGTTGGAGAAAATCTCTCTCAACAATAAGGCTTGGAGCACTAGAAAGTCGGACACTGGGAGAAACACCTTTGCAGTGCAAGCTACACATAATCCGGCCGTAGATGATATTTGTGAAGAGATGGCTCAAATGAGAACTGAGCTTGGGTTGGTATTGAAACATGTCACTGGAGGTGCAGAGAAGGTAAATGCGGTGAATTACTTGACTAAACCACCACCGTCAGTGGATGACTGCTATTATGAAGAGGATACTTATGTAATGAATGATCAGACGGGGGGTTTTCGACAAAACGCCCAAGGCTCCAATCAGGAGAATTGGCGCCACGGTCAAGGAAATCAAGGTTGGAACTATGGGAATTACAACAGAGAGGGCCAGTATGTTCAAGATGGAAACTTCAACCGCGACAACAACTTCAACCGGGGTAACTATGGTAACAGAAATGATCGAAGTGGGCCCTCTTTTCTGCCTCAAATTTGGGAAGTTGCTCCTAATGATGATATAGGTAGTATGGCACGAGTTGAAGACATGCTACAGAAGATGATGAGGTGGTTCAATGCTAGTGATGAGCACACAAAGGAATTGAGGGGTGATTTGGCTAATATCGGGCAAAAGGTGGATACACATGCAGTCTCGATTAAGCATCTTGAGTTACAAATGGCCCAATTGTCTACTATTGTGAACCCAAGACAACCGGGCAATCTTCCTAGCAATATAATTCAAAATCCTAAAAATGATGGACATTGCATCAAAATCACTACTCGAGGAGGTAAGAAAACCATTAATCCACCTATGCCGTCTGTGGTAGAAGATGAGATGAGAAAATATGAAGAGGTAGTGGAAACTAGTGGTGAATTGGTGGACAAAACGGTGAAAGAAGCAGAGGTACCCCCAAAAAGTGATCCCCATTCCTAGACCACCACCACCATTCCCTGAGAGATTAGTGAAGAAGACTGAGGATGGTAAATACTGTCATTTTATCACTATGTTGAAATAGCTTTCCATCAATGTCCCTTTGATAGAAGCTTTGGAACAAATGCCCGGGTATACCAAATTCACGAAGGATATGGTTACAAAGAAGAGATCGGTAAGTTTTGAGGATGATGACCGACTGCAACATTGTAGTGGTACTGCTACAAGGTCTCTTGTGCAGAAGAAAAAAGATCCGAGCGCGTTCACTATTCCATGTACTATTGGATTATTACACTTTGCTAAAGCACTATGTGATCTAGGTGCAAGCATAAATCTCATGCCTCTCTCTATTTATAAGAAATTAGGCTTCGGTGACCCAAAGCCCACTGCAATGCGGCTACTGATGGCTGATCAAACAGTGAAGAGGCCCATTGGGATACTCCATGATGTGCTCGTGAAGGTGGAATCATTTATATTTCTGGATGATTTTGTGATTCTTGACTGTGAGTTAGACTTTGAGGTCCGTATTATTCTTGGGAGGCCGTTCCTTGCTACTTGTCGCGTTGGTTGATATGGAGAAAGGGAAGATGAAGTTTAGGTTGAACAACGAAGAAGCAACATGCAATATTTGTAGGTCCATGAAGTAGAGTGGTGAACTCCAAATGGTATCTACTATATCCTACAAGGTTGACAGTACGTCTGAGGTACAAATCAAAGAGCGCCTAGGTGTTGAGGCACTAGAGGCAGTGATTATGAATTTTGAGAGTGATGGCATTGAAGAGTATGTGTCTTTGATTGCGGCACTTGAACGAAGTGAATATCGGTTCAAACCAAATAAATTAGAGTTATATATGAAGTATCGCGAGTCTCCAATCGCGAAACCATCTACTGATGAAGCCCTAAAATTAGAGCTTAAGGCTGTACCACCTCATCTGAGGTATGTATTCTTGGGAAGAGATGACACTTTGCCGGTAATCATTGTATCGGATTTGAATGTGCAACAAGTAGAGTTTTTGGTGGAAGTTTTGAAGAGGTTAAAACGAGCCATTGGTTGGACTATTGCGGACATTATTAGGATCCCTCCCAGTATTTGTTCACACAAAATCCAATTCATGCTCGATCACAAGCTAAGTATTGAGCACCAGAGACGGTTGAATCCACCTATGCAAGAGGTACTGAAGAAGAAGATTATTAAGTGGTTGGATGCCGGAGTCATATATCCTATTGCGGATAGTAGTTGGGTATGCCCTGTTCAGTGTTTGCCCAAAAAGGGGGGAATGACAAAAGTGCCTAATGAGAGGATGTTCCAATTAGGCCGGTGACCGAATGGAGAGTGTGTATGGATTACCGGAAATTGAATGCATGGACTGAGAAGGACCATTTTCCTATGCCCTTCATGGATCAGATATTGGATAGGCTTGTAGGAAAGGGGTGGTATTGTTTTCTTGATGGTTATTCGGGTTACAACCAAATCTCTATTGCACCGGAAGATCAAGAGAAAACCACCTTTACTTGTCCTTATGGAACTTTCGCGTTCAAGAGGATGCTCTTTGGGTTGTGTAATGCACCGGCTACTTTTCAGAGATGTATGATATCTATATTCTCCGATATGGTGTAGGACACTATTGAGGTATTTATGGATGGTTTTTCTGTTGTTGGTGACTCGTTTGATCATTGTTTGAGTCACTTGGCCGAAGTTCTCAAAAGATGTGAAGATTGCAACCTTGTGCTAAATTGGAAAAATATCACTTTATGGTGAAAGAGGGTATTGTATTGGGCCATCGCATCTCATAGAAGGGTATAGAGGTTGATCGAGCCAAAGTTGATGTGATAGAGAGACTTCCTCAACCCATCTCTGTAAAAGATGTAACGAGTTTTCTTAGGCATGCGGGCTTCTACCGGAGGTTCAACAAGTATTTCTAAAAAATTGCACATCCTCTGTCCAAGCTACTTGAGAAGGAATGTAAATTCTATTTTGATGAATCTTGTCTGAAGGCATTTGGAGAGTTGAAGGAGAAGTTGGTGTCTGCACCCATAATTATTTCCCAGATTAGAGCAAGCAATTTGAGGTGTTGTGTGATGCTAGTGGGGATGCTCTTGGTATGATATTGGGACAAAGAAGGGATAAAATCCTTCACCCCATCTATTATGCAAGTCAGTCCCTAAATAAAGCACAAAAGAACTACACTGTGACTAAACAAGAGCTTCTTGCGATGGTATTTGCTTTCAAAAAATTTTTCTCCTATTTGCTTGGCACTAGAGTCATAGTGCATACTGACCACTCCGCTTTGAGGTATTTGATGGCAAAGAAGGATGCGAAACCAAGGTTGATTAGATGGGTGCTACTATTGCAAGAGTTTGATTTTGAGGTAAAAGATAGAAAATGTAATAAAAATCAAGTTGTCGATCACTTGTCCAGATTGGAAGAGGAAGCGATGCAAGAGTTGGGTGAAAAGTCAGAAATGGATGACACCTTCCCTGATGAGCATGTATTGGCCGCTTCTCATGACTTGATTCCATGGGTTACCGATTTTGTGAATTATCTAGCAGTGACATAGTCCCATCAGACTTGTCCTTTCATCAAAGGAAGAAGTTCATGCATGATGTGAAAAAGTTCTTTTGGGATGAACCTTACTTATACCATAGTTGTGCTGATGGGCTTATTCTCTGTTGTGTGCCGGAAGTCGAGATGCTAAGTGTTTTGGAGGCATGCCACTCCTCACCAGTGTGTGGGCATCATAGTGGTATACGGACTGCCTACAAGATTTTGTAGTGTGTGTACTATTGGCCAACCATTCACCAAGATGCTCATGAGTTAGCCAAGTCTTGTGATAGGTGTCAGAGAGATGGAGGAATTTCGAAGAGGCAAGAGCTCCCTTCAAATCCTTTTCTAGTGATTGAGTTGTTTGATGTATGGGGCATTAATTTTATGAGACCGTTTGTGAGTTCTCATGGAAAGAAATATATACTTGTGGCGGTAGACTACGTGTCAAAATGGGTGGAAGCCATAACACTTTCCAACAATGAAGGGAAGAGTGTCACACATTCTTGAAAAAGAACATCTTCTCCAGATTTGGCACACCTAGGGCCATTATTAGTGATGGGGGATTTCACTTTTGCAATAGGTTGTTCAAATGGATATTGGAGAAATATGGGGTTCGCCACAATGTGGCCACTCCGTACCATCCACAAACTAGTTGGCAAGTTGAGGTGTCCAATAGAGAAATCAAGCAGATCCTGTCAAAAATGGTGAATGCTAATAGAACGGATTGGTCAAAAAGGCTTGATGATGCTCTTTGGGCCTACCACACTACATACAAGACTCCCATAGGTATGTCTCCATACCAACTTGTATATGGGAAGGCTTGTCACTTCCCAGTTGAGTTAGAGCACAAAGCCATGTGGGCAATGAAGAAACTGAAGATGGATTGGAATGAAGCAGTGGAATACATGCTTAATGGGTTGAATGAGTTTGATGAGCTTCGCCTAAAAGCATATGAAAGTTCAGCCATCTACAAATAGAAGATGAAAAAGTACCATGACCAAAAGATGGAAAAGCGAGAATTTGCGGTTGGGGACTTGGTGCTTCTATTCAACTCTAGGCTATGCTTGTTTCCGGGCAAACTCAAGTCCAAGTGGATGGGACCATTCCTTATTACTAAAGTGTTCCCACATGGAGCGGTTGAATTGGAGAACAAGGAGGGTGCAAAGTTCACGGTCAATGGACAAAAAATCAAGATCTACCTAGGTCATGCAGAGAGTTTCCATGAAGTGGTTGACGCATATCATCTTGATGAAGTCTGAGTAATCAAGGATCGTGCATCGTGCCACAACGTTAAATCAACCGCTTCTTGGGAGGCAACCCAAGGTGTATCCTATATCCAACAATAGGTTTACTTCTCTTGGAAGGAATAATTGCATTATCTTGTTTTGTTTTGTTTTTCAAGCGTTATTTTTTGAGTGTTGGCTAGAGATTAGTTTAGGGTCCGCGTCTGAAAAGTGTCCAGAAAAACAAAAAAAGAATAGCTTAATGGGTATTCAATGTGCAGGAACCAAAACAAAGAATTCTGCAGAAAATGATCTGGTGCACAGATCTATGACCCCATCGACGGGCCGTCGTTCCATCGACGGACCATCGATGGTGTCCGTAGATCCCAGGTATGTCATGTACTTTTGTCTAAGTTTTTGTACAATCGATGGTCCAATCGACGATCTTCGACTGACTTACGGACCGTCGATGGGGTGTCGTCAGTCCAAAGAACCAGTGACCCGACCCAACTCGGCCGACTATATTAAAAGGAAAGTGTTAATTAACCTCCAAAAATCCTTTCAAATTCTTTCCCAACCATTTCCCTCCACTTATTTCCTCCCTTTCCCATTAATTCCCATAACTCTCCCTTCCATTTTCATCAGAATCCCCAAAACTCCCAAATCCCCCTAAACTCCCAAAACCTTCTCCTTCCCCAATTATACTTTTTTCTCTTGCTTTCTCCGGTCGGTGTTCAAAGGCGGGCACGTAGGTTGTTGAACATATCACTCACCCAGTCACTCCAATATGGTTTTCAGAAACATATAGCTCCCAAATCGGACATCGTCTATTCTAGGGGTAGGTCCAAGTCTGTGTCACCATCCCGTCGGATGATTGGCAATTTCAACGATGAGCGGGATCCGAAATATGTACCCCAGGCACCTGGATCCCTACACCAGCTTCAAGAGCCACTCGGGGCACCCCCAAGATGGTAGCGTCTGGCGTAGTCACTGCCTCCCAGTATATTGAGGAGAGCACACTGACTAGCACACCGTCTAGGTCTACCTCGAGTTCTGATAGAGCGTTAGGCTCCGAAGCGGCTTTAGTTCAGAGTCTGCCAACTCGACATGGTCAAATGAGGCCACTGCCTCCGGTTTCGATCACTTGGATCCACTCACCCAGAGGTGCCTGCCCGCCAAACCTCGTCTGATGAGGCTCATAGTTCAGAGTCGGCTCCGGCACCCCAGGATGATGTGCCTGCACTAGTTCCTGATGAACCAAACTGGTGGTGCGTAAATGGCCAATATAAGGTATACAGGGATGCAAAGCTGCTGAATGACAAGGGGGTGATGACTCAGTTGGTGAAAGTCGAGCGTAGAGTTCTTATAGGGAGCATGCAGAGAGTCCCTGATGTGCATAACTTGTTTACCCTCCACAGGCTCGAGTGGATGTCTAGGAGTGTGGGGTCATACAGTGAGGAGGTTGTTTGATAGTTCTACGCATCTTATGTGGCGACTCTTAGAGGTTCTTTAGATAGGCGGGCGAGACCTGCCAAACAGGACCCACTCACAGAGGTTTTAGTTCGAGGCTGCCGGGTGGACATTTCACCTACTTCCATCCGCCGCTTCATGTATGGTGTGCCCACAAGTACTTTGAGGGATCATCTTACTCTGGAGTTTGATTAAAGATGGGGTTTGGTTAAGAGTGGCCAGTTTCAGAGGACCAGAGAGCAGAGAGAGTCCACCAAGAGGTGGCTTGTACAACAACTGTCCATCGACGGTGAGGGAGCAAACTGGGTGTTAGACCCTAGAGGCCTTATCAAAAAGGCCAACCTCACCTTCACAACCAAGTTCTTCTGGCTGTTAGTCCGCCACCGCCTATCCCCCATGACAGCTGATAACATCTTTACTTGGGATAGAGCCATCATGGTATCGACACTGGTAGCTGGGTTTGAGATCGACTTTGCAAAGTTGTTGATCTCCGTGATACATGAGAGGGCTTTTAAGGCCTCTACTACTTACCCGTTCGCCTGTATGATATTTCAGTTATACAGGGATGTTGCAGTGCCCATTTGGCACCGTGATGCCCTTCGTACTCCAGCCGGTACTGTAGATTTAGGTCTCATCAGGGATGAGGTCAATGTGGCGGCACTACAGAGAGGGCCCAGAGTTGATTTGCAGCCACTGAGTGAAAATTTGGCGGATACGGTAAAGTTAGCCCAAGGGGCTGATCCTGCCACTTCAGAGCCCACTAATACCACCTTGGCCGAGTCTGCCCCTGGAAATAGTAGAGCACCTAGTTCTTCCGGGTCTACTCCACCGTCAACAACACTGGTCCCAATAGCTTGGGTCCAGAAGTTAGAGGCCCAAATGGCCACCTTGCTGCATCATATCCAGCCTTGGATGCAGAAATCCATTGCCGAGGCTGAGGACCGTATTGAGAAGAGGATGGCTCAACAGACAAAGCGGGAGATTTAGGTGGTTCACCAGCGCGTCGATACATTGGAGTTGCGAGTTCTTGGACGCCCAGCCCCCACCATTGATTTGACTACTCTTCAAGAGGCTGTGGCAAGTCTACGGGCAGATGTTGACAGCATACTTGAGATGAGGGGACCCGAGCCCGAGAATGCACCTGTCAAGCTAGTGGAGGACAGAGTGCTTGTTGCACTATTCACTGCCCCCACTGCACCGCCGCCTGAGCCATGTGAGGCTCCGCTCCAGCTGCACCACAGAGGGAGATGATGCCCATGCTAGGAAGAAGGAGCGGACAGATCTTGAGGCTGCGAGGAGAGCCTCTTTGATTGATGATGATACCCGTCATATGAGGGATTGAGAGTTGGCTGTTGGGGCATCTACTTCCATATTTGAGTCTGTTGAGAGGATCACCACTGAGGGTGTGGATATTGTTGTGGGCACCACTGAGGGTGACCCTACAACTAAAGGTACGGGTTCCAGGAAATCGGACCCGCCTGCTTGTTGATCATTGGCGTTATGCGCCTCAGGTTTGTTTCACCTACTACCCTATCTTTATATTTCTTATGCATTGGGGACAATTGTATGCCTTTTTGTTGGGGTGGGGTAAATGGAAAGTAAGTGTTAGAGTAAAGTCTGAGTAGCCCAACTCATTATCCTCTCTTAGGGGTTTTATTGCCTGTGTTCTTTTGCCCTAAGAGACTGATTACTTTACTGTTGGACCGGCATGTCGTAACTTGTACAAAGTATTAAAGTGAAATATGAAGCATGATGAGTAAACATGAATGATATCCAGTTCAAAGAAAATGCTTGCATGAATAGGTATAAAGAAGTTGAATGTGTTGGCTCTAATCATGACATAGAGATGCACCCTGTACATGACCCTCAATCTAACACTCAAACTAGGTGTCCGATAATCTGATAGCGTAACGAGGTGTCAAAAGAGTGTGAGGAAATTTGATTGTTGCACTATTGGCACCTAGCTAGAACTTGCCCGATTGGTCCTGCAAAAGGAATTTGTGTTAGACAATTAGGAAGGATCATAGGCCCTTGTTCAAATAAGCAAACATCTAGCCTAAAGTTAAGTGAACCAAATGAAATTGTTATCCCTTTTTGATCAAAAAATATTTTGAGACTATAATAGACCTTTCTTTTCTTCACCAACTCATCTTCCCTGGGTATAATGTGTTGGCCCTGGTCCCTCCTTGGATATGTGCACCTCAACTTAGACCAAAAGCATAAGTTGAGGGTGGATAATGCAAAAACTGACCTCGTTTTGGCCCTAACCCAACCTTGGGTAATGTATACCTCGACTCATGGCAAATCAATAAGTTGAGGGTGGCTATTATGAGTGATGACCCGAAAAGTGGGTATGAAAAGAGTAATGTGGAAAAGAAAAGAAAAAGTGATCAAGAGATGTGACTCAGTCAAAATTGTCAATTGAATGAAGAAAGAAAAAGAATAAAGAGATAAAACAATGATAAAAAAAAAGAGAAAAAGGGTGTTGAACGAGAAGAAGTAAGATTCAATTCCACAAAAGAAAAAACAAGGGGAGAAAACAAGGCAAATATGACAAGAAAAGAAAAGTAGGGCATAATAGACAATGAAAGAGGTGGGACGCTTAGTCGTAATGTCAAAGAGTGCAACAAGTCACTAAAATGTACCCATATGTACCAATACTACGTTGCAAGCCAAGAAATTCCTATTGTTATCCTAAGAGTCTAATGTGGTGAACTTAAGCAGTGAAAATAAGGGCAAGCCTATGGCGACAAGTACTAACTAGGTGTGAAATTATTTTGAGCGTGAGTATTCAATAATGATCTTTATACTCAAAGTTAAAATTACCATGCGAAAAAGGAGGATATCTTTTAAAGTAAGGGCACTAGTTGTAATATCGGAAAATTGGTACCTTGGCGAGAGGCAAAAGAGTAGAGGTGTCGGTGCATGGTGAGTCTATGTCATGGTCTGATCTACATGAGTGAGCTTATCAAGCCTAAAGTAGAAACATGCACTAAAGTAATGAAAAAGTTAGGATGGATAGCCATGACTTGTGTACAAAGTGTTTTGTTGAGTCATAGTGTGTCGCTTGAGGACAAAAAACAAATTTAAGTTGAGTGTGTTGATGTACCGTGGTTTCACGGTACTTTCAATGTTTTTTTGCTTAAGATTGGTGTGTGTATAGAGCCTTTTTGTAGTAATTTTAACATCTTTTTATCTTTGTTTTGCAGGAAAGGTGTCCAAAACCAAAACACAGAAGGCAACTGAGATTAAGTGCAGAGGTGACCCACGAAGGCCATTGACGGTCCGTAGATGGTGACTGTCGACTAGAAGTTCAGGAATCTGGAGAAACTTCGGGAATTCTGACCAACTGTGGCTACGGAAAGATAGACGGTCTTTCGATATGGACCACCCTGTTGAATCGTCGATCAGATCATAGAAAGTCTAGTACGAAGTTGAAGAAAGTCTAAGTATTGAACGACGGAGAGAATCGATGGAGCATAGATGCGTCGACGGACCATGCTGTTGGTCCTTCGTTCGAATCAGAGAAGATTCCAGTTGAAGGATGAAAAAAAGATGCTAAGTCTGGACTTATGGAGGTAGTCGACGGTCTTTCATTTCATCGACGAACCGTCCATGGGGGTCGTCGATTGAAGCCACGTTTTTGGAAAACTTTCCTTATTTGAATTCCTTTTATTTTAGGACAATGTTTTTTTATAAATATGGTGTAAAACCTCGTTTTTGGGGTTGGGTTCTATTACTACTTTCATAGTTTTGTTCTTGTAGATTTGTTTTTGCAACTTTGTCATTAATTCAAATTTTTGGATTTTGTTTTCAAGTGATTTTTGTGTTTTCAAGTTGAATTTCTGGATTTTCTTCAAATTTTTCAAAGTAAGTTCATGATTTATTGTTTATCAACTATGAATTTTGTGCTTCTATGCATGGGTAACTATATCCACAACTAGGATTGTGGGAACCGTGGGTGATTAACAATGTAAACCTAGCTTAATAACAATTCTCAAATAGGTTATTGCATGCATTGATAATTCTTTCGCTTAGAAGTCTCTTTAACGAGTGCACGCGTTAGAACTCGCCTTATTGCTACTTGCCAGACAAATGGGGTAGTTAATAGAAAAATAATTATCAACATAGATTTAGTGGTATACTATTTAATAGGCTAGTTTCGATTGGTGACGTAATACTGAGTCATACATCGAATATGATGCTTAATATGAAATAAAGTTAAGGTTAGTAACTTAGACACACGTTGCCGGACCAAGGTACGGGGTGAACTCCTCTAAATGCTGGACCAAGGATTTAGAGATACCTAACTTATCACTTTGCATGCAAAACACTAGGGAAGAATTGTTATAGCTAGGAATACGGCGTTATGAACCTATGGGTAACACTTACACCCTAGTTTCTCTCACAACTTGATAAACACCAAAGATTTAGTCCTGTTACTTGTTTTACTTAGAAATATTACAAGACTTTTGTTTAACAACCCCCCCCCCTCTTTAATTACCTATTTTCATAAAGGACTTGACTAAATAGAGGTAATCGTGCATTGAAGTTAAGTCTAAACCATTTCCCTCGTGGGATCGACCCCAACCTAATAGTTGGGTTCTTTACTTCATACGACCGCTTATACTTCTTTAGGGAGGTGTAATTTGAGCGTATCAAATTTTGTTGTCTTGGGTTCATAGTAGAGGCCTCATCGACAAATAGATAGTCAGACAGTCAGTTTGGGTCTCTCTTTAATTTCAAATATACATTTTTTTTAGAATTAAGTGACATTTGGCCGAGATTATTATTTAAAGTATTTTTCATGAGAATCTTTCCAGTTTTATATTTGAGTTAAATCTTTCGCTAAGTTAAGTAAGTCATGCTAAGGGTTTGCTTAAGGTCAACAATGGTCGTTGGGTGCCGGCCACATCTATGGTGTAGGCTCCGAGCGTGAAAAACTTGGTATTAGAGCACATATTTCAAGATTTATAGGGATTTTATAAAGTCGTGTATGTAATGATTAAGAGGCTACAACATTTAGGAAATTCTCACTTCTTTCATACTCATTTCATGTGTTAGAGTTTATCTCTAAAACTTTCCCTCTAATTCGTGCTTGCACGTGTTTCAGATCATTATGCCTCTACGAAGATCAATCAAAGGTCGACTAGCCAAAAGGAATGTTGAAGAACTAGAGGTACCTAATGCACCGAATGTGAAACCCCAAGGAGAAGTCAGAACGCTGAATTTTGTGAGGCTATCCGGATGTTGAGTCAAGCTATGACCAACCAAGTCGGGCAACAAAGAGGAGCTCGACAAGAAGGGGTTGGCACTTTGAGAATTTGGGAATTCTTAAGGATGAATACCCCCGGTTTTTCTGGTTTAAGCACTACTGATGATCCGAAAAACTTTTTGGAAGAATTGAAGATGATCTTCAATGTGATGCATGTGGTAGATGCTGAAAGAGTTGAAATGGCCACATATCAATTGAAGAATGTGGCTAGGACTTGTTTTGACCAGTGGAAGGAGAACAAAGATGAGGATGCACCACATCCAAGTTGGGCTTGCTTTAAAGAAGCTTTCTTGGGGAGTTTCATTCCCCAAGAACTGAAGGAAGCAAAGGTGCGGGAGTTCCTTACAGTGAAACATGAATCCTTGAGTGTTCAAGAGTATAGGTCAAATTTTACCCAACTATATCGCTATGCTCCAGAGATGGTTAAGGATATGAGAAGCAGGATGAGCCTGTTTGTTGCTGGCTTAGGTCATGTTTCAAGAAAAGAAGGTAGGGATGCAATGTTTATTGGGGACATGGACATTTCAAGGTTAATGGTCTATGTGCAACAAGTTGAAGAAGAGAAGTTAAGGGATATAGAGCAGTACAAGAAAAAGAAATCTAAGATTGGGAATGAATCTGGTCAACAGAAGAGTGGTTCAAGTCGACAATAATTTTAGAAACAAAAGGGGCATGCATCAACATCTGCTAGTGCATCGGTGCCTAGAAACAGAGGTGAGTATAATGGCCAGAATTTGCAGAACTTCAAGTCTAGACTAGCCCAGTCCCAAGGTAGTGTGGCACAATGAGGTAGTTGGGATCTTGCATGTGGTAGGTGTGGTAGAACCACATTGGAAAGTGTCGTAATGGACATTCGGGTTTTTCCAACTGTGGTCAAGAGAGGCACTACATGAAAGAGTTTACCAAGAATAAGAACCGAGGTGGAAATCTGTGAAATCAGTTGCTCTACAAGACAGGGCTGCACCTAGAGGAGCCACTTCTAGTACTGGCAGAGGGGCAAACCGTCTCTATGTAATCACTGGCCGCCAAGAGCAAGAAAACTCTCCAGATGTTGTCACAGGTATGATCAAAGTCTTTACTTTTGATGTTTATGCTTTTTTAGACCCAAGAGCAAGTTTATCTTTTGTAACTCCTTATGTTTCAAATCAGTTTGAGATTCTTCCTTGAAAACATTATGAACCTTAATGCCTTTCTATACCTGTTGGAGAGTCTACTCTAGCGAAAAGAGTCTATCGTGATTGTCCAATTTCCATCAATCACAAGAACACCATGGCTGATCTAGTAGAGTAAGACATGGTAGATTTTGATGTCATTCTAGGTATGGACTGGCTTCATACCTGTTATGCGTCAATAGATTGTAGAACTTGAGTTGTCAAGTTTCAGATTCCTAATGAGCCAGTCATAGAGTGGAGTAGTAGTTTAGCAATGTCTAAGGGTCATTTTATTTCGTACCTGAAGGCGATAAAGTTAGTTTCAAAGGGGTGTATCTATCACTTAGTCCGATTAATGACTCAAGTGCTGAGGTACCTTCCCTTCAGTCAGCTTCTATAGTGAAATTCCAGAAGTCTTTCCTGATGATGTACTCGGAGTCCCTCCTGAAAGTGAGATAGACTTCAGCATAGACATCATCCCAAATACTCGTCCTATCTCTATTCCTCCATATAGAATGGCACCAGAAGAGTTAAAGGAGCTAAAAGAACAATTCAAAGATTTGTTAGATGAAGGCTTCATTCGACCAAGTGTCTCCGTTGGGGCGCTCCAATCTTGTTTGTAAGGTCTATCGCCAATTGAATAAGGTGACCATCAAGAATAAATATCCTCTTCAAAGGATAGATGATCTTTTCGATGAGCTTCAGGGTGCTTCTTGCTTCTCGAAAATTGATCTCAGATCAGGCTACCATCAGTTGAAAGTTAGGGAATATGACATTCCAAAGACAACTTTTAGAACCAGGTATGTGCATTATGTGTTTTTGGTTATGTCATTTGGTTTGAAAAATGCACCAGCACCATTCATGGATCTTATGAACAGACTCTTCAAACCTTATTTAGATCTATTTGTCATTGTCTTCTTTGATGACATACTGGTTTATTCAAGGAATGAAGAGGATTATGCTAGTCACCTCAGAATTGTTCTGCAGATTTTGAAAGATAAGGAACTATATGCCAAGTTCTCCAAATGTGAGTTTATCTTAAGTCTCTGGCATTCTTGGGACACATTTTTTCCGGTGATGGGATTAGAGTTGATACCCAAAAGATAGAAGCACTTCAGATTTGGCGTAGACCCACATCTCCAATAGATATAAGGAGTTTCTTGGGTTTGGCTGGCTATTATAGGAGATTTGTAGAAGGTTTCTCATCTATCTCATCTCCATTGACCAAGCTAACTTAGAAGACAATCATGTTTCAATGGTTTGAAGCATGTGGGAAAAGTTTTTAGGAATTTAAAAAGAAATTGACTACCGCTCTGGTTTTGAGCTTACCAGAGGGTACTCAAGGTTTTGTGGTGTACTGTAATGCATCGAGTGTTAGTTTGGGCTGTGTGTTAGTGTAGAATGGCAAGGTTATAGCTTATGCCTCTAGACAGTTCAAGGTTCATGAGAAGAATTATCCAACTCGCGACTTAGAATTGGCTGCAGTAGTGTTTTCTTTGAAGATATGGCGTCAATACTTGTATGGTGTTCATGTTGACGTATTCACGGATCACAAAAGCCTCCAATCTGTGTTCAATCAGAAGGAGATAAATCTCAGACAAAGGAGGTCATTAGAACTACTCAAGGATTATGATATGAGTATTCTTTACCACCCATGTAAGGCTAATGTAGTTGATGATGCCTTAAGCAGGTTACCCATGGGGAGTATCGCCCATGTTGAAGAAAAAAAGAGGGAGTTAGATAAAGATGTGAACTGACTTGCACGTCTGGGAGTAAGACTTATGGATTCCACAGAAGGAGGGATAGTGGACACTAATAGGGCTGAATCACCACTAGTGTCAGAGGTGAAAGAGAAACAAGACTAAGAACGCATTTTGCTTGACTTGAAGGCAAATGTCATAAGCAAATAGTACTTAAATACCAAGGTAGATTGTGTGTACCTAGTGTGGATGGACTCAAGAGAGGATCCTTAAGGAGGATTATAGATCTATATATTCCATTCATCCGGGTTCCACCAAGATGAACCACGATTTGAGAGAGGTATATTGGTGGGAAGGCATGAAGAAAGATATTGCTGAGTTTGTTGCCAAGTGCCCAAATGGCCAACAAGTGAAAGTAGAGCACCAAAAGACTGGAGGTTTGGCTCAAATTATAGAACCTCCATAACAGAAGTGGTATATGAGTAATATAGACATCATCATAAACCTGCAAAGATCTCGCAGGCAACATGATTCTATTTGAGTGATTGTCGATACAATGACAAAGTCAGCCCATTTCTTGCCCGTAAAGACTACCTATTCGGCCAAGGATTATGCTAAGTTGTACCTACAAAAGGTTGTGAGACTTCATGGAGTTCTGGTCTCCATTATTTCAAATAGAGGTGCACAATTTACTGCATAATTTTGGAAATCATTCCAAAAAGGTTTGGGTTCAAAGGTGAACTTAAGCACTATTTTTCATCCACATATAGATGGACAAGCAGAGCGTACTATCCAGACCTTAGAAGAATGTTGAGAGCTTTTGTGATCAACTTCAAAGGGAATTAGGATGATCACATACCTATCATTGAGTTCGCTGACAACAACAGTTACAACTCGAGCATCCAAATGACTCCATATGAGGCACTTTATGGGAGAAGATGCATATCTCCTAATGGGTGGTTCGATGTTGGTGAAACAGTATTAATAGAACCAGATCTAGTTCACCAAGCTATGGAGAAGGTGAAAGTTATTCAAGAGAGATTGAGAATGGCATCGACTCGTCAAAAGTCCTACATAGATGTTAGGAGAAGACTGTTAGAGTTTGAGGTGAATGATTGGGTGTATTTGAAAGTTTAACCGATGAAGGGGGTTATGAGGTTTGGTAAGAAGGGTAAACTTAGTCCCCGGTATATTGGTCCTTACAGAGTCTCCAACAGGGTTGTCAATATAGCATATGAATTGGAGCTACCCCAAGAACTAGAAGCGGTTCATCCGGTATTCCATGTGTCTATGTTGAAGAAATGCTTGGGTGATCCTTCATGGATTGTACCAACTGAGAATGTTGGGATTAAGGATAACTTATCCTATGAAGAGATTCCGCTTCAAATTTTGGATCGTCAAGTTCGCAAATTGAGAACAAAGGAAGTTGCATTAGTCAAGGTCCTTTGGATGAATCAGTTTATTGAATAAGCAACTTGGGAAACTGAAGAGGATATGAAGAGGAGATATGCATATCTCTTTGAATCAGGAGATAATGCAGATCAAGGTACTAAATTCTCTTCTTATCAATTTATAGGACTATGTGTAATCATTTATTACTTGCTTTTGTTGACTGAGTGCTGAAATGATGTTAATACCCTTAGCTTAGTGAAATAGTTCTCATTTGAGGAGGAATTTTCTCAAGGGGGAGATATTATAACATCTCCTAACTTGAAATAACTAAGAATAATTTAAGAAACCAAGAATAATCATTTTTCAAATTAAATAGGGAAATCTGGAAGATTTCCTAATTTTAAAAAGTGAGTTTTGGTCATTTTCAAACAACAATAACTCCAAGCTCAGGAAGAACTAGGGTGAGTTCTTTATATGGTTGAAAAATCATTTGGGAATATCTTTCCAATGAAACCGAGTTTGCGCATTTTCGATGTCGTATGAGGGAGATATGACTTTCGAAAGTTGGGTTGTTGGACTGAGGAAAGTCTCATCCAGATTTTAGTAAGGGTAAAGTAGTCCTTTCACCCTAGTATTTGATAATTCGTTTTAAGGGTTTATTTGGGTTAAAACCATGTCCCAATTAAGTTTTAGAAAAGTTGATTACGCTTAGAGCTTGGGGAGAAGAGAGAAGAGAAGAGGAAGATCAAGAAATCTCCAAGAACGCTAAGGTTTCACTAGTGGAATTCGTCGGGGGTGATCCCTAGCGAGGTATGTGAGATCCTTTTGTGTTGGGTTTTTTCACCCATACAACAATATGTTTAATTCAACAGGTTTTGTATTTATTTAATGATGAATCTTGAAGTCCTTGATGAACAATAGTTGAAATCTTGTTGGTAGAGATGTAGAGTACCTTTAGTGGTTTTGATTCGTGTTTCTGGGCTGTTTTATGAGTCTAAACTATTAGGTATTGAGTATATTAGTTATCCTAAGTTTTTTGGGGAAAGTAAATGGATGTTTGGGAGGTTTAGAGTAGAAAATTGGAGAAGAAAAGTCGGAAAACCAGCCTGACAGGCCCTGGGGCACCGCGCCTACCAAAGCCCCTCAGGAAAGACTCTGTCCATCAGGCTCTGGCATGTCACGCCAGCCAAAGCGCCTGAGGATAGTGTCTGTCCGTCAGGATCTGGTGCCCCGTGCCTCCTAGAGCGCCAGGTAACCTGGTGATCCCATTTTCCCCCCATCTTTTCGTACGAGTTCCTAATTGATGTACCTATAAATCCTAGTTGATTCGAACAATCTTAAGTACATCTAAACATCATGAAATCATCCTTAAACATGAGATAATGATCCTTGAATCCATAATCCAATTCAAGGAAAGTTAATTAAGATCAAGGTAAAAAAAGTTAATAGTCAAATCTAAAAGTTGAGAAACAAGTCAAAGTGAGTTCCTAAGGTTTTCAAGAGTCTTAAAGAAACATTTTTACTTTGTTTTAAGGATCAAGTTACAAGTTGAGAAAAGAGTAAAGATTTTAGTCTAAATCTCAAAAGTTATAAGGGAACTAAGTATTCCCTAGAGTTACGTTTCAAGTACACCAAAGAGCAAAGAGTGAGTTCATTTCTCAAAAGATAGAAGGGAATTTCATATTTTGAGAAAGAGAGGAAGTTATACTTCCACAGAGCCTTTGGCTAGTTTTAGAAAAAGGGAACTATGATATCTAAGAGAGCTTTTAAAGATAACTTTGAACAATTACTTCAAACCAGAGAAGTTGTTGTTTTAAAAACATATGAGCTATGTATTTTGGGAGTCGTATTGAGCACCGATATGGGGAAGCGAGTTCATATCAACTCAAAACTCCATAAACCATGTAGACAACATGGACAAATAAAGGGTCATACTTTTTAGATGATTCCTTAATGCTTTTTAGCATAGACTAGCGGATCCACTTAGTAGTTCAGGTTCTATATAGACGGCAATGTATAGATCAGTCCTCTTGCAACGTGACGTAAGTTGTTGTACAAATGTTTAGGCTAATAGTGATGGTTTTCGATTAGAGAATCTCCAACAAAAACTATATTACTTTCATATATAAGTAAATTTGAGTTTGTTATTGCATTACCTTTAATGAACTAAGTGTTTACACTGTTTTTACAAAGCTTTATATGTATATTGCATGTGTCTTTACTACTTTATATTGAGTTCTGACTTCTTGACTTGAGCACAACCAAGGTAAGTTCAATCTTACTCCTTTCAAGCTTAGTAGTTTTTGTTTAGCATTCCAACTCGCATACCCGTACATTCAATGTACTGATGCTAGTTGGCTTGCGTTGTTTCATGATGGAAACGCAGGTAACCAGGATCTGCACCTAGCGCCTCGTTGATCAAGTTTGAGCATGCAGAGTTAGTGGTGAGCCTCCTTGCTTCCTGAGGAACCTTTATTCTTTATAGTATTTCCTTATAGAATGTAAAGGGGTTTGTCCCAACATTCATCTTAGTAGTGGTAGAGGCTTCATAGACAAATAGATAGTCAGACAATCAGTTTGGGTCTCTCTTTAGTTTCAGATATACATATATTGTTTTTGAGACTTAAGTGCCATTTGGCCGAGATTATTATTTAAAATATTATTCATGAGAATGTTTCTAGATTTATATTTGAGTTAAGTCTTCCGCTAAGTTAAATAAATCAGGCCAAGGGTTCACTCAAGGCCAACAATGGTCGTTGGGGGCCGTCCATGTCCAGGGTGTAGGCTCCGGGTGTAACAGAATCCAACACCGATCTAGAAGGAATAACTCACCCTAAAATTGATATGCTGAAAACTGGCTAGAGCTAAGGACGAGTTGAAGTCTATTGTACACTTATTACACTTCACAAAAGGAAAACAAAGAAAACAAAAGTAGGAGTCAGTACAACAAAATATGTACTGAGTAGATATCACTGACCAACTAAAAATAGAAACTAATATGAAATAAGTAAAAGTATTAAATCAACTATGACACTTAGCAGGTGAGAAGCAAAAACAACATGCTTTAGTAATAACATCACTAAAATAAGTTCGTAATTAATCCACAATATTAAAAGTACACTTGATGATTGACCCCTCCACACCACGCCCCTTTGGCAGATATGTTCTTTGAGATTGAGTACATTAAATTACTTTACTATAATTTCCTTTAATGTTATAGTGTCAGAACTTTACACCTGATCTAATAATATAGTGTCAAAACAAGACACCCTATTCAATTATATTGTGTCGGCTCGTGGTACCCTATTTAAATATATCATTTTTGAACGTGACACCCCATCCAATAATATTGTGCTTGCTCGTGGCACCTGATCCAAATATATCATGTTGGAACGTGACACCGGATCCAAATATATTTTGTCGGCTCATGGCACCCGATCCAACAACATTGTTAATTTCTTATTCTTTATCGTCACTTAACATTTCATTAACGAGATTTCATCAAGACTTATTATTCAACGCATAACTTTAATAGAAAAAATTAAACATTATAAATTTTGTGGTGTTGAGATTTCAGACCAATCACAAACAACACATGAATTATCCAAAGGAATTATCCAAAGCATAACAATCAAGTACATACAAAATTTCAGAATATAACTCAATGAATATCAATAACTATTAAGAGTCTATCTCCTACCTCCATTGAATAACCAAATGAAAGCAAGTTGATTCTCCATCGTCTTCCTTTCCTCAATGCCTCCTGACATTTCCAATCTGTCAAGTATACAATATTCACAATCGATGCGCTCAATTCTATGATCAAAATTTTCAACAGTGATCTCAAATTAAAAGTGTAGGGTTAATTAACAATTCCTCCAAATAATTTAATCTAATGATATCCATATAATACAATATACCTAATGTTTAACTACCTCTTTCAATATAACATTACTTGATTTATTATATGATATCTTATGATGAAACTTCAACCCAAAACACATATCGTACCTACAACATATAATATAGAGTAAATGGATAACTAAAGGTGATGATATCATTACTAATTCTGATCAAAAGAGAAATTTGGAATTTAAAATAAAAACAACAAAAAGGAGCGAAGACAAAATTATAAGCAAGATTTTTCTAATTAACAATTCATCCTTTCTAGCCACTCTTAGCTTATCATTATCCTAATCATTATCATCGTTAATGTCTTATACAACGATTCCCCTAGTTATCTTGTCAATCCACTATTTCTGTCCAAAAATACTACATTCACAATCACATAATTGGTTAGTTATATTCCATTATATATATATATAATATACAAAAGTATGTGTGGTTTTATAAAATTAAATAGTAAAATTGAAAGAATAAGAGATCCAATAAGGCCTCACCTGAAGAAGCGTCCCAGCTTCCTTGCAGTTCGTGAACAGAGCCGATTTAAGAATATCAAACTTTTTATCTTTTATTAATTAAATAATTCACTCGGGCTAAGTGGTAATAGGTATTAAGTTGATTCATTAACGATGAACTACAAAACATTAATTATTTACAAGTTACTATCATGACCCAGACCGTCGTGATTGATACCCATACTAATCCTCCGATGGGATAACCATTACTACAACTCCACTAAATAATTCAACCAAACTAATACTGAGCATTTAAAGCTATGGAAGAAGGTTTAAATAACTAAACAATTGATACTGAGTTCTCATAAACTCTAGAAGTTCGACTAAAATCTAACAACTACAGCGGAAACAAACCCATAAAACCTGAAAGTCATTGTACCAAAACATCCAATCTAAGAAAAAGTGGTACAAGCCCAACCTACAAAAGAAATAACTAATAGTCTAAGTCCGAAGAGAATGGAATAAACAAAATGAAAGACTCCATGGAATTCGGAAAGAGATGGCTGACCCTTTGAAATTTGGTCTCGAACACTGATCTCCTAGTTGAGGTTTATCAATAGTTACTTGAAGATACCATGTGCTCAACAAAGAACGAGCAAGTGCAATATCAGTACAAAACCACAATGTATTGGTAGGATCACACAACTATTCCAGTAATAGAATCATTATAAGTAGGAACAACATAGTAAACATGAAATGTATCGAGTATATAAACATATACATGTTACGCACCAGGGGTACCCCCTAGATGTAACATAATGTACTTGACCCCGAAGGGGTCTCCTACAAGACCTTAGAATATCATAAACATAGGTAATAGAAATAATGAAGAATTAAACATTTTTACAATCGAGTCTTCACATAAAATAAAATAGAAGTCTAGACATTGTCTCATTAAACCATCTAATAAAATCAAGAATTCAATAAGGGTCACAACCCTTTACAACATAGTCTCAAACAAAAAATGAAAGAAGAGACTAGAAATGAACAACTTTTTGTCCTTGAACCATCAGGACTCACCAAAAGCATGGAAAATAGTCAATCCATGATTTTGATCAAGAAGGAATCTCAACAATTGGGTCTTACACTTAAAAAAATGTAAAAAATATGGGTTAGCACAAAATTGCACTAATAATGGAAGTCATGCATAAAAATCCTTACCACATGTAAAAAAAAGGGCAATTTAGTTAAAACCATGCTCTTTATCAACTTTAAGAATCATTGTGCAGAATAGTGTAAATATATGAGCTAAACCATTTTATAAGCAACCCTAAGATATACTTGTGCAATGCACAGACAAGATCCCATAATCCTATCTAATACTAAGTACCACTTTTAGGGCACCATAATCATTCATATCATACCTTGACCTCATCCGTAACCAATACACATAGACAAGGAAGCATTCATGTTCATTAACTTCTAACAAGTAAAGTCATTCTTAGAACCAATCCATATCATACATGCATTATTCCCATACCTTCAATACATAAGAAAACCACACCATAACCACTTTTAAAGCCTATTTGTGCAATACATAAGTGAAGTCCCATAACCACACTCACACTAAGTAGAGCTCATTGAGACGTAATAAGTATAGTTCATGTTCATATTCATGTCATAGTTTATATTCCTATCGTGTAGGGAAATAGCCTTACCGACATATACCATATGAGATATATGACATCAAGTGTCATGCCCCCACACCAAAAAGAGGTATCTTACTTGCCTAAGGTAGAACTCATGTTTGATAGCTTAGGTGGATCCACTAGCTAAAGACCTATGTGGGTACATAGTTATGAGATAAGGAGATTGTGACAAGAAACTCGATCTGACTGAAAGTTTCCATCTCATGAGATAACTCTTTCAAGAACCTAGAGTGACTGGAGTAAAAGTAACCCATTGGGAAGCAAGACTAACTGGCGTAAAACCTTCCATCTAATATTCATATCCACTCAGTGATAGAGATAAATATCTTTAAATTCATGATAAGTCTACACTTAAGTTCATGTTTATGAAAGAATGCCCTAGCACTCAAAACACCATGGTATCATGATAGCTCATACATTAATTAGGTGAGAATGGCCTTTCAACCTTAGAATACTTAATGTATGAGTAAACATTTCACATCATGTTTATACCGTGTTCATGAGAATAACCTTTCATTCAACATAACAACATTATCATAATCATAAAACATTACATGCATAATCATGTGTAAGGGTATGAGGAGAATGACCTTTCGACAATACCACAATTACAACATAGTCATAGGATCTTCACTTTCTAAGTTAATCATAAGATCATAAGAAGTTCTCATAAAATGTACAAACCCTCATAATTTTCCCTTCAAGGTACATGAATCATATTCAACCCAAACATCTAGAATTACTACATTAGATATCGAAAATATCATGATTCAATAAACTCTACCAATATAGACATAACATATTCACATGCTTCTATAATCCATCAACCTACATCATAGAGTCACAATTTAGTAAAATGGGGAATTCATGGGTTCTTGGGATATTCCATCTTAAATAAACAATTAATCATCAATTCAAGCATAATGCATCATAAATCAACAATTAAAAATATTTTGAAAGAAAACCCATGACTTTGATTGAAACCTACTTTTTAAGGAAATTGGAATCTTTGAAACCAAGTTTTGAAAGGACTCTGTAGGATAAAGCTACCCATATATGAAAAGAAATCTTACCTTGATTAAGACTCTCCAAGAAATTTGAGGAACAAGCCTTGAGTTCTCCAAACCCTAGCTCCAATTCTACCATTCTTCTTCTTTGAGTCTTAGAGAGAGAAATATTGTCAGGAAGATGAAGTTTTTGTTTGAATTGGGTGTTTTTTTGAATATGACTTAGTTTAGGGGATTTAGACATAAAAACAACTTATATAGTGACCCCAAACTTATCCAAAACGACCTCACTTTAATTGGATTAAAATAGGAAAAGACTTAATTAACCTTGATTATGTGACCATGCCTAGGTACCACGAGGAGCCTTCACTAGCCGTGGTGAGGACAACAATTACATGCCCAACTCATTCCCACGAGCCTTGAGAAAGTAGCTATGCTACTTAGGTCCCCTAACTCAAATGCCCATAAGGCATCTTCACGAGGGGCTCCTCGAGCCGTGATCAAGACCACTAGCCATGGTCACACCTGTGAACCTTGAGGCAGTGCCTATGCAACTTGGGGGATTCTCCTCCTAGGCCAAGGCAACTCCCCAAGGCCTCCCACGATCCGTGGTCAAGATCAGTGGCCGTGGTGATGTCCGTGGAAATTGACGTAGTGTGCCCAAGTTTGGGGAAGCCTTGGCCTTTGGATTTTGCTTAGCCCCTTTGACTTTTAACTTTCCCTTTGGATTTGACTCTTATATCCCTCATATGCAAGTCTAGATGGTCTACTAATCTACCAGGAGTTAGTTTATGTTTTTGAACCCTTTCTTTTATTTCTAGTTTAGCCTATAAGTTTCCGGAGTGTTACAATACTAGTTGTCATTTCAGGAGAAATGTATGATTCCACATTCTCATTAACAAAGTAAATATGAAAATTAAATGGTCCTCTCATGGAACCCATACCAGAAATGTTAGTGTGCTGGAACGTGACACTCGATCCCAATTAGTGTGTCGGAACGTGAATGTAACACCGTGCAACTCAAAAGGTCTTGAATTAGAAAGAATAATTTTTTGAAAGAATGAAAATCTGAAAAATTGGTAAAGTTATGTTTAGTTTGAGTTTTGGGTTAGCTTCAAACGATCATAACTCCTACATCAGGATGAGTTTAGGAGTGCTACAAGATATTATAAGGGTGCATTGAGAATAATTGGTATTTATTATTTTTTGTGAGTAGTTTCGAGCACTGAATTAGGTAAGAGTCTATTATAACTCAAAAGTCCAAACAACCTACATAGAAATCCTAGGATAGAATAGTACTGATTCTTCATGGGATTCCTCACTACCTCTGAGAAGGCCTACTAGAATGATCCATAGTTACAATATCATCATATACCCTGACAAAATATTGGATGACCCTTGCAACATGGGTGAAACATTGTATCACTACTAGGCTAATGGTAATGGTTTAGTTAGAGAAACACCCTACAAGTAAGTATATATTTTTTCATATTGCTATTATGGCATATCTAATTGTAAAGGTTAAAGGGTTTTCACTTCATATTAATGTATTGATATAGTGTTGAGTTGTTTTTAGTCACTCTGTTCTGTTTTGTCTTATTCACCCATATTAAGTACCCATGCATTCAAATGTACTGATGTCATTTGACTTCATCTTATTATGATGTAGATATCAGTGTTGAGGATCATCAACACGTGTTACGTGAAGATCACTTTACGCTTCAGATAGATTTGGTGAGACTCATTTCTTTGAGGAGGTTTTCACATTTATTTTCATGTTATTGTTGAGTTGTGATGGGTTTTTTCTCGACATCTATCCTAGTATTAGAGGTTACATAGAAGTAGTGTTAAGTGATTTCCCGATATTTTCTTTCCTTTAAACACTATTTTGCAAAGTATTATTATTATTTGTGCAATTAAATATTTTTAGACATGAAAAATGAGTTTATATTGAGACTAATGTATGTTTTAAGACTATTTTGAGTTGAATTATTCCTCTTCTAAGTACCTAACTAGAACAAGGGTTTTCATTGGATCATAAATAGTTCTCGAGTTCTAGCCACGTCAAGTGTGTAGGCTTGGGTGTGCCAAACTTCGTATCACAACAAAGAGTTCAAGAGTTCTAGGGTATCTATGAAGTCGTGTCTAGTAGTGTCTTTTTTTGGTGTAAAGCACGTCATATTTAGGGTTGTGAGAATAAAACATTTAGAAACATTTCATTTTCTTCTCACTCTTGTTCATGTGATAGTGTTTAACTCTATTAAAGTTTTCTATAACTCGTGCTTACGTGTGTTTTTCATATCATAGCCCCCTGAAGAGCTACTCGAGAATGTCCTATTAGGAGAAATATTAATCGTCAAAGTCAAGAATCTCCCAATGCACCGCAAGTTACACTCCCTCAGGAAGATGTCACCAATGCGGAATTAAGGAATGTTATCTAAATGTTGACTCAGATTGTGGAAAACTGGGTTGGTCAACAAGGAGTGGGTCATCACGATGTGGCTGATACATGAAAAATCAGTGAGTTTTTTTAGGATGAACCCCCTAAAGCTGACAGGGGAAAAAGTCACTGAGGGATCTAGAGAACGTTTTGGAAGAACCTTAGAAAGTGTTTGAGGTCAAGAGTGTTGCTGAAGCAAAGAGTGAGGAGTTAGCTTCATTTACTTATAGAAGATGATTCTCTGGACAACAAATTCAGTGCTTTCGTTAGTTCCAGTTATAAATCTAACTGCCGGTCAACTTCAGGATGGGATGATGAGTTATTTAGGAAATGTAACTTCAAAAAACCAACAAGTTAATGTGTGAACACCAGACCCGTCCATAGAATCACCTTGAAGAACATTATAGTGTTGTATTTGAAATAGCGAATGATGTTAACCAGTTCTTAAATTAAATGTTTCCTAGAAGCAAGGAAATATATTTTGAGAACTTTTCCCGATGCAAATGCGACATGATCAATGGAAAAAGAATAGGGCAGAGGGTGCACCACCTTTGAGTTGGGTTGTGTTTGAAGATGCTTTCTTAGGGCAATTCATTCAGAAAGAGCTAAGGGAAGAAAAAGTAAGAGATCTTATTAAAATGAAGTATGAAATTATGAGTATTTAAGAGTAAAGCCTCATTTTCACTCAGCTATCACGCCATGCTCCCGAGATGGTGGTTGATATGAGGAGCAAGATGAGTTTATTTATGTTTCTAGGCTAGCGCACTTGACAAATAAGATAGGTAAGGCATCTATGTTAATAGGGGACATGGACATAGCCAGGATCATGATTCATGTACAGTAGTTTGAGGAAGTCTAACCTGAAAGATAGGAAAGATTTCTGCAGTAAGAGATCTAAGACAACAAATCATGAGTCCCACCATGAGAAGACCGGGAATGTTAAAAGATCATCCTTGCGACAAAGGTCATTTGAGCCTCACTTTTTTTTAGTGCGCTTGCACCAAAGAAATGGAATCATTGAAGGAACTGAAACTTCTAGAATTTTAGAGCTCCGGTTTTTCAGTCGTAGGGCAGTGTGGCACAAGTGTTCACCCACAACCCACTTTGAGGTAAGTGTAGTAAGCTTTAGTTGGGAGAATGTCGTGTGGGTACCAGTGGTTGTTACCAGTTTTGAACGACCGGTCACTTTTTAGGGAATACCTGATGCAGAAGCAGGTAGTGGGGCAGCAGGGCCCAAACTTCTTCGGCACCCCCACCGGGTAGGATTACACCAAAGGGTGCTAATCGCCAAATGTTGCCACTGGTATTCTTAAAGTGTTTTCTATTGATATATATTTACCTTACTTTATCCAAGTGCCACTTTGTATTTTGTGAATCCTTATATGTCCACAAGGTTCAGTGTTTTTCTTCAACAACTTCTTGAGCCATTTAGTGTTTTTACACTTGTGGGTTAGTCTATCCTAGCTGCATGAGTGTATCGTGATTGTACCATCTCTATCTATCAAAAGGATACCATGGCCGACTTTGTTGACCTAGATATGGTAGACATTGATGTCATCCTAGTTATGGACATGGTTCATGCTTATTATGCCTTAGTTTACTATAGAATGGGAGTAGTCAAGTATCGGTTTCCTAATGAGCATGTTTTAAAAGTGAAGGAGTAGTTCAACAATTCATACTAGTAATTTGATTTCACACCTTAAGGCCATAAAGTTTTTTTCTAAGTGGCGTATCCATTACTTAGTTCAATTTAATGACTCTAGATTTGAGACAATGCACCTATCTAGTCAGTTCCAGTTTTGAGTAACTTTCCCAGAGGTCTTTCCTTATGATCTTCTTACAGTATCTCATTAGAGAAAAATAGACTTCAAAATAGATATTCTTCTCGATAATCAACCCATTTTTTCATATAGAATAATTATAGCTGAGTTGATAGAGTAGTCGAGAGATTGTCCTCATAAGGGTTTCATCCAACCAAATGTCTAACCTTAGGGATCTCTAGTCTTGTTCGTGAGGAAGAAAGATGGTCCCCTTAGGATGTGTATCAATTACCGCCATTTGAATAAGATCACCATAAAGAATAAACCCAAAACTTTATGCATAAAGAACCCTCCTAGAACATTGACATCACAAGTAATAAGTTGTGCTAACAAAAGAGTAGAAGTCCCTAAGTGGACCAAAAAAAAGTTGTCCAAGATAAGCTTGTCCTGGTCACCAAGTGCTCACTCTCATCTCCGATCCCCGCCCCTAATTCACACTAATCTTCATGAATTCACACATTCATGGTCAACCTAGTTTTAAAGGAAGTCGCATTCTACAGGTAAGTCAATTGTGCGGTCTCTAAATCACAAGGTCGGAGCTTATCCTTTCTGAACGACCTCTGAATTCTACCAAGCTATCAAGAATAGGATCACAACATCAATATAGTCATCCAGACAGTAAAATCACATTATTCCGAGATGGAGAATTTTTAGAATCAAATGAGAATTGTGGGAACCATGCTAGAATTTTCGAAATTGATACCATCTAGAGGTCCTATAATATGCCTTGAACTTTTCTCCCAAAAGAGAACTCAATTCTAGGCCTAAAACAGTGGAAATAACAATCAAGCAATAAATTAAGAATAAAGGCAAACTAGGGCAGCAACTTTAGCACCAAATTAACCTTATGCGGAGGTTCACCGACTCAATTCAATCAACCCACCACATATATATCCTTGACAATTACAAATGTCTTGTACATCAAATTACTTAAATTGTTGTTCAGACCAGTGAGATATTGTATATCCAACTTATGAACAAAGTTTCCTTCATGGCCATATCTTATTTTAATAGTGGACAAGACTCGTAATCGCGATCACGTAGGACAAGGCTCGCGACAACGTCCTCGTTATTAAGTTTTCCACCATGAATGCAAAGGCAGCTCTAGCAAACACGCTGGCTAGCAGAGTCGAGGTCACGCATACACGAACAGGTCCTCTAAACGCAAAGGCTTACGAATGTAAACGAGACTAACACGAATGTGTTAGATACTCCTGTGGTCTTTGTCAATACGATCCCCAGCCCATGAATATGAAGACCAAAAATAGCCAGCACCAACTAATGCATATAATGTAGTTTGGCATGTTCCAAAAATTCTCCAACAGGTGCTCTGAACTCATTCCGAATATGCAACCCTACCACATTCAATATTAAAGACTTAATAGAGAAGTCAATATTCCCATACTAGGTCATCTCTATGAAAAAATGGGTCTAACACCCAAACTCAACTTTAAGTTAAATTTACAAGAAGTCTCATAATCGGCCCAGAAGCCCCACGACCTAACGGATAGTCGTTGTAGACCAAAATCCATAATCTGGAGCTAACAACAATGAAATAATTCTCATCCGATCTTGTTTACTCAGAATGTTGACTAAAGTTAAAGTTAGTCCTTAAGTAAAAGTTAAAACGCTTTCGTATAGACTCATACAGAAGACCTCGGGAGTAGTGTCAGATATGCTACTATTTTAAAATGACCATTTTAGAAGTAATGTAATTGTCATAATTGGATTTAAGGTCATCGTCTTGAACTTCTAATAAAATATGACCGTTCAAGGTTCAAAAACTCCAAAATACTAAAACTCACATAAAAACTAAATGAACGACCAGATGAACAAACTGTCATCCTTAGCAAGTCATAAATGACTTGTTGCTGCTATAGGAAATCTTAAACGATGAACAAGAGGCACAAACATATATATGACATGGAGGTCATTACACTTTAGTGTTTTTATACTATGGCTTTCATATTCCAGGGAGTTAATTCCACAGTGTTTTGTTATAATTGATTGGGTTTATAAGAACTTGATTTGCTATTATTTTGAAATCTATTTTCGTAGTGTCTTTGTAATTATTTTGCTTCTAAAGAAATAGTTTATGGGTTTGATTGGGGTACATAATTTGTTTTCCACCTCGCGGTTAGTTTGGGTCTCACTCATGATGGTCTGGGTTGTGACAATCAACCTAAAAATCATACGAGTTTACATGCCCAAAAGTTATAGTGTCTCTAATGTGAATATTATGAAGCAAACAAATATTATATCCTTAAACTTCAACGTTAAAAATTTGATTATTAGTATTAGAAGTAAATTGTAGCTTGACCTCTAAATCATGTTCACATGAAAAGAGAAATTATGAGAAATTGACATATTATCTACATGCTAAAGTAATAAATAATAATTGACCAAACTTTGATTTTTAAAAATGTCCAAATATGGGGACTACAATTATCATATTTTCAAAAGAGTAAATTCAACATTAATGATCCTATTAAATGGTTCATCACCTATATTCAATAATATTTCCCTCTTCTTGATTTTGTTTTCTATATATATGCCTCACATTTTATTCCTCAAGCAAACTTTCTTCTTAAATTTCATTCGGGAGATTTTTGTAGAATAAATTTGATTTCTTTACACCTTCATATATACATGGCTTCCTCAGATCTTGAAATAAACAAATGTCGCGAAATAATTCCGTATGTGCCTATAATTAGTAGTGCTCAAACTACGGTATGTCGTCTTCTAACAAAGTTTAATTTCTCAATATTTTTAATTTGTTACTTGAGATGCATGAACCATTTGAGAAATTTTTCGGTGAAGTTTTTGATAACTGTTTTTTTTGGAAAATACAATCGTCCTTATTATAATTTATAAAATTGTTCACCAATTATTATGTGTTTGTTAATATATTTTTACCTGATTGTTTCTTTATCATTTCTAATCTCTAAAACCATTTTGTATGAACAATTTCAGAAAGCAAAAGAAAGTATGAAATTTCTGAAAAGACTGGTTATTCCATTTCTTTTATTTAGATAAGTAGAAATTAGAGAATTAAAACACGAGAGAATTTTCATTACTTTTTTTCTTTATTAGATTATTAAAAATCATATGTTTCATTTACAGGTTCTAAAAAACAAACTCTATAACACAAAATTTATACTAGCACCCACTCCAATATCAAGTCATCCAATAAAAGTAAGATTTCTACAACTTTATTCCTTATTTTCCTCTTGTCTCGTGATTTAATTTTTATGATATTTTTTACTTTTTGGTTTTACTAAAAAAAATTAGGGGCATTTAATAACACTTGATGTTGGTGGAGTTTGACTTTGTCCACACACAAATATAGATATGAAAATTTTAAATTGTGTACTATATTAGGTATACCCTTTAACTTTGCGAGGAAGGGTAATAAATACCCCTTTATAGATTTTATATTACTATAAATTTTAGATCTTTTATTTTTAGTTACTTCAGCTGAAAAGAGTATATCTGAAAAGGGTATATTGCTCATTTGTGTAAAGGTAGGGATATACTTAAGCCGTTTTTTAGCTGAGGCATAACAACTTTAATTTGCAAAGTTGAAGGGCATATCGCGTATTTAACTTAAAATTTATGTTAATTTGAAGTCGAGAATATGAACTTTCAATCCTATTAAAATTGTTCATTCTCTTATAGATTGATATCATGGAGTCAATTTTATACTAATGCAATATTAAAAGAATCAAATAGAATAATCTAATAAACTACTATTTTAATATTTGTGATGTTTTCTCAAATTGACCTATTTATAAGTTATTTAAATCAAAGTATAAATATTTAATATTTATAATTGTTGATTTCTCTTCAATTGTTTATAAAAAAATATTCGATATGTTTGACATAGTGAGCTAACTATTTAGTATGATAGAACATTAGGTTGAATATTTTCAAATACTAACTAGTTTGAATTTTCTAATATTAAATATTGACTTAATTGAGAGAGGTTAATGTTTTTTCATAATTATTTTATAAGAGAATAAATTCAGATAGTATAAATATGGTCACTTTTTGGTGATGATTGAGAATAATTTGTTTGAAGGTTTTCTTATTTTTTTGAGAATAATTTTCATAGTGAGGTGGAGAATTCTAGTGTCTTCTATTACATATGAACAAGAAAAATTATAAGTGTGAATAGAACTAATTATTGACAAAATTGATCTTTTATTGCAATTCTATCACGCGATTAAATTCTTTTAGTTTCTTGTTAAGCAAAAAATATTTTTCCCTTACTTCATTTGATGTGAACTTGATTTCTTAGTTCATTTGTTTCAAAAATAATACTTTCTACGTATTTAAAAATAATTTAACTAAAGATTCTCAATTTTCATTTTTTGTAACAAAACATTAACAGATTTACTTATGTGCAGAATAATGTTGGAACAATGGAATTAACCCAAAAACTGACAAGGAAGAAGAAAGAGCTAGTTACTACCAAAGTCATAGCAAATACATTTGTTGACTTTGTTATCGTCCCTTCTACAGGTGTAGAGAACCTTTACACCATTAAACTAAAAAAGGTAAGTATATTTGATTAGTAAGTTATTTTTTATGTAAAAGACGCTAATATTGTTATACATTTCTATAATACCTTCCTTTTCCTTGATATTTTATCATTATATCTATAGTGAAACATTGTAATAAAAATTTATATTATACCATAAATGAAAAATTAGTTCTAAAAATATGGATATTATAGTAAAATATTATAAAAGGATGATGTTTAGTATATGGAGAGGCCTAACTATTTAATATTTCCTTATGGACTGAAATACTAGAATGAAGACGAGGCAAGTGATCCCTACGGACTTAATTGCAAATATTATGACATGCTACATGGATGGAGAGCTGAAAGAAGACAACGTAAAAATGGAAAATGTGAAACGGTAATATATGTTCTTTAATACTTTTTTTCCTTTTATCAGAATATCCAGTCTTACTTCTTTCCTGAAGTACGCTCAATTTTATCTATCGATATTAATTATTTAAAAGGAATGTTATTGATATACCTTTAAAATGTATAATCTTTTCTTTATGTCATACGTGGCAATTGGATTTAGTGATAGTCATTTCCAAGCAAATGCTAATTTAGTTTCACTCACTTTCTCTATCATATTGCCTTTAAACAAAAATAATTATTTTAGCATTTGTTTTGCATGAATTCAATATTATTCACATGTTTCTTCTGATTTTGATTATTATTATTTTTTTTGTTATATTACTTTGTAATGTAATTTGTTTATGGAAATTAAGAAAATTCTTCTTGGATTGCAGTTTTACTTCCATGAGAGGAAACACACTATGTGTCGATCTACTGAGGATGTAAGAAGACATATATTCCAAGGTTTTGAAAATTTGAAGGTAGAAGTTCAACAAGAAACCAATGCAGTAATAGAGTCAATGGTAAGTCGCAGGTATTACATAGATTTTCTTTGATAATGATAGCCGATTTAGTTATGTTTCTGGAAACTGAATATACTTATTTAGTGAATTGAATTATTTGGTAAACACATTAAGAAAAAATAAGGACTTTTGTGTAGTATATGTAACACTTCAGAAGTTCAATGACTTAGTCTAGAGCCTCACTTGATGAACTCATCCTTAAAACAATTTTTCTATGCTTAAACAAAGGTAATAAACACAATTAGAAACTGTTAGAATCAAAATGTCAAGGGACAACCATGCCATCCAGAGATTTGTGAAAATGAACTAGTGCGCCTTGGTCTGTTTCAAGGGGTTTAGAGGGTCGGATAAAGGTCACATTTGGTGGAAAGGTTTAAGATAAATATTATAGTGTGTTTAGCATCGAAACGTTTGGGTACGATTCCCCAAGGACAACCCTAAGGTTCCTTGAAGAGGACCCAATATTTGATCCTAAAAGTTGTCAATTGACAATGAGCAGTCGATGAAGTGAACGATGAGCCATCGATGGGAGTACGGCCCGTCGATGGAGCTCGTTGGTTCATACTTAGAAATGTCACAAAAGTCCCCGAGAAACAGTCTCTGATCTAAACCACGTAGGACCAGGACGGTTCGTGGTTTGGACTACGGTCCGTCGACGTGGAGTCGTGGTTTGGTCCTCCACTTCACTGCCAAGTTTTAGTTAAGTTAGGGAAGTTTAGGTAATTAGTTAATAAATTAATTAAGGGTTTATGTCGGTTAGAATGAGTTAGTTTAGGACTATAAAAGGGTTATAACTCATTAAACTAACCTAACACCTCATAATTTCCTAAATCCAATTAGCTCCCAATTCTCTCTACTTTCTCTCACTACCCAAAGACCCCCATTGAAGAAGAAGAACAACTTTATCCTAGGGATTCAAGATCAAGGCTTTCTTATACATAAGAATTAACAAGGTATGGAAGCTATACACTCTTGGTAATCCTTTCCCCAAGAGGTTCTTCAAAGATTGGTTTACAAAGATGTCTAAAATTATGATTTTCATCAAATTTCATGGGTTATATTTTAAATTGGTTTAATGTTGTATTTCTTTGAATTATATTGATAGGTTATGAATTGTTTATTGGTTAATGGTTGTAGTTCATTAGACTTTAACCTGATTTCCCTAAAAGATTCATGATTGTCCCTTTCCTTGTACCCTATGTTATGAATTAGGTTTATTGGTAATTAGGGATGATGTAAGTAATTGAGTTCTAGTATAATTTACTATTATATGGTGATAATGATTTAATTGATTGATGAATATTGTGTAATTGGTGGTGAAATCTTTGAAGGAAATTCTTGAAATGTTATGAACACTTTATTGATGTAATGATGGTTTATTCTTGATGATGATATTCAATTGAAGTATGAATGTGTGAATTGAATAGAAAGATAATGATATGATGAATATGATATGCTATGATGTATTCCATGGGCTATTCTAAGGCCTCTTCGAGGACGAAGACGTCAGTTACGTCTAGGGGGTGCTCCCCACTCGTGACAAACATGATATCAGAGCATGAGGTTGAGTAATCTTACGATTGATGTCTCAGTAAACCACATCTACGTAGAGTTTGTTCATAATTATGAAGCGCGCCACACTTATGAATGATAGGATATGTGATGGTTAGGAAATTCTCACCTTTTGGTATTCTTGAAGTCGTGCCTCAAGAGCCTTAAATATATGTATCCCTTTCTTCTAACCCTTTAATTGTGGTTATTGGCTATGACTATTATAAGGGAAGCCGCAAGAAAAGTCGAAGAGGAGATTGCTAATATGGGAGTTCCTCTCCAAGACAACCAACCTCCTTCTCAAGAACAAGCACCTCAAGGTGATCAAGCTCCGGTCAATCCTCCGGCTATGACGGATGGAGAGAAAAGGATGAATTTCATCAACTTTGCACAAGAAATGACTACTAAAGCTCAAGCCGTAGCTACTCAAGCTCAAGCTATGGCGTCTCAAGCAAACTGGGAAGTTGGACCCCGTGTGAACCAAAATGCTTGTACCATAGTTTCTCGCTTGAGGGACATCAAAAGGATGAACCCTCCAATGTTCTTTGGGTATAAGGTGAACGAAGACCCCCAAGACGTTCTTGATGAGGTCTACAAGATCTTGTATGTAATGGGAGTGACTTCAAATGAGAAACTCGAGCTATCCACTTATCAACTCAAGGATGTGGCTCAAACATGGTATACTCAATGGAGGGATAGTAGGGCTTTGAGAGCGGGTCTCATAAGTTGGGAAGTCTTTAGGAGGGCATTTCTTGATAGGTTCTTCCCAAGGGAGATAATAGAGGCAAAAGTGGAAGAGTTCATCAACCTTCGTCAAGGAGGTATGAGTGTGCTAGAATACTCTTTTAAATTCACTAAGTTGTTTATATTCTTCTTCTTTGGTGTCCAATCCTAGAGATGAAATAAACCATTTTATGATAGGTGTGTCCGATGATCTTATGTAAGAGTTCCGTTCGGCGATGTTTTATGACAATACGAACATTTCTCGTTTGATGGTGCATGCTCAATAAGTTGAGAAGAGTAGGATTAAGAGGAAGAATAGGGATTTCAAGAGGGTAAGGCCCTATGAGGGAGGTACTTCAAAGGGTAAGTTAGAAATACAAGACAAGCCTAAGTTCATGAAGAGGTTCTCTAAAAAAGTTCCTTCTAAATTTCACAAAGCTAGCAAGATAGGGTTTCTAACCCTAGGTCCCAAGGGGGAAGAGGTGGAAATTAACCAAGTGAGAAACCTACTTGTACCAACTGTTGTAAGAAACATATGGGTGAATGTTTAGTTGGAACGGGAAATTATTATGGTGAAAGAGTGGCCATAAGGTAAAGGATTGTCCCATGGAAAAGGGTCAAGAAAGAGAGAGTAACCAAGAACAAGCAAGAGGTCCTAACCCCGATGCTACTAAGAATAACCGATTCTATGCTCTCCGCTCTAAGGGTGATCAAGAGGATTCTCCCGTTGTTGTCACCGATATGTTACAAGTGTTTTCCATTAGTGTCTATGCTCTACTAGATACCGGTACCACCTTATATTTTGTAACTCTTTTAGTGGCCATGAAGTTTAATGTGTTACCCGATGTGTTAATTGAACCTTTTTCGGTACTACCCCGGTGGTTGACTCCGTTGTGGCTTTAAGAGTCTTTAGGAGTTGTCCAATTTCATTGTCCAATAGAGTTACATTGGTCGATTTGGTAGAACTTTATATGTTGGATTTTGATGTCATAGTGGGGATGGATTGGTTGCATGCTGGTTTTGCTTCTATTGATTGTAGAACAAGGGTAGTTAAATTCCAATTTCCTAATGAACTCATGTTAGAATGGAAGTGCGGAAACTCAATCCCTGGAGGTCAAATCATTTGGTGTTTTAAAGCTCATAAGATGATTTCTAAGGGTTGCCTCTACCATATTGTGAGGGTCAAAGAGCTTGGGTCCGAATCTCCTCCTTTAGAGTCGGTACCCGTAGTGAAGGATTTTCTGAAAGTCTTCCCTGATGACTTGCCCAGAATTCCTCCTTAATGGGAAATAGACTTCGGCATAGACTTGTTTCCGAATACAAAGCCTATTTAAATACCTCCTTACTGGATGACTCTGACTGAGTTGAAGGAACTAAAGATTTAACACAAAGAGTTGCTAGACAAAGGTTTCATAAAACCAAGTATTTATCCATGGGGATCTCCGGTGTTATTCGTGGAAAAGAAGGATGGGTCCATTAGATGTGCATTGATTACTGACAACAAAATAAGGTCACTATAAAGAATAGTTATCCTCTCCATAGGATTGATGATTTGTTTAATCAACTCCAAGGAGCGAGTTACTTCTCGAAAATTGATTTGTGGTCGGGATATCACCAACTTAGGGTGAGAGGTGAAGATATATCTAAAATGAATTTCCGAACTAGGTATGGTCATTATGAGTTCCTAGTCATGTCTTTTGGTCTAACTAATGACCCAGAGGCTTTTATGGACCTTATGAATAGAGTGTTCCGGAATTACCTTGACTTTTTTAAAATTGTCTTCATTGATGATATCTTTGTATATTCTAAGAGTGAGGATGAGAATATGAACCATTTAAGAATAGTATTGCAAGTCCTCAAGGAACATCAACTCTTTGCTAAATATAGTAAGTGTAAATTTTGGTTGAGATCGGTTGTTTATCTTGATCACATTGTTTCGAGTGAGGGTATAGAGGTCGATCCGAAGAAAATGGAAGCGGTCAAGAATTGGCTTAGACCTTTGAATCCAACCGATATTCAAAGTTTCTTGGGTTTAGCCGGGTATGATAGGAGATTTGTTGATGGGTTTGAATTCGTTGCTTCTACTTTGAAAATCTTAACCCAAAATAAAGTTAAGTTTGTGTGGTTGGAATCTTGTGAAAGAAATTTTCAAGAGTTGAAAGATAAGCTAATATCTTCTCCAGTGTTCACCTTACCGGAGGGTACTAAAGGGTTTGTAGTATATTGTGACGCTTCTCGAGTAGGTTTGGGTTGTGTCCTCATGGAACATGGTAAGGTGATAGCATATGCCTATAGACAACTCAAGGTGCATGAGAAGAACTATCCAACTCATGATCTGAACTAACGGCTGTAGTATTTGCCTTGAAAATATGGAGGCATTATCTTTGTGGGGCACATGTGTTGATGTATTTACGGACCACAAGAGCCTTCAATATGTATTCACTCAAAAAGGAGTTGAATCTCTGACAAGGAAAATGGTTGGAACATTTGAAGAATTACGACATGAGTGTTCTCTACCACCCCGGCAAGGACAATGTGGTTGCGGATGCTCTAAGTCGAATGTTAACGAGTAGTTTGGCTCATGTTCCCGATGGTAAGATAGAGTTAGTAAAAGAGGTGCATAGATTAGCTCTGTTGGGTGTTCAGTTTGAAGATTCTCCAAAAGAAGGTTCTATGGTTCATCATAATTCTGAATCATCTTTAGTGGTGGAAGTGAAGTCTAAGCAACACCTTGATCCTCTATTAATTAAGTTGAAGGAATCGGTTCTTAGTAACTTCAATGAGTCATTCTCCCGGGGGGATGGGGTACGTAGGTACCAAGGTAGATTGTGTGTACCGGATGTTGATGACCTAAGAAGGGAAATTTTGGATTTAGTTCATGGTTCCCGATACTCCATTTATCCGGGTGCCATATAAATGTATCGTGATCTTCAAGAGGTGTATTGGTGGGATGGTTTGAAGAGGAATATAGCGGAGTTTGTTGCTAAGTGTCCTAATTGTCAACAAGTTAAGGCCGAACATCAAAGAATAGGAGGTTTAACTCACGTGATGTATGTCCCTACTTGGAAGTGGGAAGATATCAATATGGATTTTGTAGTACTTTTTCCTTGAACTCGGAGGCAAAATGACTCAATATGGGTAATTGTTGATAGATTGACGAAATTCCAACTTTATCCCCGTCAAATCTACTTATTCGGCGGAGGAATATGCTAGGTTGTACCTTAATGAGATTGTGAGTTTACATGGGATCCCTTTGCCCCTCATTTCGGATAGAGGTGTCCAATTCACTTCTCGTTTTAAGAGGTCTTTCAAAAAGGGGCTAGGTACTCAACTGAAACTTAGCACAACTTTTCATCCTCAAATGGATAGACAAGCGGAGTACACCACCCAAACCCCAGAAGATATGTTAAAGGCTTATGTCTTTGACTTCAAGGGTAATTGGGACAATCATCTACCGTTGATAGAGTTCTCCTACAATAATATCTATCATTCGAGTATTTCTATGGCACCATTTGAAGCACTCTATGGTAGGAGGTATAGGTTTCCAGTTGGGTGGTTTGAGGTAGGTGAGTCTTCACTCCTTGGTCCCGAGATAATCTATGAGGCCTTAGAGAAGGTTCGGATGATAAGGGATAGATTGAAAACAGCCTATAGTCGGCAAAAATCATATGCCGATGATCGAAAAAGAGACCTTGAGTTTGAAATAGATGATTTGGTCTACTTGAAGATTTCACCCAAAAAAGGGGTGATGAGATTTGGTAAAAAGGGGAAGCTTAGTCCCCGGTATGTGGGTCCTTATGAGATATTAAAACGGGTCGAGAAAGTTGCTTATAAGTTGAAGTTACCAAGTGAATTAGCATCGTTCACCCGTTATTTCATGTCTCTATGCTCAACAAATGTATAGGAGACCCGGTATCCAATCTCCCGATTGAAGGGTTAGGGGTGAATGAGAACCTTTCTTATGAAGAGGTTCCGGTTTAGATCGTAGATCGTCAAATAAAAATACTGAGGAATAAAGATGTTGCCTCCTTAAAGGTCCTATGGAGAAACCATCTAGTTGAGGGTGAAACATGGGAGGTCGAGGCCGACATGAAGTCCCACTACCTTCATCTATTTCCTCTTACTCCTAGTCAAAGTTGAGGTTAGTAGAGTTCCTCTTAAAATAAAAATTATGAATAATGATTGAACTTGGCTTATATATTCTAAGTATGTGTATATCTTTGTAAAGGTTCATGCTTAAAATGAGTCTTGTGAAAAATGCTCTCATATTTAACTTGCACTTATATGTTATGTGTATATTTGCTTTCATGAGAATTGTAGTGAGCATGTTTAATGTTGCTTGAAACAAGAATTGCATGGTAACTGTTGATGTTCATGTTGAGATGATGTTTATATTGAGAAGGTAATTCCTCATTACGTGATATGAAATATTGAGCTCTTATATGTGGTGAATTGTGAATTGTGAATTGAGTTTCTATGTGTAATGCCATGAATATGTGTTGAATTGAGTTGAGGAGTACTCATATGAGTTATGACTCATTATGATTCTATATTGTTGTTGTTGTTGTTGTTAGTTGGACTGCTAATATTGAGTCTCTTAGTCTCTTTCTCTCCCTATAAAACATTTTAGGTGTCATTTGGGGACAAACGTTCCTCCGGGGGGGGGGGGGAGGGGATAATGTAACACTCCAGCAGTTCCATGACTTAATCTAGAGCCTCACTTTATGAAATAAGCCTTATAACAATTTTTCTAAGAGTAAAAAAAGGTAATAAACTCAATTAGAAAGGGTTAGAATGAAAACGTCAAGCGACGACCCTGACGCCCGGAGATTTGTGAAAATGAACTAGTGTGGCTTGGTGTGTTTCAAGGGGTTTAGAGCGTCAGATAAAGGTCAAATTTGGTAGAAACGTTTTAAATACATATTAGAGTGTGTTTAGGGTCGAAATTTCCTGGTAAGACTCCCGAAGGACCACCCTAAGGGTCCTTGAAGAGGACTCAAAATTTGATCGTAAAAGTTATCAATTGACAGTATGCAGTCGACGAAGTGAATGACGAGTCGTCGATGGGATTACTTACCGTCGATGGAGCTCGTTGGTTCATACTTAGAAATTTTACAAGAAAGTCCCCAAGAACCAGTCTTTGATCCAAACCACGGATGACAAGAACGGTCCGTGGTGGTCATGGTTTGGTCCTCCACTTCACTGCCAAGTTATAGTTAGGTAAGGGAAGTTAATGTAATTAGTTAATAAATTAATTAAGGGATAAGGTCGGTTAGAATGAGTTATTTTAGGACTATAAAAGGGTTATAACTCATTAAACTAACCTAACACCTCATAATTTCCCAAACCCAATTAGCTCCTACTTCTCTGTACTTCCTCTCACTACCCAAAGACCCCCATTGAAGAAGAAGAACAAGTTTATACTATGTCTTCAAGATCAATGCTTCTTGTTCAATTCTCTAAAAATTAACAAGGTATGGAAACTATTCACTTTTGGGAGTCCTTTCCTCATGAGGCTCTTCGAAGATTGGTTTTCATAGATGTCTACAATTATGGTTTTCATCCAATTTCGTGGGTTATCTTTCAACTTGGTTTAATAATGTATTGCTTTTATATTGATAGATTCTTAATGTTTATTGGTTAAATGTTGTAGTTCCTTAGACTTTGACATAGTTTCCCTAAAAGATTCATAATTGTCCCTTTCCTTCTAACTCTAGGTTATGAATTAGGTTGATTGGTGATTAGGGATGATGTAAATGATTGATGATAATGATTGAATTGATGGATGAATATTGTGGAATTGGTGGTGAAGTCTTGAAGGATATTCTTGGAAGGTATTAGTAAGATTCTCAAACGTTATGAACACTTTATTGATGTAATGATGGTTTATTCTTGATGATGATGTTCAATTGAAGTATGAAAGTGTGAATAGAATAGGAAGATGATGATGTGATAAATATGATATGCAATGATGTATGCTAAGGATAGAAGGCCTCTTCGAGGATGAAGACGCCGGTTACGTTTAAGGGGTGCTCCCCGGTCGTGACAGTATAGTAGTTGCGTATTTTTAGAATTAAGATATATAAGTAGCTTCTTACCTTTTTAAGTTGTAGCCGAGCACTAATTATTGATCTAATATTTATAAAAGTATTCTTCTCAAATTGATTAATCAAACACAAATTAATTTACTACGTTCAAAAAATTACATTTTTAAATATCACTTCTTACAAAAAAAAAAACATTTCCAACATATTAGGGGTATGGGAAAGGGTTAAACCACATTTGACCTTATGTATGTACTCTTGCTGTAATTATTTCTACAAGAAATTGTTTTCATAGATTGAACTTTACTATAACCTTGTTTAGACAGTGGTAACTTTATCCTAATTTTAAGGCACCATTAAAATTACATTATTTTTACCAAGGTTTTCTAATTAAATTTGAAGGTTGGGGTTGGAGAAAAGAAATCCAAGAAAAGAGAAAAAGACTCTTCAATCTCAGAGGGAGAAATTGCAAGAAAGAAACACAATTGCATGAGCGAGACTGAAAATTTTCTCGATGATGCATGGAACAACCTTATGAGCTTGGATGACATACACAAAAATGAGGTAACTCATGTGAAGGATAGTATTAGATAATAACTGTGATACAAAAATTGCACAAACAGAAAATAAAATAGATATTCGTTAGATAACTTTTGTTTTTCACTAAAATAGCCGCAACTCATCCTATTTAACAAAGGATATATGTTTATAATCATGATCCTTGTTTTTCTATTACTTGTCCATTGTATTTACAAATCTAAGATTCAATGTCTGTTGAAACATATTAATAAATTTGACAATATGACTTCCTTCCACAGATGATGGGTTCTATCCACAAAATAAAGTACACAATATGATTGTCACGACCCGAAAGCACCCCCTAGAAGTTAGGGAAAACTTTCGAATCGTGACAGGGCGTACTTGACCCCTTTGGGGTCTCGTACAAGCCCTCTAACTAGCATTCATAACATAAAGCATGAAAAGTAGTGCGGAATTTAAAACTTTTCACGATAATCATAATAAAAGAAGTCTTTTCATAAATACTAAGAAATCTTATCGTCACAAGCCAACTTAAAGACACAACTTGGAATCTTAGGGACACAGCCCTTTACGATAAAAGTAAATACATTTTTAAGTATTAATAAAGAAACTAAGAAACATAAAAACTATGTCCTCGAATATATGAGGACATACCAAATTCTTGAGAGATAAAGTTCCCAAGCTTGGACTCCGATCCTCCCAAAAGGGCTTCCAACCTATACTCATAAGGTATAAAAAGTATGGGGTTAGTACAACAATGTACTAAGTATGGCATATGCAAAAACATGCAAAAAGGGACATTTCAATTAACTTTGCTAAACTTGCAATAAAATTGAATAAAGCATCATAGTGAACATTTTGAATTCTTACAATGAAGACCTTACAGTGAAAGGCACGGTCCAAGTCATATGAACCCTTTTCCTTTGAAGTTGCCCTAACCCAAGGTTATCCTAAGACTCCCTAAGGTGAGCCAAGAAGGGACTCTCATTACACCTCCCTTCAAAGCACACCAAAGCGACCCTTAAAACTACCTAATCTTAGGCTTACTTCGTTAGCAATCAAATCCACGCCCTTGGCTAACATATGCAAAACACTCATGGAAATATAGGCCATACCAAGTGCAATGTGAGAGTAGCATCCCATACTCCCACTCCCACTTAGTACTCCTAATGGATTCCATTTACTCAAGTACTCCATAATAATCCTCCATAACACTACACCATAGTACTCATTCACACGGATTTCATGAAGGTACTCTTCTCCCATAGTAGGTATAGGTCACACCAAGTGCAATATGAGAATAGCATCCCATACTACTACTCCCACTCAATGCTCCTACTTGGTAACTAATGTGGATTGAGCACTTCACGACATACATACACAATTTCAACAATACACAAGATAATTAGTTTCAAATCAATTCTTTTGTGGGAGTTAGCTTAACCGACAAAGACCATGAGAGCTAGACATGGAATCCCGATATTAATCCCTATCGGATGAGGGATCCTTACTTGCCTAGTGTAAGGTCATGCTTCTTAGCGTTTACATGGCTTTTCCAATAGCTACACCTATGCGGGCACATAGTTAAGGGATAAGGAGATTGTTACTAAGTAACTCACTCTCTACTAACGAGGAGTACTCATCTCAAGAGGTACTTTGGATTACAACATCTCAACTAACGAAGTGCAATCCACCTCCCCTTCATATCCTCTCGGTGCTAGGCATAACACCACACGGATTTCTCAACATAATAGTCTATCTTAGAAAGCTCACTAGGAAATGGAGAGGTTGTTACTAGACACTACATCTCAACTCACGAAGTGTGTCCACCTCAAGATTCCCCTTTTTTGCTCAACTTGACATAATACAAATCTTAAAGGAGTGTGTGTGTACATGTGCACACCTTGCATATAAGCATCATTTCATTATCATCAAATTCTACTCATACTTTAACCTTGATTCATCAAGCTACACACTCTACATACTTCTCATAATCATATACTTCATTTAGACATAAACTAGGTCAAACATGCAATTCAAGCTACATCAAACACAACACAAGACCCATTTCCAATATATCTTCATTTCACATATTAGACCTTCAAGATCACATACTCAAACCATACTAAGTAACATCAAGTTCATCAATTAGCACCGCCACCCATAAGGTGGACCATACCACTCAAATAGCAATTCATAATAAGAATTATACAATGAGAGCAACTCATCAACAAATCAAACCATCATTACCCATAAGCAATTTATCAATATTTCACCATATTAAGGCCCTTAGGGCAGTAGCTACACCAACATGACAAATACAAGAAGACCCAAGTTCACACCCTACTCAAATCATACTCACATAACCCATTTTCAAGTCAAAATTTGAAGTATGCATAAACAAGAGTTTCATGGAGTTTTAACATCAAAACCATCTATTCAAACCAAGATAAATACATTTAAACCATTAGAACTTAGTTACAAGAAGACCCATAATAGAAATCAAAGTTTAGAAGAAGTTGAGTTTAAAACCCCTTTTTTTTTTTTTTTGAAAAACCATTTTGGAAGTTGGCTTCTTGAATGGAAAGGTATTCAAGAATGGATACCATACCTTTAGGAGAAAGAAACCCACGAATTTGATGAAGAAACAATTCCCAATCCGTCCTCCTATCCTTCCTTGACTTCTAGCTTCCAAGAGAGTTGAGAGAGTTTTCTTGAGAGAAAGAGAGAGTTGGATCTTGAAGAGAAAAGGGGGCTCTTCTCTAGGTTTAGGGTGTAAGAGAGTCTTATAAGGCTTGGGGTGTATTTACATAAAACACCCTAAGCTGGCATCCTTTAAATCATGCACTGGCAGGCTTCGTCGACGAGACCTCCTCGACGGACCGTCACGTCCACCACGGACCATCACGGGGTTCCGTTGAGGAACACTTGGCTTCTAGATGGAGCCTGTCCCAATTTCACTCTCTTTCACCCACGACGCCCTGGCTCGACGGACCGTCCTGAGTACGACAGACCGTCGCCATGGCCGTCGTGAGCTACTGATGGGCAGACTTTGCCCAAGTCCTGGGGCCCTTCATCTAGAGTCCTTGGGGTCCTAGGTGAGGTCGTGCCCAGACGTCAAACCCCTAAACTAAGTCGTCTAGGTCTAGGGAACATCCGACGCATGTTTCAAGTAAAACGAACACATACCACTTATCCAAACTTGCCAAGACATACAAGCACATTCTAAGGCATACCATCCGAACGTCATGGACGTTTTTGGTCGATTGAACTCCAAACTTAACCAAACTTTGCACACTGCCTAAGGACACCAAACTAACTCCGTTTAACTTAAAATTAACTCAAGAAACAACCATGAGGCTCTAGTTTACCTTAGTTCATTTTGGGGCGTTATATTCTCCCCCACTTGGAATAACATTCGTCCTCGAATGACACTTAAATTTTAAGAACAACAAGGACTCACTTAGCATCATATAATACGCTTAGATCATGATCAAAACACTAACAATCAAAGCATCCACTAGCAAGGAACATCATTTTACACTTTCAACACTTAGCAACATAGGCAACTTTCACCAATTTTCACAAAGTCAAAAATTGAACCTCAATCTTCTTTTATGGAGGAACTACCTTCTCCAACGTTAAAAATGCTCATAAACAATGCCTTTACACACATTGAAACTAAAATTCAAGACAAAACAATTTTCTTCAAAATGCCAAATTTTATTACAGTGAAGTTGACTGCCATCTTACCAAATTTTTGAAAAAAAAATTCATTCTCTAAGCAATTCATCAAGACGACATGATCATAGGAACTATAAAACCATATATATACTCATTTCATAACACAAAAGCAACAATAACCAAGAGTTGAGACTTACCAAAACCATCAATCCGGATTAATTATCCTTTCTAGCCCCCATCCCATAGGAAGGGTTCTTCTTGGGAGCATTAGGATCTAGGGAAGCTTGATTGACATCTCTCCCCCTTGATTTAAGGTTTGGGCAGTCCCTCATCTTGTGGCCTCTATTACCACATGCAAAACAACCATCCGTTCCGGCAAGACACTTACCCCCATGTTGCTTGCCACAAGTAGGGCACCTAGCCCTTTCATAGGAATGACCACCACCTTGAGAAGATTGATTTGGAGCCCTATCCTTGTTTCCCATAGAAGAATCTTGGGGATAAAACCTCTTCTTAGGCCTTTGGTGACTAGAATCATCCGACCTAGGTCTCTTACCCTCTTGCCTTATCTCCCTAATTTTGGACTCCTCAATTTGTTGCGCATAAACCATGAGCCTAGAGATATCCATGTCATTAAGAAGCATAGCCGTACGACACTCTTTCTCCACCAAGCTAGACACGCCCATCACAAACTTGTTCATCCTAGCCCTAGGGTTGGCTACCATGGTCGGGGCATACTTAGAGAGTTGGGTGAATTTGAGAGAGTACTCTTGCACACTCATTCCCCCTTGACGGAGGTTCATGAATTCAACCATCTTCTTCTCCCTCCACTCCAAAGGAAAGAATCTATCTAGGAAAGCCTCTTTGAATTCCTCCCAATCAACCGGTCCTCTTTCTAAGGGTCTCTCACCCCTCCATTGCTCATACCACACTTGAGCAACATCCTTAAGTTGGTAAGCGGCCAATTCCGCTTTCTCCTTAGGGGTCACACCCATAGCATCTACCACCTTGAAAACCTCATCTATGAAGCCTTGTGGATCTTCATCCACCTTAGTGCCATGAAAAGTAGGAGGGTTCATCCTCATGAAATCCCGAATCCTAGAAGCGGGAGTACTAGCATTTGGTTGGGGCCTATCTCCTAGGTTAGCTTGGCCCACAAAGTGATTGTTGACAACTTGAGCTTGAGCCGTCATGAGTTGGGTCAAGTTCATTAGGGCAGCCCTCAACTCCGCATTAGTCATATCACCCTCAACACAAGGAGCTTGAGGCATATGAGGCACTTGAGGTCCTTGAGGTTCCGGAGGCACTTGAGTTTCTTGAAGAGGAACCTCCTCATTTTCCTCCCCTAAGCCAACAATAGGAACTTGGTCAACATGGGGAAGGACTCTCTCATTTGGTACACCTCCCTCCTCCCTTCTAGCGGTCGATCTCCTCGTATTCATGTCCTAAAAACACAAAAGAAGAGGTTGAGAATAGACACCTTATATACTCAACTCTAAGGCACGATACTAGAATAGAGAAGAAAGTGAAACTTCTAGCATCCTATAGCCTCTTGTCCATGGATATGTCGCGACTCACACCAATCACCAAGATACTACTAGATGTGGCTTGTGAGACTTTCAGACCTTAAACTATCTCCCAAAACCTTATGCTCTGATACCAAGTCTTGTCACGACCCGAAAGCACCCCCTAGAAGTTAGGGAAAACTTTCGAATCGTGACCGGGCGTACTTGACCCCTTCGGGGTCTCGTACAAGCCCTCTAACTAGCATTCATAACATAAAGCATGAAAAGTAGTGCGGAATTTAAAACTTTTCACGATAATCATAATAAAAGAAGTCTTTTCATAAATACTAAGAAATCTTATCGTCACAAGCCAACTTAAAGACACAACTTGGAATCTTAGGGACACGGCCCTTTACGATAAAAGTAAATACATTTTTAAGTATTAATAAAGAAACTAAGAAACAGAAAAACTATGTCCTCGAATATATGAGGACATACCAAATTCTTGAGAGATAAAGTTCCCAAGCTTGGACTCCGATCCTCCCAAAAGGGCTTCCAACCTATACTCATAAGGTATAAAAAGTATGGGGTTAGTACAACAATGTACTAAGTATGGCATATGCAAAAACATGCAAAAAGGAACATTTCAATTAACTTTGCTAATCTTGCAATAAAATTGAATAAAGCATCATAGTGAACATTTTGAATTCTTACAATGAAGACCTTACAGTGAAAGGCACGGTCCAAGTCATATGAACCCTTTTCCTTTGAAGTTGCCCTAACCCAAGGTTATCCTAAGACTCCCTAAGGTGATCCAAGAAGGGACTCTCATTACACCTCCCTTCAAAGCACACCAAAGCGACCCTTAAAACTACCTAATCTTAGGCTTACTTCGTTAGAAATCAAATCCACGCCCTTGGCTAACATATGCAAAACACTCATGGAAATATAGGCCATACCAAGTGCAATGTGAGAGTAGCATCCCATACTACCACTCCCACTTAGTACTCCTAATGGATTCCATTTACTCAAGTACTCCATAATAATCCTCCATAACACTACACCATAGTACTCATTCACACGGATTTCATGAAGGTACTCTTCTCCCATAGTAGGTATAGGTCACACCAAGTGCAATGTGAGAATAGCATCCCATACTACTACTCCCACTCAATGCTCCTACTTGGTAACTAATGTGGATTGAGCACTTCACGACATACATACACAATTTCAACAATACACAAGATAATTAGTTTCAAATCAATTCTTTTGTGGGAGTTAGCTTAACCGACAAAGACCATGAGAGCTAGACATGGAATCTCTATATTAACCCCTATCGGATGAGGGATCCTTACTTGCCTAGTGTAAGGTCATGCTTCTTAGCGTTTACATGGCTTTTCCAATAGCTACACCTATGCGGGCACATAGTTAAGGGATAAGGAGATTGTTACTAAGTAACTCACTCTCTACTAACGAGGAGTACTCATCTCAAGAGGTACTTTGGATTACAACATCTCAACTAACGAAGTGCAATCCACCTCCCCTTCATATCCTCTCGGTGCTAGGCATAACTCCACCCCGATTTCTCAACATAATAGTCTATCTTAGAAAGCTCACTAGGAAATGGAGAGATTGTTACTAGACACTACATCTCAACTCACGAAGTGTGTCCACCTCAAGATTCCCCTTTTTTGCTCAACTTGACATAATACAAATCTTAAAGGAGTGTGTGTGTACATGTGCACACCTTGCATATAAGCATCATTTCATTATCATCAAATTCTACTCATACTTTAACCTTGATTCATCAAGCTACACACTCTACATACTTCTCATAATCATATACTTCATTTAGACATAAACTAGGTCAAACATGAAATTCAAGCTACATCAAATACAACACAAGACCCATTTCCAATATATCTTCATTTCACATATTAGACCTTCAAGATCACATACTCAAACCATACTAAAGTAACATCAAGTTCATCAATTAGCACCGCCACCCATAAGGTGGACCATACCACTCAAATAGCAATTCATAATAAGAATTATACAATGAGAGCAACTCATCAACAAATCAAACCATCATTACCCATAAGCAATTTATCAATATGTCACCATATTAAGGCCCTTAGGGCAGTAGCTACACCAACATGACAAATACAAGAAGACCCAAGTTCACACCCTACTCAAATCATACTCACATAACCCATTTTCAAGTCAAAATTTGAAGTATGCATAAACAAGAGTTTCATGGAGTTTTAACATCAAAACCATCTATTCAAACCAAGATAAATACATTTAAACCATTATAACTTAGTTACAAGAAGACCCATAATAGAAATCAAAGTTTAGAAGAAGTTGAGTTTAAACCCCCCCTTTTTTTTTTTTTGAAAAACCATTTTGGAAGTTGGCTTCTTGAATGGAAATGTATTCAAGAATGGATACCATACCTTTAGGAGAAAGAAACCCACGAATATGATGAAGAAACAATTCCCAATCCGTCCTCCTATCCTTCCTTGACTTCTAGCTTCCAAGAGAGTTGAGAGAGTTTTCTTGAGAGAAAGAGAGAGTTGGATCTTGAAGAGAAAAGGGGGCTCTTCTCTAGGTTTAGGGTGTAAGAGAGTCTTATAAGGCTTGGGGTGTATTTACATAAAACACCCTAAGCTGGCAGCCTTTAAATCATGCACTGGCAGGATTCGTCGACGAGACCTCCTCGACGGACCATCACGTCCACCACGGACTGTCACGGGGTTCCGTCGAGGAACACTTGGCTTCTAGATGGAGCTTGTCCCAATTTCACTCTCTATCACCCACGACGCCCTGGCTCGACGGACCGTCCTGAGTACGACGGACCGTCGCCATGGCCGTCGTGAGCTACTGATGGGCAGACTTTGCCCAAGTCCTGGGGCCCTTCATCTAGAGTCCTTGGGGTCCTAGGTGAGGTTGTGCCCAGACGTCAAACCCCTAAACTAAGTCGTCTAGGTCTAGGGAACATCCGACGCATGTTTCAAGTAAAACGAACACATACCACTTATCCAAACTTGCCAAGACATACAAGCACATTCTAAGGCATACCATCCGAACGTCATGGACGTTTTTGGTCGATTGAACTCCAAACTTAACCAAACTTTGCACACTGCCTAAGGACACCAAACTAACTCCGTTTAACTTAAAATTAACTCAAGAAACAACCATGAGGCTCTAGTTCACCTTAGTTCATTTTGGGGCGTTATAATGATGCATGAAAATATCGATGAAAAAGAGATTTTTCCAGACCATGATGGATCCAGGATCTCTTTGTTATGGGTGCTCACTATTTTTAGCATAAACTTGTATCAACCAAAGAGCATAATTGCGAGCTAAAATTCTTCAACCCGGGCTTTATTTTCTTTTCAATTCAATGAAATAGACAATCGGATTTTGGATTGGTTTTAAAAAAAAAGAGGAGAAATTATATACCTTCACATACAATTGTAATTACAAAAAAGGCAAAGAAGCAAGGAGGAGTTTATTTTTGCTTTTGAATTGGAGAACTGAAATTAATGTGCAAGAACAAATTATTATTTTTCCTAATTAAACTAATGAGAAAGAAAGTGTTAATAGACATGGAAGATAATGAGTGTATAGATTTTTGGGAAACTAAGTCGATAATAGACATGGGACGTGACCGATTCAAGATTTTAAAATCGTAGTAACTTTTTAAGACATCAATCATAAAAATAGATGTACAAATTTAACAATGTCATAAGAGAGACAACTATATCTAAGTATGAAAGCAAAAAAAAAAAAAAAAAAAAAATTAAAAAGAAAAACTAAATTAAATCTTATCTTTGAAAGAGAATTTTGTTTAAGAAAAGTTATCAAAAGGATGGTTGGTGAAAAGGAGAAAAATAAAAGGTAGAAAGAAAATTTTAAAATAAAATTATTCTTGCTGCAGGGAATTAAGCTTGGGCATACCAGGGATAAATAACCTTCAACAACCACTTACAACCACTACACAAACTAATCCATTTATTCATCCGATGCTCGCCTTTTATTTTATACCATATTGTCTTAGTTTTGATATAAGTATATACAATTCGATAGGAGGTTAATGGATTCTCGAGCCACCAGATATCCCCATATGGGTCCGCCCCTTGTTCCATACATGCATAAATATTCTCATTGATGAAGGACGTGATTGTAAGATTGATAAAAAAAAGGAAGTTGTCTATAAGATTTACACATTATGAAGATCTCACCCTTCACAAACACATTTGAAAAATTCATTATATGTCACGCTCCGAGCCTACGCCTTGGGCATAAATGACACTCGAGAGTCATTTATGATCCCCAATAAAACCCTTGGCCTTGATCATGATACTAAACCTTGTGTGGAAGTTTAAATTAGGTGAAAACTTAGACATTCAAAGGAAATCTTAAAACATTATCTTTAGAAAATGCTCAACGTGAGTTATATAATAACAAAACATCATGAGAAAACAATGGAAACATATAATACCATATATCTATGAAGCCTCTAAAAATTATGATAGGTGTAGGGGAAAGAGACAAGAAACCTCCTACACTACTAAACTAAAAGGAAATGGAGTCTCCATGAAGCGAGGAGGACTCACCAAAATCTATTTGCGAATGGATAGGATCTCAATGAAGCATCTGTTGATGATCCTGCGTACCTTTATTTGTATCATAGAAATGATGTAGATCGATTGACTTCAGTACATTGAATGTACTATTAAGTGACAAGGTTAGAGTAAGCAATTTATTGGCCTGAATGACTGAAACAACATAACTAGATCAATACATGAGTATGGAATAAAAACCATTTAAATTTTACAACATATTATACAATAAAAAACAACATGAAAATAATATACTTTACAATGTGGGGAGTTTCTCTAACCGACAACCATAACCATGAGTCTAGCAATGATAAAACGTCCCGCCGCACGTTGCAAGGGACCATCCTATACCTTGCTGGAGGTATAGCATGCTATTGTGACTATGGATCCAATTATATGCCTTCTCAAAGGCTGTGACGATTCGCATGAAGAATCAATGCTATCCTATCCTACGCGTGCTACGTAGTTTTATGGGACTTCTGATTTATAAAAGACTCTAACTTAGTTCGGTTCTCGATACTACTCCCAAAACCTTTCATATGAATTTATGCTTAATTTTACCCCTTTCAAAGAAGGGACTTGTTACTTGTTGAAATACTTTTCAAAACCATAGACATACTTACATTCTTGAAAACATGCACTTGTGAACATATCTTTCAAGTTCAGTGATAAACATATGTACATAAGTAAATATATATATATATATATATATATATATATACATATATATATATTAAGATTACATAATTCTTCGAATTACTTCGATGGTTTGTATAAGTCTTTTTTATTTCACTAATTACTACTATTTCAGATACGTCATGGTATTGGATTTTAAGTTTTGTATGAAAATGAACCTTTAGACTTTTTCTCAAAACTCATTTTGAACAAAATGATTGTCTTTAAAAGCCTCTCAAGACTTATAGATCATGTCATATGGTTCATGCGAAATTATGGACATGAACGACTCAACTCGAAGACATCAATAATCATATGGAAACTCATGAATACAACTCTTCTCAAGACTTCGTTCGAAACTATTATCAATTTCAAAAATAAATCTCAAATTTGACCCAAAAGGACCTCTTAGACTTTTCCTGTTAACATTACTTTGATTTGGAAAAGGAACAAAACGTAATTTAAAACATTGATTAGGATATGAAGCATCTCTCAATTATTAAGGAAAACTATAAGGATAAATATCAAGAAGAAAGCGAAGACATGATTTGAAACAACTCACACTGAAAAGTGAGCCATGGGAGTATGTATTCTCTCTACGATGCGGAAAGAGAGTTTACACATTGTTCATCAAATTTTGAGGCAGAGGACTCAATATCCTCTCCACGATGAGGAGAGGGATCCTTCGTCGTCCCACCCCAAAACCAAAAATTTGCTATGATCTTTAAAGTCCCAATTCGTTTGGGACAGATTGGTTTCTTCCAAATTCCTTTTTGATTCAATAACCCAACACAATTCATGAAATCTAACTCAAAATATATTAAGGACCAACCGTCATTCGCAAAACCTTCACTTCAAGAACTCGAAACCACCATTATTAAATGACGAACTTAAAGCTCAAGAATTCATCAAGAACCTCTACATAAACGATTTCATCAACGAATTTAATGGAATGACTACATGATTGGCTTGTGGAAGAAAAAGTACATCACTATGAGAAACCTCATATGCCTGAAAGAACAACGTGCTTGATGACACTTGAAGGAAAAGCTTTGAAGATGAACCCTAACCTTAGCGTCTTCTTGATGTTCTTGAGCGTAGAAATATTAGGAGTGAATGAAAGGGTTTGGTTAGTGAAAACTGATTTTACTACACGCTTACTATAATTTAGATGACTTCCTAAGGATTTTTAGGACTAAAATACCCTTAAAAATAAATAAATAAGCTGGAAGTCAGAATAATTTTCCACCAGACAGTGAGGTCCGTATTGTCCACGTAACGCGGAGCCATCGCAGACCTGCTAATGATAGCTGATTTTGTTATCTTTCTGGGAAACCGACTTTACTTAATTATAGTTGTGAATTGATTGTCAAGATATTAAGAAAACATAAGGACTTTTATGTAGTATAGTAGTTAAAGTTTTTCAGAAGTAAGCTATATAAGTAGCTTCTTACTTTATTAAGGTTTAGCTGAGAACTAAATTAGGGGTACTGGAAAGGATTAACCACATTTGATCTTATCTATGTGCTCTTGCCTTGAGTTATTCCTGCAAAAAAATGTTTTCAAAGAAAATCATATTATTTTAACTAAGATTTGTTTTTAAAATTTTAAGGTGGGGTTGGAGAAAAGAAATCTAAAAAAAAAATAGAATGAGAATATTCAATCTCAGAGAGAGAATCTACGGTAAAGAAACACAAAAGAAATGGACTCTACAATCATGACAAGGGCGAAACTTAAAAATTTCTCGATGATGCATGGAACAACCTTATGAATTGGGATGACATACACAACAACAAGGTAAGTCATGTTAAGACAGCTATTAGATAATAATAGTTATACAAAAATTACACAAATAAAAATTAAATAGATATTTGTGACATAACTTTTATTGCTAAACAAAACTAGTGGTATCACATCTTATTTAATGAAGGACATATATTTAGAATCATAAGCCTTATTTTTAGGCCTAACCCATCGTTTGCCCCCTAAAGTTGACACTAATTTTCACTAAGACACTCCAACTAGACTTTGTTCATTTTAGACACCTCATGTCATGTCCCGCTGTGTCATTTTGACACTTTTAGCTAACATAACATAGTGAGTGTGATACACTTCTTACCAGCGTGTAGAGAGATTATATTTAACCTTTTTTATTTAATATTTTCTTCTTCTTCCCCATTTTAGCCACCATTTTTTAAAAATTAAACTTCTTCCATGGTAAAATAGATCTAATAGTGCTACAACACCAAGAAATTTCAAGCTTAAACAATTTTTCTTATTTTTTTTGCCATTCTTCCTCCTTGAAATGTTTTGAAAAAATTGAAATATATTTTGTTAGAAAATCTAGATAATTCTTTTAGGGAACTTTTTGTTTAAATTTGAAGAATTTGATTTTATTTGAAGCTATAAGTAAGAGGAATCAGTTTTTTGCGAAGAAATTGTGCTTTTGTAAACAATTCCTTTCAAATAGTTAAATTACTATAAAAATATATCAAAAAATATTAAAACAATCTGGGGTAGGGGATTGTGGAATGCGGAGAGGACAAACTGGTGGGGGAGAGGTTGAGGATCAGGAGTAGGGGTGGTGGAGAAGATAACATAGGGCTTGTAAGTGGTTAATTCTTTTAAAATGATTTGGATAAAAATTGACACATGGTATTAAGTTATTGGCCTTTTTAAAAAAAAAAACTCAAAATTCATTATTTGAAAATTATTTTCAATATATATATGCCACGTGTCTTTGTTTAATTCATGATTTTGACATATCATCGACGAGTGTATTATACACACCTTACATATTTGGTTGATTATAAAAAAGTGTCAAAGTGACACCAAAACATACATGAGGTGTCTAAAATGGACAAACCTAGTTAAGGTGTCTAAGTGAAAGTTAGTGTCAACTTTAGAGGGCCAGCGATGGGTTAGGCCTTTTTTTTACTAAGATTTTGTTGTTATATTTTAAGGTTGGTGTTCGAGAAAAGAAATCCAAGAAAAGAGAAAGAAACTCTCCAATTGCAGAGAGAGAATCTGTAGCAAAGAAACACAAAAGAAATGGACTCTACAATCATGACAAGAGCGAGACTTAAAAATTTCTCGATGATGCATGGAACAACCTGATGAACTAGGATGACACACACAACAACAATGTAACCATGTTAAGGCAGCTATTAGATAATAATATTTATAAAAAACTACACAAATAAAAATAAATTAGATATTTGTGACATAACTTTTATTGCTAAAAAAGATTGTTGCAACTCATCCTATTTAACAAAGGACATATGTTTATAATAATGAGCATTATTTTTACTAAGATTTTCTATGTAAATTGTAAAGCCAGGTTAGAGAAAAGAAATTCAAGAAAAGAGATAGAGAATCTTCAATCTCAAAGAGAGAATCTGGAGCGAAGAAACACAAAAGAAATGGACACTCCAATTATGGCAAGAGCGAGACTTTCAAAATTTCTCAATGATGCATGGAACAACCTGATGAGCTGGGATGACACACACAACACAAAGTAACTCATGTTAAGGCAGCTATTAGATAATAATAGTTACAAAAAAACTACAAAATAAAAATAAATTAGATATTTGTGACATAACTTTTATTGCTAAAAAAGATTGTTGCAACTCATCCTATTTAACAAAGGACATATGTTTAGAATAATGAGCCTTATTTTTACTAAGATTTTCTATGTAAATTTTAAAGCTAGGGTTAGAGAAAAGAAATACAAGAAAAGAGAAAGAGAATCTTCAATCTCAGAGAGAGAATATGCAACAAAAAAACACAAAAATAATGGACACTACAATCCTGACAAGAGCGAGATTTAAAATTTCTCGATGATGCATGGAACAACTTAATGAACTGGGATTACATACACAACAACAGAGTAACTCGTCTTAAGGCAACTATTAGATAATAATAGTTTTAAAAAAATTACACAAATAGAAATAAAATAGATATTCGTGACATAACTTTTGTTGCTAAACAAAAATAGTCGCAACTCATTCTATTTAACGAAGGACATATGTTTAGAATCGTGAGCCTTATTTTTCTATTAGTTGTCCATTGTATTTATAAATATAAACATCTATGTCTGTTGAAACATTGATCTGTTATTCCATATAACTTCCTACCATATAATATGGGTTTAATAAACAAAATAGAGTACACGAAATAATGCATAGAAATATCGACGAAAAAGAGATTGTTCCAGACATGCCTAAATATTCTCATTGATGAAGAAAATGGTGACTGTTGAAGACAAAAAAAGAAAAATTGATTGTAAGCTTGCAAATAAAAAGTTGGCTTTAAGATTTTCACATTATCAATATTTCACCCGTTAAAAAATGCATTCGAAAAGCTCACTAGATTTCTTTAATTAGTACTCTCACCTTTATTGTTACTTATTTTATAACTGATAGAACATCAATATTTCTCTATAATTTCAAAGTCCAATTTAAATCATGTTTATTGAACAATATATTAGTTTCATCTTTATATAAAAAAATAATTCAATGCATTTTTTTTATTAACTTTGATCTTGATATATAAAAATCAGTTTAAACTTTTGCATTTCTATTCATGTCTATGTCACCTAAAACTCATATTTTTGTGGAAAAATTTCTTCAATTATTTTACTAGGAGTACCCATTCTTACTTCTCCTTCAAGGCAAGTAAATATTTGTTTTTTTCAATAAAACTAATTAGATCATCCATTTGTGGCTTAAACAAAAATTTCTATTCATAGATGTAACACCTAGGACATCAAAAAAAGTCTAAAGAGGGTTTCGTACAAGTCACCATCAATTTTATGTGTGAGGTCGATTTCAAATTATCATATCTCTCAGTAAATAAATAATTAGGTGCATCATTACCTACAAAATGAAATATCTTTGAGTGCTCTGTCAAACGCCACCAATTTTGCTTCATTTCATGTTCAAAGTAAAACCATATGCCTGGTTTAGTGAATCGTCTTGTTGTAAGGCACCTCAATAGTTTTTAAAGAGATAGTTTGGTCTTTTCCGTCCCTTCTAAGCCTAAGCCACGTTTTCCCCATTCAATTAAGGGTCTAAATAGTGTTAAAATATTTTCACGTTCTTTAACACTTACAAGAATTAGATCAAGGTTCCAAGAGGAGAAAAGCTAGGGTTCAAGAATTCTTCAAGTTTCAATCTATTCCACCAATAACCTTTATTCTTAACATGTGTGTAAGACTATTCATAGTGTTGTACTAGTTTTTCCTCACACACGACTTCTCAATTCAGTCAAAATTATCATATCTAAAAGATCCATTCATAGTTCTTGATATTGAATTTTGTTCTATAACAGTTGAGGTTTTGATTTCCTTTGTTTTTGAGAATCTTATAATATTATTTATGCTTAGTATCACATGAATCCTATTGATTTATTAAATTTATTTTCCAAACGGACTTGCATGAAAGTCTCTAATGTATTTATTTTGAGTTTGAAAGATAAGTAGAATTTTGAGTTATCATTGGTTTTATCTCGACATCTATCCTAGTATTAGAGGTTCCATATAAGTTAGAGTTAAGGAATTTCTAAGTATTTATTTCCTTTAAAAACTATTTTGCAAATTATTATTATAATTACTTTTGCAATTAAGTATTTTCAGACATTCCGATTGAGTTTATGTTGAGTTAAATTTATATTTGAATCCTATCTTCACTTTAGTTACTCCTCTAATAAGTAGTCAACTAGGCCAAGGGTTCGCTTGGGGATAATAAATAGTTCACGAGTGTCAGCAACGTCAAGGGTGCAGACTCGAGTGTGCAAAACTTTATATTACAGCACGAAGTTAAAGAGTCCTAGGGTGTCTATGAAATCATTTCTTGTAGAGTCCTTCTTTCAATATGAATAATGTCATATCTATAATTGGGAGTATACAACATTACATTTCACTTTTTTCTCACTCTTGTTCGTGTGATAGAGTTCAACTCTATAAAAATATTCTATGACTGGTGCTTACACATTTATTTTCAGAGCATGCCTCCGTGAACAGTTATTTGAGGACAAACTATTAGGAGAAATGTTAATTCACAAGGTGAGAAGATCACGATGCACCAATAGTGCAACCCCCTCGGGGAGATGTCACAAATGTGGAATTCACGAATGTTATATAAATATTGACTCAGGTTGTGGAAAACCAGGTTGGTAAACAAGATGTGGGTCTTAAGGATGTGACTGATACATACAGAATCCCTGAGTTTTTCGAGGAGAACCCCCGAAAGTTCACAAGGTCGAAGGTCTTTGAGGATCCAACGAACTTTGGGGAAGAACTTCAAAAAGTGCTGGATGTCAAGCGTGTTGCCGATGCAGAGCGTGAGGACTAAGCCTCATATTAACTCAAAAGTGTTGTTAGGATGTGGTATGATTAATAAAAGAAGAACAGGCCAGAAGGTACACTACATTTGAGTTGGGATGTTTTTGAAAATGCTTTGTTGGAGCCCTTCTTTCCCCAAGATCTAAGAAAAGCAAAACTAAGAGTTCGTTAATATGAAGTATGAGTCTATGTGTTACAACCCGAGAGTACCCCCTAGGCGTAACATAGCGTACTTGACCTCTCAGAGTTCTTATACAAGTCATTAGCATTCATTCATTGCATAGGTATGAAAATTACTATGGAATTAAACTTTTTCATAATATAACGCAAGACTAAAAAATCATCTCTTTAAAAATCATAGATACAAAGTAAGGACACTAAGTCTAATCTTGCGATCATAGACACGACTTCAATATAATAGGGACACGACCCTTACAATGCAAAAGGAACATTACTAATCTATTACATTAACTTAAAGAAACTCTTAACATAAAGGTCCTTGAATAATTAAGAACGCACGCAAACTTGGGAATAGTAAGCCAAGCTCTTCATTATAGGAAAAGTCCTTTAGCCATCACCACCTACACTTGGTGTAAAAAAGACGAAGAAGAATGGTATTAGTAGAAGAATTCACTAAGTATGATAACCATGCAAAAACATGATTTAAAGAGGACATTAGTTAGAAACCATGCATCATGTCGTTTTAGTGAAAATCCTTAAGCATTTGATAGAACAAGAATAATATAGTTCACATACATCATAATAGACATGGATACCATTCACAACAACACATAAAGCCATTTATCACATTTAAGAGACATTCAGTATCCAATACATTACCTTTCCCTTTTACCTTAACTCCTTAACTCAAGAAACCCTTATGTAATACTTAGTGCAATGCATGAATAGAGTCCCATTACACCATTCATACCAAAGTATCTCCTGAAGGTCACCAAGGGTGAGCATTCATACAACCTTCATCAATCCAACCACATACATTCATGTGGACATAGCATATCATGAAACATAACCTTCACAGAAGAACCATCACCTAAGAAAACTCTAAGTAACACTAGTGCAATCTGCAAGTAGAATCCCATCATACTATTCACACCAAATGTTCCTATGAAGTCATTCTAGACTAGGCACATTATACTCAATAAGATACAACACATGCATTTAACAATAGCCATAAGACCAACATATTTCAAAGACCTCATATAAGGACTCATTCATTCATTCATTATACCGTAGTCATAATCCATATAGTCTTTATGCACATCTCATGAGTAATATACAAGTTCATACCATAAGAAACACCATAATGAAACCATAGTCAACATTGCATATTTGGAGTTCAATTAATCAATACATCACAATACCTTACTCATCACCCCAATCGAAGTCTACTAGTACAATGTATATGTGAAGCCCCATAACCTCACGCACCAAGTGAACCAACAAGGAGTTCACAAGCATTGTCCTATACCTCATACATCATCATGACAAGTATAGCCAACAACATGCATTCTAAGTGAGATGAACATCATGTATATCAAATGAGACTATCATCATGCATATTATTTATAACAAGTATGTTAACATCATAATATATATATATATATATATATATATATATATATATATATATATACATAAAGAAATCACCCTAGAACTCCCTTCAAGAATAACTTGTGCAATATATAGGCAAAGTCTCATTCCCTTACCTACACTAAGTAACATCTCTTAGGTAGTCCTAGTTAGTGTTTATCGTCTTACTTTCATTTGTTACATTTTAAAATCTAGGAAACATCACCAAAATGACATAGACCATGTGAGCTATATGCAATCTTGTGTCAACCCCTCACTCTGAAAGGAGGGTGTCCTACTTGCCAAGTTAGGGTATAAACATTCATAATAACATCTAGGTGGATCCTCTAGCTAAGGTTCCTATGGGGGCACATAGTTAATGAACTAGGAGGTTGTTACTAAAAAACCTGTTTATGCTAATTCGAATTGCAGTTTCCACCTCATGAGAACATCGGGTGAACCTCCCTTCCTTTGTGAAGGGACACCTCTCATTAGCAAGTCACTTACTACTAAGCTAAATTTCCTTTTTAAAGAACATTTAAGTCTTTCTTAAATATTAGTTCATAAGATAGGACTTAGCGGCTTAACCCCTTATATAACTTGTACATAGCTCATAGGTTATATTATGAGAATGTCCTTTCATAAAAAACCAACATCATGTGAGAATGTTCTTTCACATAATCATACCCATAAAATAGTCTAATTTAGAGTACAATTGAGAAAACCTTGCAAGAGACTACTAGATTATCATTAACCTTCTTCATTCATACATTCATGTGTGTGTGTACATTTGTGAGAAATCCTTTCACATAAACACGGTTAGACAACACATGTTCATACTTTACTAGTCATATATGTTTCATGCATAATAAGATATAAAGGTGCATATGAGAATTATCCTTTCAATAAACAACCTAAATATATCATACTCGTAGTTATGCATGTGGTGTGTGTGCACATATTGGTCCTCATGATGACATAATAGAAACAACATTTTTATTGAGGGAACCTCCCTTCAAAGGATCACAATACATTTACAATTTCCCCAAGTCATGGACAATTCACATATAAAACATTTTGGGATTATAGACCACACACCCACATTTCATCATAGGATACAAGAACACATTCAACATTTCAATAGACAACTCCTAACATGCATAAGATCACACATTTATATAGGGGTCATATAGGTAGGGCTCATTCCACAATAGTACTTATCACAATCAAGCATGTAGACCATACCTTACCCTAACATCCTTATTCACATTACACTTCACATTATCAATACACCCTAATCATGATATTAACATTGAAGACTACATACATAACCTTGATGGAACACCTTCATACTGATGTTCATCATAATAACAATTCACTTTACATCTATTGCCCTCAAGGACATGATCACAACATGTATAGATAGATAAAAGTAAACACCGCCACCATAAGTGTCACATCCGTGGAGCACCCCCTAGAAGTAACATGGCGTACTTGAACTATCGGAGGTCTTATACAATCCACATTTATCATTCATCGCATTGACATAGTAAATTTAACGAAAAATTTAAAACTTTTCATAGCACATCATATGCTAGAAACTTCATCTCATATATAGATAAAACATAAGTCATAATACATATTTAGACCTTAAGAAGTCTCTTTCCCATCTTAGACTCAATCATCATTAGAATACATTAGGGACACGACCCTTAAGATATAAATATAAGTACAACTTTATACACTTTACAGTAAAGACGTAGCATAGGAATCCTTATTTGGACTTAGGGATTCCTTTCCTTGATCTTGGGAATCACATATCAAGATCCTCAATAATATAGACATCCTTTAAGCATCCATAACCTACACTTTGTGTAAAAAGTTGAGAAGAATGGAGTTAGTACAAGAATGCACTAAGTATGGCAACCACGCAAAAACATGCATTTAAAAGGGAGATTTCCTTGAAATCATACTTCATGCCATTTTGAGTAAATCTCCATAAAACCTTTGTACAATAGCATTTATATCATTCACATACTTCATATAGACATATTCAAAGGCCAAAAATTTCATAAAATTACATATAGAATTTAAGCCATATTTGAGGTCACTTTACAGTGAGCTCATTTTTCCTTATAGTGAACTCCTTTTAATTCATTAACCTCCCAAGTAACCCTCTAGTGATACTTAGTGCAATACATCACCTTAGGACCACAAGGAAAGTATACATAAAACCTACCTAAGCAACCATATAACATAATAGAAGAACAACACATCATAGACACATTTAAGTCAACTTATTGTCATTACAGTAAGCTACATCAATTCACACATATATTCACTTCTTTTCATATACATCATTACAAGACCTTATTCATGACCCCAATATAAGTCTACTAGTGCAATGTACATGTATCCATAACCTCACACATACTTAGTAAACCCATCATGAGACACAAACCTTAACATCCAATTCATGCATCAACATACAAGTGAAGACAACTTCATTCATGTCAACAACGTTCATCATATAGTCATTTAGACCAATATAGTGCATATAAGTATAAGATCACGTCATATATATTCATACCATGCATATCTTCAGAACAAGTGGATAGATACAACAATGTCATGCATAAAGACATAACCATAATCATACACATTAGGTCACCTTCCTAGGACTTCCTAAGGAGCTACTTGTGCAATGTCTAGATGGGTTCATTACTTACACATATCCTAAGTAACCTCCCTTAAGTCATCCTAGTTAGAATCCTAGTCATTTACTTTCATTGTCCATTTTACTTTAGGGAAATTATAGCCTTAACCGACACTAAGACCATGGGTGCTAAACATGGAATTTGGTGTTGTAGAGCCTTACACCAATGGAAGGTGTTCCTACCTAGCCAAGGTAGAACATTAACATACATACTAGCATCCTAAGTGAATTCACATTGCTAGATCCTATGTGGCAATCATAGTTTATGGAACTAAGAGATAGGTATAATCCCTCTACATGCCATTGGGCAATTAGGGCCTCCTCTCATGAGAAAACATGGATAAACCTTCCTCAAAGGGAAGTCACCACCTCATGTGGGTACATAGGTGAGTATTCCTCTAAGGGAAGTCAACACTCTATAAGGGGACAAATGGTGAATCTTCCTCCAAGGGAAGTAAACACCTCTCAATGTCAAGTGCACTCGGTGCTAAGCTAAGTTCCCTTTTTTGAAAAGCCTTTAATTATATTTTTCATAAATACAGGCTTAGGATATTCATTCCTCATATTCTTATAGCATATTCAAGCACCTATCTTGTTTTAGAGTATTTTTGGGCAACCCTCTTAAGGCCCCTCTATTTACTAGATCATCATTCATGTGTGTGTGTGTACATATATGTGAGCAAACCTTTCACATAACACATAAATATCACACATGTCCATATATCAATGCATAAGTCTATAGGTATAACTAAATGAGCAATCATTTCGTATAAACCCACTAAGACTCTATACACATTCATACTTCATCATATCATATAAGTCATATTCATAACATGTCCATATATTCATTTTTCATGTACATAGAAACCAAACCTAGGAACTATCCTATCAAGGCACACATTTTCAATGCATAGACAAGGTCCCATACCTTTGCCCATACTAGTACACCTATCAAGTCATCCTAGTTAAGGAATACATAATATACTTCACATACTTATACTTTACATGCATAGTAGTAGACACTAGTGAATATGAGAACAACCTTTCATTAGACACTATGATTCTATACTACTTGTAAGCATGCATGAAGTGTAAGTGTGTGTGTACATTGGTACACATGATCATATAATGGCTATCAACACATTGTAGCAGCCATCCTCTTAAGATCATATTACACTTTCAAGCATAGACCACACAATACAATTTCACATAGGAGGCAAGCAAACTTCATATTATACTTTAAGGCTCCTAACATTAGCTATTCACACATTTACATAGGGGTTCATGGGTAGGGTTCATCAATCCTTAACAATTCATTAATCGCAGAACCTAGGCATGATATTATACAACGCTTTACATGCTCATAACAATAGTACATAACCTAGATTCACATCTAAAGTAGAATACTAGTCACAAGTTACACATAAGGTGATCATCATAACCACTTATCCATATATTCATCAATTTTCCTTCAAGGCTATGGTCAACACATATATAATAACAATAAAGTAAACACCGCCACCATAAGTGGACCATACCACACAATGCCATACAAGGCTTCATCAACATTACTATAAAGAAGTAGAGAAGTAGAAGAGTGGGGCAAACCTTACCAATACTTTAGCCTTTTGTCATTCATTGACCATTACTATTATGTCATCAAAAATTCACATAAGGTAGTAGCTAAAGGTATACTATCATAATCGCAAATCATATCTTAATTATAACAAGATTGAGATCATATTAGGTCCACTACGTCATCAATTTATAGAATGTAAAGGGAAGATGATCTGTTATCAATTCTTTCTCACTTTGATTGGCATTAGTCCTGCTCACAATTAATCAATAATACACATAAAAATGAAGTCGTTAAAGATACCATGGCTCAGACGAAATCCTACAACAATTTTCTAAGAGGTCAAGATTAGAGGGAGCATCATGAAATTGCAATAGAGAGGAATTAGGGATAGAGTCTTCAAGCATCAATCTACATTGCATACCAACACATAATTCATCATTATACTCTATTATTGTCAGTAACTAAGGTAAAATTAACCCTATACAACATCATGAACCAATTACCATGAAATCGAGATACATAGAACTACATTAGCACTTTAGACAAGATAGGAGAACATTAATCAATACTACCTAATCCTTAAGCCTTGATCCATATTGGATCCATTACATATGATTCATAATCTTTATACATGATAGGCAGTAGTTAACAAGCAATTTAACATAATCGAATTCCAATTTTATACATTATAAGACCAATGTTACAATGAATCATGAACTTCTAAGCTAGGCATGTTCAAATCTTCATACATTGTTCCACATGGATCCTTCATCATCAATTAATCATTAATTCACGTAAATAACAGTAGGTATAAGCAATTCAACGTAAGAGAATCACAATTTAACCATTAACAAGCCATGATCACAAATCCCATGCAAGAGCTAAAATGATTTTTGGAAGGGACATGGGTTCATCATGCATATGGATTAAAATCACATTAAAATCAATACATTAACATCAATTCACTATTATTTAATTATTTAAAATTTTTTTAGAAAGAACACATGGCTCGATTGAAGAAGAAGAGATTTGATCATGAAACCTTCTTTGAAAACTTGAGATTAACTCTCCAAGTGAAAGGTTACTTGGAGATGAATGATTACCATAACTTTTTCAGTTGAAAACCTCAAATATTTTATGAAGAACCCATGAGAATCCAATCTAAAAGATGTTCTTGAGCTTCAACAACAATGGAGGTTTCTAGAGATAATTGGTTTTGGATGGAAGGTTTATTTCGTGAGCATGGGATTGGGAATGGGTTGGTCACGTTTTAGATTACTTATATACACCCAAAAATAGGTAAATAATTCAATTAGGGTCAGTATAGGACGTGGGGTGAATTTACCATTCACCCCTTAAGTGGGCAGTGCGCAGGCAGCAGTTGCACCAGCCTGCATCGACGGACCCAATCGACTAGGCGTTGGTCCATCGATGGGCCGTTCTGTGCCCTCCGTCGATTGGGTATGAGGCTGTACTGTGGTAAATACTTCCCCAGGATAAGTGACCATAGACGCCTCCCCATCGACGGGGTGTTAGTCAACCAATGGGACATGCATTTGAGCTCGTCGGTTGACACTGCCAAGGCAGTGTCTCGACAGCCTTAGGTCCTTCTTGTGGGCGTTTTTGTGGGGCCCTTTAGAAGTCGTACCCAGATGTGTACAAGGTAAATACAAACCTTAACAAGTTTTAGACCTTCCACACCAGTTTCACCCAAAACAATTACATCTAACACGTCCAAACACACTTGGCCCCATCAAGACACACACATGCATGTCTCAAAGCTATCTTTCGAACGTCTTAGACGTTCTTGGACGTTTGACATCCAAACTTCACGGAACTCCATACACTGCCTATAAACATCATTGTAACTCATTTTAAGACTTCATAATCTCATGACATACAGTATAAGTATGCATATACATTTGAGGCACATAGGTGACTAATCGTCGAACGTCTTGGTAGTCCCTTGACGTTTGACTTCCAAATCACCTCAAACTTTACACACTGCCTCTATACCATATTATAAGCCATTTTAGGACCTTAGAACCTTAATACAAATATGTTAGGGTCTAGAAACCCTAACTCATTTTGGGGGTCTTACAATATGCCCCACTTGGGATATTCGTCCTTGAATGACACTTAGAACACTTAAATCACAACAAGGACTTCAACGCATCATAGAGCAGTTAATCATATTCATAACATCATCACATAGAAGTTAATTCACCAAACTTAAAATGAATACAATTTGAAATAATTATAGCACTAAATGCATACAAGCAAGCAAAACTTTTATTCACTCACTCTTTAATTCATCAAACACAAATACTCTTATCATGTTTATAGGAGGAACATCCTTCTCCTAATCATAACATGGTCATTACACTTCAATTCATGAAGAGCTAATCTTGCAACAATCTTTAAGTCACACTTAGGCATACTCCACAACACTCAAGAACAAGTAGACATTCATACTTTAATGCACATAGACTTGAGTAAGATAGGTTGACAATGGATTCTTATTAGTGAGAAATAGTGCTATAAGGGTCATACTCAACCATACCATGCCTAGTTGTGTCCATGGAACAATGTCCTTCTCCTCAACACACTTACATGTATCATGAGTTCATACCCAAGCAAATGCACAAAGGTCATCTTTATTGTAATATGAGAATTTTCTCAACTTTTTAAACCAAGACATGCTCATGTTTTCTTCCTAGTGAAGTCTAATGGTAAGTCACACCAAATACATCACAACAATTAGGAAGCCAATTGACAAAATGTCAATTTCTAACACATTACTCACCTTCACAGTAAGCATCATTTGGCAAAAACAATACAAATTATAGGCACACACATGAATACTTAGCTAAGCATGCTTTCACCTTTCAAGAGTGAGCCTACAATCATGCTTTCCAAACCATACAAGTCACATAGTTTTCAAGAGACTCAACATGTTTCATTTTAAAGAGACTCAACTTTTCATTATAAGGCTAACCATTACACCTCACAAGTGTCTAAAACCATGTTTCTTATCTTATCTCATGAAGTCAAATTCACAATTAGCATGTTAAGGTGCACAATACATATGGAAAAACATGGATTTTATCAAAATTCCCATTCATACACTTTGTAATCCTCACAATATCTTTAAGGTAATGTCACTCAATACATACCAAACATATAAAGTTCATGCAATTCATACTTTATCCAAGACTCTATTCATGAACAAGTTCATCAAGACATCATTAGATTCAAGTTGAAGCAAAATAGAAGGACAAGGTAGAAAATATCTACAACCTTACTATTTCTGTCACATCTGGGGTGCACCCTCTAGAAGTAACATGGCGTACTTGACCTCTCATAGGTCTTATACAAGCCTATAGTTGTCATTCATCGCATTGACATAGTAAATCTAGCGGAAAATTTAAAACTTTTAATAGCACATCATATGCTAGAAACTTTACTTCATATATATAAAATATCCTATTACATACTTATACCTTAAGTCTCTTTGCCATCTTAGAATCAACAACATTAGAGTATATTAGGGACACGGCTCTTAAGACATAATACATAACTACAAAATATTCAATACACTTTTCAGTAAAGACATAAGTAGGAGATCCTTGAACTTAAGGATTCCTTTGATTGATCTTGGGAATCATCTATCAAGCTCTTCACCATTCAAGGCATTCTTTAAGAATCCATAACCTACAATTTGTGTAAAATGTAGAGAATAATGGGATTAGTACAAGAATGCACTAAGTATGACAACCATGCAAAAACATGCATTTAAAGGGGACATTTTCTTGAAATCATACTTCATGCCTTTTTGAGTAAATCTTCATAAACCCTTTATCCAATAGCATTTATATCATTAACATACATCAAATAAACATATTCAAAGGTCAAACATTCATAAGATCACATATAGAATTTATTACAATTTCAAGTCACATTACAGTGAGCTATTCCTATTTTACAGTGAGCATTTCTTTCTTTTATTCATTAACCTCCCAAGTAACCCTCTATGGATACTTGGTGCAACGCATCACCTTAAGGTCACGAGTAAACATACATATAACCTACATGAAGCAACACATACCATCATAGGAGTATAGTACAACATATACATATTTAAGCCAAGACTAAAAGGACATTAAAGTGAACTCCTAGCCATTATGCACATATACTTATTTTACTTCACATAGAACCTCATAATACCTAACTCATGCCCCCAATCTAAGTCTACTAGTGCAATGTACATGTAAAGCCTCATAAACTCACACATACTTAGTAAACCTATCATGAGGCCACAAGCCTTTACATCCAAGTCATACATCAATATAATAAGAGAAGACAACTTCATTCATGTCAAGCAAGACCTTTATCATATAGTCAATAAGATCAACATCATGCATATAGACTCATACCATGCACATCTTCATAACAAGTAGACCAATACTACAAAGTCATGCATAAAGAACATATACATAGTGACATGCATTAGAACACCTTCCTAGTACTTCCCTCGAGAGCCACTTGTGCAATGTATAGGTGAAGTCACATACCCCCCTACACTAAGAAATTACCCTTAGGTTATCCTAGTTAGGGTCCTTATCATTTACTTCCATTGTCCATTTTACTTTAGGGAAACTATAGCCTTAACCGACACTAAGACCATGGGTGCTAGATATGGAATTTTGTGTTATCCCCTCACACCAAAAAGAGGGCATCTTACTTGCCAAGGTAAGACATATATCTTGCTAGCATATTAGGTGATATAACTTGCTAGATCCTATGTGGCAAGCATAGTTTATAGAACTTAGAGGTTATCATGGAAACATCTCTCTATGCCCTTGCGCTATGAGGCTTTCCACCTCATGAGATTTATGGTAGACCTACCTTTCCACATTAGAAAGGGACACACACTCATATACAAGTTCACTTGGTGCTAAGCTAAGTTCCCTTTATTGAAAAAGCCTTTATTAACATTTCTTTATAAAATATAGGCTTAGGAGAGTCATCCTCTCATATGCTTAGCTCATAGGTCATAGATGAGTTCATCAACCTAATTCATGTGAGAAATTCTTTCACATGGACATAGCATATGTATTAGCACTATCTAGTTAAGGATACACTTGAGCCCATAATTCTAGGCTCCTCTATTGACTAGATCATCATTCATGTGTGTGTGTATACATATATGTGAGAAAACCTTTTACATAACACATTAAGACCACACATGACCATACATTCATATTCATGCACATAGAAACCAACCTGGGAACTATCCTATCAAGGTACACATGTGCAATGCATAGACAAGGTCCCATACCCTTTCTCATACTAGTACACCTATCAAGTCATCCTAGTAAGGAATACATAACATACTTCACATACATATACTTTACATGCATAGTAGTAGACACTAGTGAATATGAGAACAACCTTTCATTAGACACTATGAACATTTACTATATTGTAAGCATGCATAATGTGTGAGTGTGTGTACATTGGTCAACATGATCACATAATGGCCATAAAAAACACATTGAGGCAGCCACCCTCTTAAGGCCACATTACACTTTCAAATATAGACCACACAACACATTTAGCATAGGAGACAAGTCAACTTCATATTACACTTAAGACCTAGCTTTGGCTATTCATGTATTCACCTAGGGGTACATAGTTAAGGGATTATTAACCATTTTAATTCATCAATGGCAGCACCTATACTTTACCCTAACATGGATATAGACATACTTATACAATAGCCATTCAACCTAAATCACAACTAGAATAGGAAATAGGCATAACCTTCACATAGTAACATCATAAGCACATATTCATATGTTCATCAATTTGCCTTCAAGGTCATGGTGAACACACATATAATGAAAATAAAGTAAACACCACCATAAGTGGACCATACAACACAATGCCATACAAGGCTTCATCAACATTACTATAAAGAAGTAGAGAAGTAGAAGAATAGAGGAATTCTTACCCATCCTTTAGCCTTTGGTCATCATTGACCATTACTACTCTTTCATCAATAATTCAAGTATAGAGCCGTAGCTAAAGTACCATAATCATAAAATAAATCATGTACATGTCACGACCAAAATCTAGACCCCAGACGAGACCGGCGTTGTCGACCTCTCAGAGGTCGCAGACAAGCCTACATACGTCGTTGTTACTTTACTTCATCTAGGTTAATTTTAGCGGAAAATTTGAACTTTTGTATACTTAAACTTTACATTGGAAAATATTGATCTCGCATAATACTATCTACGTAAACTCATAAGCATTCACAACAACCATCTAAGTCAAGATAATCAAATGAAAGATATAGTCATAAACATAGAGTTGCCAAAATGGCATCAACACAACTTCTGAAAGTAAATACGAAAGAAACTCTAGTGGAACATACTCCACTAGCTCATGCCTACGTCTACGCTAGAATAAACCAGTAAGCATACTCGAAAGCATGAGTGCCTACCAAATCCGGATGAAATCTCCACGTCCGGAAAACTTGTGCGTCGACTCGTAAGCTCTAACGTCCAGCTGCACCTGCACCTAAAAGTAGATAAATGTATGGGATTAGTACACACTTGTACTAAGTATGGGTATATGCAAGCACACACCACGGACATGCATGATTTAGAATAGCTCTCTCCTAACGATATGAGTTATGGAAAGTCAAGTCAGTGGACTTGACAAAATCAGATTAGAAAAGTCATGCCATGAGAGTAACATGCATCATCATACGTATCGTATAGCACACAACACATAACATATTGCATATAGCACAAATCATATTTTATTTTATTCGTTCATATGCTATGAGACCTTGGAATCATGGACTTAACATTAGGACTTCCCAAAGTGAGGGCTCAACATATGGGACCTCAACTAGGGAGCCTTCTTTAGCAAACACAAAGTCTGCTTCATTCATTCATACGTACTTCATTTCATTTCATTCATAGGATAGTGTAAACACCAACTATACCTAGGATGTAGTTTAAGACTCTCATTGGGTTCACTGTGCAATGATTAAGAATGACCTAGTGTCATTACATAAGTCTAGTTCACCTCTTGATTATCCTACCCAAACATCTTTGGTATCGTTCATTTCATTGTGGGCATTACATGAGGCTGGCCTCATTCTTTCTTTGGGAACTTTAACTTTAACCGACATAGATCATGTGAGCTCCATGAAATCCTGTGTCTACCCCACACCAAAAAGAGGTGGAATCACTGGCCAAAGTGAAACCAAAAACATGCTAGCGTATATAGGGGATTGAACCCTGCTAGATCCCTATGTTGGCTGCATAGGTTCAAAGACTAGGAGATATAAGGAGACCCATACCCGTCTGGACGGACAGTCTCATCTCATGAGAATTACACAAACCTCTGCCTTCCCGAAAGAAGGAATCGCGACTCATAGCTAGCCTATCGGTGCTCAATATAAAGTTCCATTACATTCATCTCATACATCATAGAAGATGGCTTCTAGCATGAGTACATCATTGCTCATTAGATGATTTATCATCTCATCATTAGTATTAAGTATGCATTAACTTCAATACTTTCATTAGAGTGTTCATAGAGACTGGTCTCTTCATTAACTTTACACTCTCATAGGTGAGTACGTTTTGGTAACACATACTTAGGCTTATATGAGATTTATCTCATCTTTCACATTAGCCCCTTATCATGTTGTCACCACATTCATTTGTCTTAGCACACTTGCCCTTCATAATTACTAACCCCTTTTTACGTGAATGTTCATTTCATCGTATGCCAATACACTTGGCCCTTTAATGTGTGTCACACTCTTACTTAACCTCTCTGGGGTTTCATCATCTCTTCACATAACATCTTAGGTTCACTTACTTTTAAACGTATGCTAGTCTTATGAGTGCACACATACAAGCCATGAGGCTTCATTCATAGTTCATTTAAGTGCTTTATATTGCCCAAGATTATGTGGTACAAGACTTATGCATCTTGTAAGTATGCCAAGGTTTCAATTTGATTCCTATAGGCATCATTCATTAATTATTTAATCACGTAAGACTTATGTGTCAATACGGAATTGGGCAAGGGAACCCTATTTCAAATCCTTTGTATAACATTTAGTAAGTTTACCTTATGATTTTCGTTGACATACTTTTTGGCTAGGGAACCCAAGATCAAATCCCCACACCTACACTTTCTTTCTCTTTTTTTTTAATTAATTTTTGCCTTAATCAATTCGGCCTGGGGGACCCAAGATCGAATCCCCACGCCCACATTCTTTTATTTTTCCTTTATTTACTTGGTTTATTCGCTTAGATTAAGAGGGTGTGGGATCGAACCCCCACAACCTCACCTTATTTTAATTTACATTTTCTCCTTACCTTCTCATTTTGCCAAGAGGTTGTGGGTTCAATCCCCACTAACCACATTTAATTTTCTTTTTGTTTTTTTCATGATTTTTTTTATGTAATTTGTATTTGGTGAGGTCTTGAGTTCAATCCCCAATGACCTCATATTTTAAAAACAAATTTAAAACATAGCTCATTTTTCCAATCTTAGGCCGAGACCAACAATTTCCAGCAAGCTGGAAATTTGGTCTCTTTCGATCCATCTTTCTCTCAAGTTTTTATGTTGATTCTTGGAGTATTTCGGGTGACAATTAATCAGCAACATTATCCTTATATGAACATCACACTTTTAACATTTTCATACACTTGAAACACAACATTTTTAACATACAAAGTTCAGTCAGCAACATAGTTAATTTACAACACACACATGCTCAAAAAGTTAACGTAATACACTTTTCCGGAATACATCTTTCATTCCTTACATAATTTCCAAATACATATTCAACACATAATCACAACCAGACCTAAAATTATCTACCATAAGACATACCAACACATGCTTTGAATCTTTCAAATGATCTAATGACAGGGGAATGCAACGGGGACAATCTTAGTTTTTCAATTGCGATTAAACTGAACCTTAAGGGTCTCTTGGGAAAGGGACCAAGAGAAAAGAAAACCCATACCTGAAGTTGTTCAAAAGTGATTCAACGTGCTGCCTATTTCCCCACTAAGCCAACGTCTCACCACCGAAACCACAACCAAAATCCATCGAGAAATTGATTTTTACATTTTGTTTTAAAGCTTGTTTTGCTTTTGAGTTTTCTAGCTTTCAAGTTCCTGATGAACTTTTGTATTTGACGTTCTGTTCTTGTTCTCTTGTTGAAGGCAGATCGTGAGTGAGAGAGAAGTGGTGAGAAACATGTGAGAATGTTAACTTAGGGTTAGGAGATTAGGGAGAGACTTAGTCAAATTAGGATTTATCTTTAATTAATAAATAACATCTGATTTTTTTTCCTTTTTCTTAAATCAGAAATTAAATATTAATTAATTAAATTAATCCACTATATAAAATAAATCAAATTAAATCATTGCTCCCACCAAGGCTCGAACCCAGGTGGAGCAAGATTTCGCTCAAAAAGTCAATTTTGGCCCTTTCTACCCAAATTGCCCCTCCACCATATTAATTAACTAATTAAATATTTAGGATAATTACAATTCTACCCTTAGCCTGGAAAAAGACCTTTTTACGCCTAGACCTTCCAAACTTAAGATTACCCCTTTTTAAGTCTGGTTAAGACTCATCCGGGTAGATCTTCATATTCGGGTGCCCTACATGGATGGTTCTCACCTTGCCTAGCTCAACTAACTCACCAAGTTGGTTGGCTAGGCTAGTGCATAGGTTCTGAGGTCTGGTTCTACGCGCAACAAGTCATGTGAACCCGATCTAATCCATGCATTCTAGGTACGTTTAAGCATTACTTAGCATAGTTATTTTCGGATTGTTACATTATCCCCCTTTAGGAACATTCGTCCCCGCATGACACTACTCTTTACTAGCAACAAATAAGTCATCTATAGAACGTATACATACATAGGCAATTCAATACTCCTCATTGGTGAATATATTATTCACACATTAACATGATGGTGCACATCCTTGAAACCTACTAGCAGATTCACATTAATAGACTAAGGAACTCTTTCCTAAACTAGTCTCATCAAAGTATACAACATAAGTAAACATATAAGTCACACAAATCAGCAACCAACATGATGACTCAAACATATTAACCTCATACTAGTGCATAAACACCATACACAGTCAAATACATGAAAGACTAATTAAGGCTACGCACCCGAGACTTTACCACCTTGCACCCCTAGACTTGAGTGCGAAGAATCGTTGCCTTCTTGGAGCCTCTTCACTTGGACCATTAGGTTGAACTCTCTCTTTCCCTTGTTCTTGACTTCTCCTATTCGGACAATCCTTCACCATGTGACCTGGTTTTCCACAACTGTAACAAGCATTAGAGCCCATCATACACTCTCCTCCATGCAGTTTGCCACACTTCTTGCAAGGTGGCCTCCCCTGAGGTGTATCTACTTTATTGTTTCTCTTAACTCTGGGCTCGGAATCCTTATCATAGTGACCCTTGGATGAACTTGACTCCCCTTGGTGGGAGAGTCCCTTCTTAAACCTGGACTTATCCCTAATTTCAGTACCACTCTTCCTGGAAAAATTCTCCTCAGCTTGCCTTGATCTGTTTCCTGCCCTAGTGTGCTTCCTCTTCCTGCTTTCCTCCACTTGCTGGACATGGACCATAAGCCTGGAAAGGTCCATGCTGTCATACAGCATAGCTGCCCTACACTCCTCCTCGAGATCCTTAGCAATCCCTGTCAAGAATCTACTCATCTCATCTCTGTTGTTAGACACAAGAGAAGTGGCATACCTGGAAAGTTTTACAAACTTCAGGGAGTAATCCCTGACTGACATCGAGCCCTGCTTAAGGTTGATGAATTCCTCAACCTTAGCCTCCATCATTTCTCTGGGAAAGAACCGCTCCAGAAAAGCCGTCTTGAAAAGATCCCAAGTAATAGGACCTCCTCCTAAAGCCCTGCTATCCTGCCACATCTTATACCAGGATTGAGCTACATCCTTTAGCTGGTAGGATGCCAACTCAGCCTTCTCCACATCAGTCAAACCCATTGCACACAGTATCTTGTGGATCTCATCCACAAACTCCTAGGGATCCTCCGCAGTCTTAGATCCAGTGTAAACGGGAGGATTCATCCTCGTGAAGTCCTTAAACTGCTAGCCATGGTGCTAGCAGGTGGGTTCTCTCTGGGAACACCTCGTTGCTCCACCTGGGCTGTCATAGCCTGAGCTTGTAAAGTGATGGCTTGGGCCATCTGTGCCAGGGCTATCCTCACTTCTCCATTTGTCAATCCAGTTGGGTTAACAGGCATCTCCATTTCAGCAGCTGGGGCCTGGGGTGGAACTTGGTTGCCCCCTCCAGCTGCTCCTCCTCTTCCCCGACCAGCGTTCCTCCTTGTGTTCATTTTCTGAAAGATAAGAATTAATGTTAGATACACTCATAACACCATGAAATCAGACATTAAGAAAAGCACGATAAGATCAGATGAGGGAAATTTTCCTACCCATCATGTAGTCTCTAATTCATGATAGTGGTGCACTTCACTACCATAAGTTAGAAACTACTTGATGTGGTTGATGTGCACTTATTTTTCCTTGGAATTTAACCTAATGCTCTTATACCAACTTTGTCACGACCGGAATATAGACCCCAGACGAGACCGGCGTCGTTGACCTCTCAGAGATCGCAGACAAGCCTACATAAGTCGTCGTTACTTCATCTAGATTAATTTTAGCAGAAAATTTGAACTTTTCTATACTTAAACTTTATATTGGAAAACATTGATCTCGCATAATACTATCTACGTAAACTCATAAGCGTTCACAACAACCATCTAAGTCAAGATAATCAAATGAAAGATATAGTCATAAATATAGAGTTGCCAAAATGGCACCAATACAACGTCTGAAAGTAAATACGAAAGAAACGCTAGTGGAACATACTCCACTAGCTCATGCCTACGTCTATGCTAGAATAAAATAGTAAGCATCCTCGAAAGCATAAGGTCCTACAAATCCGAATGAAAGCTCCACGTCCGGATAACGTCTGCGTCGACTCGTAAGCTCTAACGTCCAGCTGCACCTGCACCTAAAAGTAGATAAATGTATGGGATTAGTACACACTTGTACTAAGTATGGGCATATTCAAGCACACACCACGTACATGCATGATTTAGAATAGCTCTCTCCTAACGATATGAGTTATGGAAAGTCAAGTTAGTGGACTTGCCAAAATCGGATTAGGAAAGTCATGCCATGAGAGTAACATGCATCATCATACGTATCGTATTGCACACAGCACATAACATATTGCATATAGCACATATCATATTTTATTTCATTCGTTCATATGCCATGAGACCTTGGAATCATGAACTTAACATTAGGACTTCCCAAAATGAGGTCTCAACATATGGGCCTTCAACTAGGGAGCCTTCTATAGCAAACACAGAGTCTGCTTCATTTATTCATACGTACTTTATTTCATTTCATTCATAGGCTAGTGTAAATACCAGGTATACCTAGGATATAGTTTAAGACTCTCATTGGGTTCACTGTGCAATGACTAAGAATGACCTAGTGTCATTACATAAGTCTAGTTCACCTCTTGATTATCCTACCCAAACATCTTTGGTATCGTTCATTTCATTGTGGGCATTACATGAGGCTGGCCTCATTCTTTCTTTGGGAACTTTAACTTTAACCGACATACATCATGTGAGCTCCATGAAATCCTGTGTCTACCCCACACCAAAAAGAGGTGGAATCACTGGCCAAAGTGAAACCAAAAACATTGTAACAACCCTAAAAATGAATAGGATCAAGACTTAGGTTGTCAAGAATGCTTGCGATTAGACCAAGGTTCGTACAGACTGATACGCGTAGAACCAGACCTCAGAACCCTTACAACGACCAAGCCAACTAACTTGGGGAGTTAATTGAGCTTGGAAAGGTTGGAACCAACCATGTGAGGCTCACGAAAACAAAGATTTAATCGAAAGAGTCTTTACCAGACTTAAAAGAAGAAATTTTAAGTTTTGAGGGTCAAAGGGTAAAATGGTCTTTTACCAGGCAAGGGGTAATATCGTAATTACCCTAAATATATAATTAACTAATTATTTCATAAAGTGAAGGGGCACTTTGGGGAGACAGAGCCGAAATTGGCCCTTTGAGTGAAGTCTTGCTCCACCCGGGTTCGAACCTAGGTGGGAGCAATGATTTAACTTGATTTATTTTATTTAGTGAATTAATTTAATTAATTAATATTTAATTGCTGATTTAAGAAAAAGGAAAAGTCAGATTTTTATTTATTAATTAATTATTTAATCATAATTTGACTAAGTCTCTCCCTTTTCTCCTAATCCTAAGCCAACTCTTCCACACGTTTCTCACTCTCTTTACTCTCATTCACGCTCTGCCTCAACTAACAGAATAGAAAAAAAAAAGTGAATGCAAAAGTTCATCAAGAACTTGAAAGCTAAAAACTGAAAAGAAGAATAAGCTTAAAAACAAAAGGTAAAAACAATATCTCGACGGATTTTGCTTGTTCTTCCGGTGGTGAAACTTTGGAGTTGTGGGGAATAGGCAGCGTGGTTAATCATCTTTTGAAGAACTTCAGGTATGGGTCTTCTTACTCTTGGTCCCTTTCCCAAGAGACCCTTAGGACTCAGACGAATTTAATCCGAAACTAAGTTGTTCCCCATTGCATGTCCTTGGCCCTAGCTCCCAAATGACTTTGTAGGTTGGGTATTTTATGCTGGTAGATTTAGGCATGTGTGATATGTTTATATTGATTGGGAACATGTTTATGGGCGTGAAATTACATGAATGATAATCCATGCGAAATTGAATATAAATGTGGATGTGTAGGTATGTTGGCAGTGACGTTTTAGTCACTGTTTGAGGGCGTGAAAAACATGTTTTTAGTCTTGTATTTCATGTGTAAAGGTTGTACTAATATGATATTCATATGGTGTGTGAAATTACAAAGTTAGAGTGTAAACACTTGACTAAATGTGATCCTAAACTACACCTAAATTACATGCTAAACGATTGGTGAAACGTCCTACGAAAATTGTCCTAAACTAATGAAAAAAAGGTAGAGAGTATGGGCTGCAAAAATGTGACCAAATTTCCAGCTTTTGGAAATTTGGTTTCGGCCAGATTCTTGAAATTTTGGGAGAGTCTAACAACTGAATTAAAGAAGAGGTTTTCTAATCAAGTTCCATCAAAGTTCCCTAAATTTCATAGTGATAAGGTTGCAAACCTTAAGCCTCAAAAGGGAAGAGGTACTAGTTCACCCAACGAGAAGCCAACTTGTGGAGAGTGTGGAAAAAAACACTATGGTGCTTGCCTCATTGCGACGGACAAGTGTTTTAGTTGTGGTAAAATTGGGCACAAGGTTCGAGATTTCCCTAATGTGAAAGGTCAACATAAGGGTGGTCAAGCTCAAGCAAGTGGTTCTAGTGATTCTCCTAAGAAGAACTGCTTCTATGCTCTACACACTAGGGGTGAGCAAGAGACCTCTCCCGATGTAGTGACTGGTATGTTGAAAGTCTTTTCTATTGATGTATATGCTTTACTTGATCCTGGAGCTACTTTGTCATTTGTTACACCTCTTGTAGCTAAAAAGTTTGACATTTTACCCGATATCTTGCATGAACCTTTTTTAGTGTCTACCCAGGTGGGTGAGTCGTTTGTTGAAAAGAGGGTATATAGAAATTGTCCTATAATGTTGCCCAATAGAGTTTCTTATGTTGAACTAGTAGAACATGATATGCTTGATTTTTATATCATTTTGGGTATGGATTGGTTGCATGCTTGCTTTGCCTCTATTGATTGTAGAACAAGGGTGGTGAAATTAACTTTCCAAATGAACCCGTTTAGAGCAAAAGGGGGAAAATTCTATTAATAGAGGTCGTATCATCTCTTGTTTAAAAGCATGCAAAATTATCTCTAAAGGTTGTCTATATCATATAGTAAGATTCCAAGATTTAGACTCCGAAATTCCTCCCATTGAGTCGGTCCCTGTACTGAATGAATTTCCAGAGGTCTTTCCTAGTGATCTTCCTAATATTCCTCTCGAACGGGAAACTGATTTGGTATCAATTTGCTACCGGATACAAATCCTATTTCAATTCCTCCTTATCGGATGGCTCCGGACAAATTCAAGGAGTTGAAGGCTCAACTCAAAGATTTACTAGACAAATGCTTCATTAGACCCAGTATTTCTGCATGGGTTTCTCCGGTTTTGTTTGTGAATAAGAAGGATGGGTCCTTAAGAATGTGTATTGATTATCGCCAACTAAATAAAGTCACTATTAAGAACAAGTATCCTCTCCCTCGTATTGACGACTTGTTTGATCAACTCCAAGGGGAAAGATACTTTTCTAAGATTAACTTGACATCGGGGTATCACCAACTTAGGGTGAGAGGAGGATATACCAAAGACGACATTTCGGAGTAGATATGGTCACTATGAGTTCTTAGTAATGTCCTTTGGTATCACTAATGCTCTGGAAGCGTATATGGACCTAATGAATAGGGTGTTTCGAATTTACCTTGATTCATTTGTCATTGTCTTCATTGAAGACATCTTGATATATTCAAATAATGAGAGTGATCACATGGGTCATTTAAGAGTGGTGTTGCAAGTACTTAAAGAACATCAATTGTTTGCCAAGTATAGCAAATGTGAGTTTTGGATGAAGTCAGTGGCGTTTCTTGGTCATATCATCTTTAGCGAGGTAGTTGAGGCTGATCCAAGGAAAACGGAGGCGGTGAGAAGTTGGACTAGACCATTGACTCCAACCGAATTTAGGAGTTTCTTGGGTCTAGCGGGTCATCATCGGAGGTTTCTGAATGGTTTTGCTTCCATTGCATCTCCCTTGACTACTTTGACCCAAAAAGGTAAGAAGTTTAACTGGTCGAAGGCATGTGAGGATAAATTCCAAAACTTAAAAGATTTGTAACAACCCTAAAAATGGATATGCTAAGTAATGTTTAATGTGTCTAGAATGCCTATGATTAGACCGGGTTCACACGGATTGATGCGCATAGAACCGGACCTCTGAACCCTTTCTACAAACAAGCCAACTAACTTGGGGAGTTAGTTGAGCTAGGAAAGGTTGGGTCCAGCCATGAAGGGCTCTCAAATACGAAGATTTACTCGAATGAGTCTTTACCGGACTTAAAAAGGGAAAATCTTAGGTTTGGAGGGTCTAGGGGTAAAATGGTCTTTTTCCAGGATAAGGGTAGTATCGTAATTATCCTAAATATATAATTAATTATTTAATTAATAAGGTGGAGGAGTATTTTGGGGAGAGAGGGCCGAAAATTGTCTCTTGAAGTGAAGTCTTGCTCCACCCACGTTCGAACCTAGGTGGAAGCAATGAATTAAAGTTGTTTTTATTTAAGTTGGTAAATTAATGTAATTAATTAATATTTATTATTTAATGGCTGATATAAAATAAAAGGGAAATCAGATTTTTATTAATAATTAACTAAACCTTATTTGACTAAGTCCTAAACTAGACTCCTAAGCCTAAGGTAACTCTCTCCTCTCACGTCTATCTCACTTTCACGTTCAATTTCTCTTCTCCCATTCACGTTTCTCTCTGCCAAATAACATTCAAGAACAGAAAATTTACCAAGGTTCTTCACACTTGAAGAACTCACAAAAAAATATAAGAAAAACAAACGTTAATCAATCACGTAGACAAAAAGAAGGTTTTCCGTCGAGTGGGGTGTTGAACTTTCGGTGTTGGACGTGTGTTTGGAGAAGTTTTTGGTCAGCAAGTCGAGGTTTGAACTTCAAAAAGGTATGGGTTCTCTTCTCTCTTGGTCCCTTTCCCAAGAGACCCCTAAAGGTTCATTATATTCTAATCCGAAAACTAGGGTTGTTCCCCGTTGCATATCCCTATCACTAGCTCCCAATGATTTATAGGTTGGGTATGTTTGCTGGTAGATATTAGGCGTGTATTGTGTTTTTGTGAAAGAATATGTTCGTGAATGTGTGTTTAAAATCGTATGAATGACAACCTATGTGTTCCGAAACTATGTGCATGTGTGTGCAAAAATGTGACCGTGACTAGGTGTTCTCGGGTTAAGGATCAAAAATTGTGATGTTATGGTTATTATCTTACGTGCGTAAATTTATGTAAATCGTGATGTTCATATGAGATAAAATGTGGCTGATTTGAGTGATAATCTCTTGGCTAAACGAATCCATGAAAATTCACCTAAAACGTTGTAAATGCACTATGAAATTTCCCTAAGAACTAATGTGTAACTTGATGAAAAGATGCTGGAAAAAAAACTACAAAATTTCCACCTTCAAGTGATGAATTTCGGTCAAGATAAGAGGGTTCAAAATGTTGTGAAAAATGAATTAAAACAAGTGAGGTCATGGAGGATTGAACCCGTGACCTCACCATGTTAAAAACCATGAAAATAAAGAAGTAAAAAGGAATGTGGTGAAGGGGATTCGAACCATGGTCTTGGCTGGAAAATGATGTATGAAAATAAGAAATGAGAGGAGTGGGATTCGAACCCACAACCTCTCGGTCAAGCTTAAGCAAAAAGAAAAAGAAAAGAAATGTGAGGCGTGGGAATCGAACCCACGAACTCTAGGAAGTAAAGAATAATTAAAAGAAAAGTAAAGTGAGGTTGTGGGGGGTCGATCCCACAACCTCATGGTCAACTCGAAAAAAAGTCAAGAAATAAGAAATAAAAAATAAAAGGGGCTGTGGGGGTTCGATCCCACAACCCCTCGGCCAAGGAAGAGAAATTTCAAAGGAAAGAAATAAAAAGGAAACGTTGATGTTGGGGCTCGATCTAGGGTCCCAATGTCATGTGGACCGAAAAAAAATAAAAATAAAAATATAAGTGTTGTCCAAGGGATTCGAAATCGGGTTCCCTTGCCCAATTCCCGTATTGATATATAAGTCATACGTGAATTAAATATTCAAGAATAATGCTGCCTACTTAGATCGAAATCGAGATCTTGGCATACTTACAAGATGCATAAGTCTTGTACCACATAATCTTAGGAAGATATGAATCACTTGAACGAACTATGAATGAAGCCTCATGGCTTGTATGTATAGACCCATAAGTCTAACATACGTTTAAAAAAAAGTGATTCTAAGATGTATGTAATGAAATGATGAAACCCTAGAAGGGTTAAGAAAGAGTGTGAAACACACTAAATGGCCAAGTGCATTGGCATATGATGAAATAAAAATTCACGTAATAAGGGGTGAGTAATTATGAAGAGCAATGTTCTAAAGTTAATGAATGTGGTGACAACATGATAAGAGGCTAATGTAAAAGATGAGAGCAATCTCAAATGAGCCTAAGTAAATGTTACAAAAACGTACTCACCTATGAGAGTGTAAAGTTAATGAAGAGACCAGTGTCTATGAACACTCTAATGAAAGTATTGAGAATAATGTATACTTAATACTAATGATGAGATGAGAAATAATCTATTGAGCTATGATGTCCTCATACTAGAAGCCAGCTTCCATGACGTATGAGTTGAATGAAATGGAACTTTATACTGAGCACCGATAGACTAGCTATAAGCTGTGATGCCTTCTTTCGGGAAGGGCGGAGGTTCACGTAACTCTCATGAGATGAGACTGTCCGGCATGCCGGGTATGGGTCTCCTTATATCTCCTAGTCTTCAAACCTATACTGCCAATATAGGGATCTAGCGGGGTTCAATTCCCATGTACGCTAGCATGTTTTGGGTCACTTTGGCCGGTGATTCCACCTCCTTTCGGAGTGGGGGAGACACTGGATTTCATGATGCTCACATGATCTATGTCGATTAAAGTTAAAGTTCCCAATGAATGAATGAGGCCAGCCTCAAATGATGCACATAATGAAATGAACGATACCAAAGGTGTTAGGATAGGATAATCAAGAGGTGAGTTAGACTCAAGTAATGACACTAGGTTATTCTTGATCATTGCACAACAAACCCGATGAGAGTCTTAAACTACATCCTACGTATAGTTGGTGTTTACACTAGCTTATGAATGAATGAAATGAAGTACGTATGAGTGATTGAAGCAGACTTTGTGTTTGTTAAAGAAGGCTCCCTAGTTGAGGTCCCATATGTTGAGCCCTTAATTTGCGAAGTCTTAATGTCAAGTCCATGATTCCAAGGTCTCATGGCATATAAATTAATGACACGAAAGATATTATGTGCTATATGCAATATCATATGTGCTATGTGTAAGATGTTATGTGTTGTTTGCAATATGATAAGTATGATGATGCATGTTACTCTCATGGCATGACTTTCCTAATCCAAATTTGGAAAGCTCACTAACTTTCCTAATACAAATTTGGAAATCTCACTAACTTTCCTAATACCAATTTGGCAAGTCCACTGACTTGACTTCCCATAATCATGTTGTTTGGAAAGAGCTATTCTTACTCATGCATGTCCTTGGTGTGTGCTTGCATATACCCATACTTCGTACAAGTGTGTACTAATCCCATACAACTCTATATTTTTAGGTGCAGGCACAGGTGGACGTTAGAGCTTACAGGTTGACGTTGTAGCTATCCGGACGTGTAGCTTTCATCCGGACTTGGTAGGCCCTCATGCTTTCGAGGATGTCTACCGTTACTATCTAGCTTAGATGTAGGCTTTAGATAGTGGAGTATGTTCCACTAGTGTTTCTACCTGTTTTTTTTTTCAGACATTGTATTGGTGCCATTTTAGCAATTATACTTTTAATGCAGTATTGAACTATTTCTTTCAGTTGATAATCTTAATGTTAGATGGTTGATTGTGAACATTATGAATGTAAGTAGAATGACCTTTATGCATGATAAGAAACAAAAAGTTTCAAATTTTTCACTAAAATTAACCTAGATGAAGTAAGAATGACGTAAGTAGGCTTGTCTGCGACCTCTAAGAGGTCAATGACGCCGGTCTTGTCTGAGGTATAGATTCTAGTCGTGACAAAGTTTGTATCAGAGCACTAGGTTAACTTCCGAGGATAATAAGTTCACATCAACCACATTGAGTAGTTTCTAAGTCATGGTAGTGAATTGCACCACTATCCTGAATTAGAGACTGCATGATGCGTACGAAAAATTCCCTTTTTCTGATCTTATTGTGCCTTCTCTAATGTCTGTTTCTTGGTGTTAAGAGCGTATCTAACATCAACTCTTGAGATTCAGAAAGATGAATACGAGGAGAAACGAAGGCGGAGCAACAAGGTGTTCCCAAGAAGAACCCACTTGCCAGCACCATGGCTAGCAGGTTAAGGGACTTCACGAGGATGAATCCTCCCGTTTACACTGGATCTAAGATTGCTAAGAATCTCGAGGAGGAGTGTAGGGCTGCTATGCTGCATGCCAGCATGGGCCTTTCCAGGCTTATGGTCCATGTCCAACAAGTGGAGGAATGCAGGAAGATGAAGCATACTAGGGCAGGGAACAGGTCAAGGCAAGCTGAGAAGAAGTTTTCAAGGAAGAGTAGTACTGAAATCAGGGATAAGCCCAGGTTTAAGAAGGGACTCTCCCACCAAGGGGAGTCAAGTTCATCCAAGGGTCTAGTTTCTTCTCTAAGATTGATCTTCGTTCAAGGTATCATCAGCTTAGGGTTAGGGATGGAGATATCCCAAAGACAGCCTTTCGTACCCGTTTTGGTCATTATGAGTTCTTAGTCATGTCATTTGGTCTCACTAATGCACCAGCTGAATTTATGGACCTGATGAACCGAGTCTTCTGTGAATACCTTGATTCTTTCGTCATACTATTCATTGATGACATCCTCATCTACTCTAGGACCAAGGAAGAGCATGAACATCATTTAAGACTAACCTTGCATGTACTTAGACAACATCAGTTGTATGCCAAATTCAGCAAGTGTGAATTCTGGCTTAGATCAGTAACCTTCCTGGGTCATATTCTGTCCGATCAGGGTGTGGAGGTGGACCCCAGGAAGACTGAGTCTGTGAAGAACTGGCCAAAACCTCTTACTCCCACCGATATCCGTAGCTTTCTAGGATTGGGTGGTTACTACCGCAGGTTCATGAAGGGTTTTTCTTCCATTGCTGCCCCACTGACAGCTTTGACTAAGAAGAAAGCCAAGTTCGGATGGACGGAGACTTGTGAGAAAAGTTTCCAGGAGCTCAAAGACAGACTCACTTCAGCCCCGGTGCTTACTTTGCCTAAGTATGGTGAGAATTACACTATTTATTGTGATGCATCTAGGGTTGGCTTGGGTTGTGTTCTTATGCAGGGTGGTAAGGTGATAGCTTATGCATCCAGACAACTTAAGGTTCATTAGAAAAATTATCCCACTCATGACTTGGAGTTGGAAGCTATGGTGTTTGAACTGAAGCTGTGGAGGCACTACTTGTATGGAGTGCATGTGGATGTGTTCACAGACCACAAGAGTCTCCAGTATGTGGTCATGCAGAGGGAGTTGAATCTACGTCAGCGGAGATGGTTGGAGCTATTGAAGGACTATGATATGAATGTCCATTACTATCCAGGTAAGGCTAATGTTGTAGCTGATGCTTTGAGCAGGATGAGCATGGGAAGTACAGCCCACGTTGAGGATGAGAAGAAGGAGTTGGTGAAAGATGTACACAGACTGTCCAGACTGGGTGTGCGGTTAGTTGACTCTACTAGTGGGGGTGTTTCAGTTCATCCTAGTTCTGAATCATCCTTAGTAGTTGAAGTCAAGAAGGGTCAACGTCTTGATCCTGTGTTGATGGAGCTGAAGGACTCAGTGTTGATAAAAATAAATGAGTCTTTTGCTTTGGGAGGTGACAGCGTACTTAGGTACCAGGACAGGCTGTGTGTGCTAGATGTGGATGATTTGCGGACCAGGATTGTTGCAGAGGCCCATGGTTCCAGATATTCCATACATCCAGGCTCCACCAAGATGTATCATGATCTTAAGCAGATTTATTGGTGTGATGGCATGACGAAGGACATTGCAGAATATGTGGCCAAGTGTCCTAATTGTCAACAGGTTAAGGCAGAACATTTTAAGCCTGGCGGTCTTACTCAGATTATTGAGGTTCTGACTTGGAAATGGGAGGCCATTAATATGGACTTCATGGTTGGTCTTCCGAGGACTAGTAGACAACATGACTCTATATGGGTTATTGTGGATAGGATGACTAAGTCTGCCCACTTTATCCCTGTGAAGTCTACTTACAGAGCCGAGGATTATGCGAGGCTCTACATTGATGAGATTGTGAGATGGCATGGGATTCCTTTGTCTATCATTTCAGATAGAGGAGCTCAGTTCACTTCACATTTCTGGAGATCTTTCCAGAAGAGCTTAGGCACGCAGGTAAATCTTAGTACTGCCTTTCATCCTCAGACTGATGGGCAGGCAGAGCGCACCATTCAGACATTGGAGGACATGTTGAGAGCGTGTGTGATTGACTTCAGAGGTAGTTGGGACGACCATCTACCTTTGATAGAGTTCTCGTATAATAATAGCTATAACTCCAGCATTGGGATGGCACCATTTGAGGTACTGTATGGTAGGAGGTGTAGATCTCCAGTTGGGTGGTTCGAGGTTGTAGAGTCATCCATTTTGGGTCCAGAGATCATTCATGAGGCCTTAGAGAAGGTCATGGTGATTAGGAACAGGTTGGCTACTGCTTACTGTTGGCAGAAATCATATGCAGATAACAGAAAATAGCCCTTAGAGTTTGATGTTGGTGACCAGGTCTATTTAAAGATATCACCTATGAAAGGGGTGATCAGGTTTGGCAGGAAGGGGAAGTTGAGTCCAAGGTATGTTGGGCCATATGAGATCCTACAGCGTGTGGGTGAGGTGGCCTATGAGTTGGCATTGCCTGCGGAGCGAGCTTCTGTCCATCCAGTCTTTCATGTATCCATGTTAAAAAAGTGCCTAGGTGATCCAGCATCGATTCTACCTGTGGAAGTTTTGGGGGTTGATGAAGACTTGTCCAATGAGGAGGTGCCTATTGAGATCTTAGACAGACAGGTCAAGCGGCTGAGGAACAAGGAGATTGCCATAGTGAAGGTATTGTGGAGGAATCATCTTGTTGAGGGTGCTACGTGGGAGGGCGAGGCCGATATGAGATCCCGCTACCCTCATCTTTTCAGCTCTTGAGGTTAAACTTCCTACTCTTAAGTCTAAGTTTCCTTATCTCTCCATTTTTTTTGTTGCTATTCTTTGATTATGTATAGTAACTATGTTATGATCTGACTGGCATTATGCTAGATAGTTAGTAGTGTCATTCGGGGACAAATGTTCCTAAGGGGGGGGGGGGGATAATGTAACAACCCTAAAAATGGATGTGCTAAGTAATGCTTAATGTGTCTAGAATGCCTATGATTAGACCGGGTTCACACGGATTGATGCGCGTAGAACCAGACCTCTGAACCCTTGCTACAGCCAAGCCAACTAACTTGGGGAGTTATTTGAGCTAGGAAAGGTGGGTCCAGCCATGTAAGGCTCTCGAATACGAAGATTTACTCGAATAAGTCTTTACCGAACTTAAAAAGGGAAAGTCTTAGGTTTGGAGGGTCTAGGGGTAAAATGGTCTTTTTCCAGGCTAAGGATAGTATCATAATTACCCTAAATATATAATTAATTATTTAATTAATAAGGTGGAGGGGCATTTTGGGGAGAGAGAGCCGAAAATTGTCTCTTGAAGTGAAGTCTTGCTCCACCCGGGTTCGAACCTAGGTGGAAGCAATGAATTAAAGTTGTTTTTATTTAAGTTGGTAAATTAATGTAATTAATTAATATTTATTATTTATTGGCTGATATAAAATAAAAGGGAAATCAGATATTTTTTAATAATTAACTAAACCTTATTTGACTAAGTCCTAAACTAGACTCCTAAACCTAAGGTAACTCTCTCCTCTCACGTCTATCTCACTTTCACATTCAATTTCTCTTCTCCCGTTCACGTTTCTCTCTGCCAAATAACATTCAAGAACAGAAAATTTACCAAGGTTCTTCACACTTGAAGAACTCACACAAAAATATAAGAAAAACAAACGTTAATCAATCACGTAAGCAAAGAGAAGGTTTTCCGTCGAGTGGGGTGTTGAACTTTCGGTGTTGGACGTGTGTTTGGAGAAGTTTTTGGGCAGCAAGTCGAAGTTTGAACTTCAAAAAGGTGTGGGTTCTCTTCTCTCTTGGTCCCTTTCCCAAGAGACCCCTAAAGGTTCATTATATTCTAATCCGAAAACTAGGGTTGTTCCCCGTTGCATGTCCCTATCACTAGCTCCCAATGATTTATAGGTTGGGTATGTTTGCTGGTAGATATTAGGCGTGTATTGTGTTTTCGTGAAAGAATATGTTCGTGAATGTGTGTTTAAAATCGTATGAATGACAACCTATGTGTTCCAAAACTATGTGCATGTGTGTGCAAAAATGTGACCGTGACTAGGTGTTCTCGGGTTAAGGCTCAAAAATTGTGATGTTATGGTTATTATCTTACGTGCGTAAATTTATGTAAATCGTGATGTTCATATGAGATAAAATGTGGCTGATTTGAGTGATAATCTCTTGTCTAAACGAATCCATGAAAATGCACCTAAAACGTTCTAAATGCACTATGAAATTTCCCTAAGAACTAATGTGTAACTTGATGAAAAGATGCTGGAAAAAAAACTACAAAATTTCCACCTTCAAGTGATGAATTTCGGTCAAGATAAGAGGGTTCAAAATGTTGTGAAAAATGAATTAAAACAAGTGAGGTCATGGAGGATTGAACCCGTGACCTCACCATGTTAAAAACCATGAAAATAAAGAAGTAAAAAGGAATGTGGTGAAGGGGATTCGAACCATGGTCTTGGCTGGAAAATGATGTATGAAAATAAGAAATGAGAGGAGTGGGATTCGAACCCACAACCTCTCGGTCAAGCTTAAGGAAAAAGAAAAAGAAAAGAAATGTGAGGCGTGGGAATCGAACCCACGACCTCTAGGAAGTAAAGAATAATTAAAAGAAAAGTAAAGTGAGGTTGTGGGGGGTCGATCCCACAACCTCATGGTCAACTCGAAAAAAAGTCAAGGAATAAGAAATAAAAAATAAAAGGGGCTGTGGGGGTTCGATCCCACAACCCCTCGGCCAAGGAAGAGAAGTTTCAAAGGAAATAAATAAAAAGGAAACATTGATGTTGGGGCTCGATCTAGGGTCCCAATGTCATGTGGACCGAAAATAAATAAAAAGAAATATGTAAGTGTTGTCCATTTGGATTCGAAACCGGGTTCCCTTGCCCAATTCCCGTATTAATACATAAGTCATACGTGAATTAAATATTCAAGAATAATGATGCCTACTTAGATCGAAATCGAGATCTTGGCATACATACAAGATGCATAAGTCTTGTACCACATAATCTTAGAAAGATATGAATCACTTAAACGAACTATGAATGAAGCCTCATGGCTTGTATGTATAGACCCATAAGTCTAACATACGTTTAAAAATAAGTTAACCTAAGATGTATGTAATGAAATGATGAAACCCTAGAAGGGTTAAGTGTGAAACACACTAAATGGCCAAATTCACGTAATAAGGGGTGAGTAATTATGAACAGTAATGTGCTAAAGTTAATGAATGTGGTGACAAAATGATAAGAGGCTAATGTAAAAGATGAGAGCAATCTCAAATGTCCTAAGTAAATGTTACCAAAACGTACTCTCCTAAGAGAGTGTAAAGTTAATGAAGAGACCAGTCTCTATGAACACACTAATGAAAGCATCGAGAATAATGTATACTTAATACTAATGATGAGATGAGAAATCATCTATTGAGCTATGATGTCCTCATACTAGAAGCCAGCTTCCATGATGTATGAGTTGAATGAAATGGAACTTTATACTGAGCACCGATAGACTAGCTATGAGCTGTCATGCCTTCTTTCGGGAAGGGCAGAGGTTCACGTAACTCTCATGAGATGAGACTGTCCGGCATGACGGGTATGGGTCTCCTTATATCTCCTAGTCTTCGAACCTATACTGCCAATATAGGGATTCGGAGTTCAATTCCCATGTACGCTAGCATGTTTTAGGTCACTTTGGCCGGTGATTCCACCTCTTTTCGGTGTGAGGGAGACACTGGATTTCATGATGCTCACATGATCTATGTCGGTTAAAGTTAAAGTTCCCAATGAATGAATGAGGCCAGCCTCAAATGATGCACATAATAAAATGAACGATAGCAAAGGTATTAGGATAGGATAATCAAGAGGTGAGCTAGACTCAAGTAATGACACTAGGTTATTCTTGATCATTGCACAGCAAACCCGATGATAGTCTTAAACTAATGCTAGGTATAGCTGGTGTTTACACTAGCTTATGAATGAATGAAATGAAGTACGTATGAATGAATGAAGCAGACTTTGTGTTTGTTAAAGAAGGCTCCCTAGTTGAGGTCCCATATGTTGAGCCCTAAATTTGGGAAGTCTTAATGTCAAATCCATGATTCCAAGGTCTCATGGCATATGAATGAATGATATGAAAGATGTTATGTGCTATATGCAATATGATATGTGCTATGTGTAAGATGTTATGTGTTGTTTGCAATATGATAAGTATGATGATGCATGTTACTCTCATGGCATGACTTTCCTAATCCAAATTTGGAAAGCTCACTAACTTTCCTAATCCAAATTTGGAAAGCTCACTAATTTTCCTAATCCCAATTTGGCAAGTCCACTGACTTGACTTCCCATAATCATGTTGTAAGGAAAGAGCTATTCTTACTCATGTATGTCCTTGGTGTGTGCTTGCATATACCCATACTTAGTACAAGTGTGTACTAATCCCATACAACTCTATATTTTTAGGTGCAGGCACAGGTGGACGTTAGAGCTTACAGGTTGATGTTGCAGCTATCCGGACGTGGATCATTCATCCGGACTTAGTAGGCCCTCATGCTATCGAGGATGTCTACCGTTACTATCTAGCTTAGATGTAGGATTTAGCTAGTGGAGTATTTTCCACTAGTGTTTCTTTCCGTTTTTATTTCAGACATTGTATTGGTGCCATTTTGGCAATTATACTTTTAATGCAGTATTGAACTATTTCTTTCAGTTGATAATCTTAATGTTAGATGGTTGATTATGAACATTATGAATGTAAGTAGAATGACCTTTATGCATGATAAGAAACAAAAAGTTTCAAATTTTCCGCTAAAATTAACCTAGATGAAGTAAGAATGACGTAAGTAGGCTTGTTTGCGACCTCTGAGAGGTCAACGACGCCGGTATCGTCTGGGGTCTAGATTACAGTCGTTTCAAGGTTAGCTTACTTCCGCTATGGTGATGACTTTACTAGAGGGTACAAAGGGTTTCGTTGTGTATTGTGATGCATCCCGAGTGGGTTTGGGGTGTGTGCTTATGCAACATGGTAAAGTGATTGCCTATGCTTCTAGACAACTTAAGGTTCATGAGAAGAACTATCCCACTCATGATCTTGAGTTAGCAGCAGTGGTATTTTCCTTGAAAATATGGAGGCATTACTTGTATGGTGTTCATGTTGATGTGTATACCGACCACAAGAGTCTCTAATATGTGTTTACTCAAAAGGAGTTGAACCTCCGACAAAGAAGGTGATTAAAATTGATGAAAGATTACGACATGAGTGTTTTATATCATCCCGGCAAGGCCAATGTGGTTGCGTATGCTCTAAGCGTATGACCATGGGTAGTGTGTCTCATGTAGAGGAAGCCAAGAAAGACCTAGTGAAGGATGTTTATAGGTTGGCTAGATTTGGGGTTAGATTAGAAGATTCTCCAAATGGTGGTTTTATGGTCCATTATAACTCTGAGTCATCCTTAGTTGTTCAGGTGAAGTCCAAACAACACCTAATCAACCATTGATGGAATTTAAAGAGTCGATTCTTAGTAAGCTTAATGAGTCATTCTCCGTAGTGGTGGATGGTGTTTTGAGGTATCAATTGAGGTTGTGTCTTCCCAATGTTAATGATTGCAGGAACCGGATTCTTGAGGAAGCTCATGGGTCCCATTATTCCATTCATTCGGGGTCAACAAAGATAAAGGGTCTCGTTATTCCATTCATCCGGGGACAACAAAGATGTATCATGACCTTAGGGAAGTGTATTGGTGGGAAGGTTTTAAAAGGGACATAGAGGAGTTTGTTGCTAAGTGTCCAAATTGCCAACAAGTGAAAGCCGAACATCAAAAGTTGGGTGGTTTACTTCAAGAAATCCAAATTCCTACTTGGAAGTGGGAAGACATCAATATGAATTTTGTGCTAGGTTTTCCTAAGACTCAAAAAAAATATGACTCCATATGTGCGGTAGTGGATAGGTTGACCAAGTCTGCTCATTTTCTTCCCGTCAAGTCTACTTATTCGGCGGAAGATTATGCAAAGATATTCATAGATGAGATTGTGTGTCGCCATGGTATTATGTTATCCATCATATTGGATAGGGGTGCACAATTCACATCTACGTTTTGGAGGTCTTTCTAAGAAGGTTTAGGTACCAAGGTGAATTTAAGTACCGTTTTTCATCCCCAAATGGATGGTCAAGCGCAGCGTACTATTCAAACCTTTGAGGATGTGCTTAGAGCTTGTGTCATCGATTTCAAAGGAAGTTGGGATAAGCACTTTCCTTTGGTGGAGTTTGCTTACAATAATAGTTTCCATTCATCCATATCCATGACTCCTTATGAAGCCTTGTATGGTAGGAGGTGTAGATCTCCTATTGGGTGGTTTGAAGTCGGTGAATCTTTAATTCTTGGTCTCGATTTGATTTATAAGACTTTGGAGAAGGTTCATAATATCATAAGTCGCTTGAAAACAGCCTATAGTCAACAGAAGTCTTATGCTGATCATAGGAGAAGGGATTTAGAGTTTGAATAAGGTGATAAAGTGTACTTGAAAATTTCACCTATGAAAGGGGTGGTTAGATTTGGCAAGAAAGGAAAGTTAAGTCCTTGTTATGTGGGTCCCTATGAAATCATGCAAAGGGTTAGTAAGGTTGCCTATGAGTTAATGTTTCCTAGTGAATTGGCTTCGGTTCATCCGCTTTTTCATATTTCTTTATTAAAGAAGTGTATCGGTGATCCCGAGTCCATTCTTCCTATTGAGGGTCTTGGTGTGAAGAATAACTTCTCCTATGAGGAGGTTCCGGTTGAAATCCTTTATAGGCAAGTAAAGAAATTGAGGAACAAAGAGGTGGTTTCCGTAAAGGTGTTATGGAAAAATCACCTAGTTGAGAGTGCAACGTGGGAGGCCGAGGCCGACATGAAGTCCCGTTACCCTAATCTATTTGATAACTAAGGTTAGTTACTTTTACTAATAATGAAAATAATGATTTGAAATGGAATTTTCTTGATTTTTGGTGAAGTTTTGCAAAGGTGTGCATTTTGTTATGTTGTTACAGTAACTTATAGTGAAATTGTGCATTTGAACTTTAAATTTTTCTCTTTGGATTGTTTGACTTATGTTGGGAATTTTGATACGGTGAGTCTTATGAATTGATATGTAGCATTTTGGTAAGTTGAACTTTGGAAAAAATTGACTCATGTAAAGTATGTTGAGCTCATGTTGTTGTTGTGAGAAGGAAATTAGAGGTAATTGAAGCTTTTGAGTTGCCTTGTTTGAGTAATATAACTTATGTTGTCTTGTATTGTTGTTGGTTAGGCTGCTAGTCTTGAGTCTATTCATTCCTTCAAAAGAGTTTTAGTGTCATTCGGGGACGAGTGTTCCTAAAGGGGGATAATGTAACACTTCGAAAATCAAAGAGGTGTCTTAAAACCTAACATAAGTTCCATAGGGACTAGACATTGTTTTAAGAGTCATTTTAATAAATATAGGTCATTTAGGAAGTTTAGAAACCAAAACGTCCATGACGTCCGGAAACTAGCTCATGGAGGTACTAGCGTGCCTTAGCCTATTTAACTAGCTTTTAGAAGTCGGAAAATGATGAAAATTGGTGGAAGGGTGTCTAACATGTGCTTACGATTATTTATGGTCAAACATTCTGGGTACGACTCCCTAAGGACCAACCAAGGGCCCTTGAGGAGGACCCTTGTACGTGGAGTCAAACACTGCCTACACAGTGTGCACCAACGAGAGGGCATCGATGAGGCATGTGTGGATTGGTGGGGCATCGATGCCATCCATCGACCAACACTTAGCCAAATTTTTGGAGGTCCTCATCTTCACAGTATCTGACCAAGACTACGGATGTGGAGCACGGAAGGAGGCTGGTCCGTCGACTAACCCACGATCCGTCGATCGTGGTGTCATCTGTGAAACTGGAATTTTGCTGCACGTTTTTACTTAGGTTATTTAATTAGTTGGATTAGAGTTTAATTAGGGGTTAGGGGAAGTTTAATTAAGTGGATTAACACCCTATATAAATCCCTAACCTAATTCAGGCTAACATGAACTTTCACAACTAACAAAACAAAACTCTCTTCCTTCTCTCTTCTTTCTCTCTCTAGTGAAGAACTCCTGTCACGCCTCGAGCTACCCCCGAGACGCAGACACGGAACCTAGGACCACAAGTGATCCCAAGCTAACCCTGATGGCATGATCATGAGCATACTAAAGAATAATAAATTGTTGCGGAAGCTAAATCATACTTAAAATGAAAAGATAGGGAATACCCATATGCTAAATTTGAGATATATGAAAAATGATGAGTTTAACACAAAGAAAATATCAATTCAATGCTAAGCTGAAACTAACTATGTCTGAAATAAGCTTGTAATCTGGACTAGAAATACTGGGACAAGCCCCAGCTAAATCTAGCAAAACTGGAACTAAATGACTAAAAATACTGAAATGAAACTCATGATTGTCGTCCTCGGAGAATGAGGACTCACCACTGAATCTGCTGAACTTGAGATCGGAAATCGATCTATGCAAGATCTGGATGCCGAGAACCTGAACCTACATCACGAGAAAATGTAGCGCATGTATGTGTCAGTACTTGAAGGTACTGAGCATGTAGGATAGAGTAAAGCTGAAATAAAACATAACTGAACAAGCACAAAAGCAAGTATAATAATTTGTACATGATATACTGAATTCTGAGCTAACTGGATGCAATGACCAATTTATAACATACTAAAACTGAATACTGAATATACTGATAAATGGTCAATGCAGAGAGTCTGACTGAACTGTGGGAGCTACTAATAACCGATAATAAAACCACATGAGCTAAATGTGGAGTCCGATGTATACACCCCATCGAGAGGACCCAATATACCCTTCCACAGGTATAAAGGTATGTTGGTGCGATCACTAATCCAATTGCCCACATAGGGGACTTAAAACCTACTTGGCTAGTAGTATTGGGACTAATTGTGCACGTTGAACCCTAGTCCAACTCGGTATTATGCTACTCCCAATGAATTTTGTAATTAACTAATTATGACTGAGTTTCTGTAAATACTGGATAGCTCAAAACTAAACATGCAAACTGAGAATGGAACAATTAATCTGGTAATTATGCATTTATAACTGAGGCATATATATCTGAAGCAACTGGAATATCTGACCTAGCACGTGTAATTCAAAAACTAAAGAAAAGCTAGGTTTCTAAAATTCATGCAATAATCTGAATAATAACATGATAATCTAATTTGGAATATAAAACTAATAAATTCATAAAGTTTTGTTGAAGTTATAGAAACCCTAGGTTTAATCATAGTAAGAGAATCAAGAATCTGACTGAAAACTAGGGACCCAATGGGTGAAAGGAACCCACTAGTGAAATCCCACATACCTGGTGATGAAATTCACGGAAAAATACTTAGATTTCGTGGCTAGAATTGGTGGAAACTTGTTGCGTTCTTGAACTAGGTTCTTGAGCTTTTCTCCTTTCTTGCTTCTAATTTTCTAACTTTTGAGTAATGATTTTGACTTACGTAAGTTTTAGTTATGTTTTTAGGCTTAAACTAACTAAAATTTGATGATTTAGGGTCAAAACGACGTATCATAAGGTTTCAACAAAGTGGGAAAAGACCAAAAGACCCCTGGGTAAGTTGCTGTCATACCAAACGACGACTAGGACTGACGGTCCATCGTTCCATCGACTGTCCATCGTTTGGTCCATAGGTTGGGCCTGTTCGACAGGCCTTTACTAAAATGGGCATAAAGTTTTGCTCGGAGGTCTGATTTTAGCAAGGTCCGTGGCTATGGAAAGATAATTAAATTATCTATCTGATGAAATCTTACGAGACACCTATTCAATTTTGTGATAAGAGTTCTAATCATTTTAAATTGACCCTACTGTATTTCCCCCCTAAACTGGTTGTTAGTTCCCACCTACGGACCGTGATGGTCATCCGTGGCTCTTATCAGAGAGTGGGTGAATGAGGTGTAGATCAACGGACTCAGACTACGGACCGTAGTCTGACCTATGGACCGCAAGTCCGTCCGTCGTTCGACACTTAGTCAAATATTCTGGATTGAGATTTTTGGTGGTTTCTGACCCAATCGACTGATGTGCAGGATGGACCGTGGGTCAAACTACGGTTAGTCGATGTCCACCGTCTGTTGCACTTGTAGATTTTCTGAAAAACTTGTTTTTGTTCTATTTTGGATACGGGGTGTTACATTATCTTTCCCTTTGGAACATTCGTCCTCGAATGAAGACTAAACTAGTTGGAATAGAGGGAGAGAGCTACAAACCCTACTACTAAACAATGAGAACTGAGTTTATGACTGAATTGAGTTTCGAGAACATGCAAATACGATGAAAATGCAAGTACAAACTGAGGGAACATGATTCTAAGATTGAATTTACGGATGAATGACTGGAAAACTGAAGAGGAACTATTACCTTAAGCTGGAGTGTAATCAGAAGGAAAAAGGTGAGGATACTTGGCTTTCATGGTTGCTTCTGCTTCCTAAGTAGATCCCTCTACGGACTGACTCCTCCGCAAAACCTTGACTGAAGTGACTTCTTTATTTCTCAACCTTCTAACCTAACGGTCAAGAATCTCAACTGGTACATCCTCATAAGAAAGACTATCTGTCACTGCCACACTCTCTAATGGAACTATAAAGGTTGGGTCACCCACACAATTATTCAAAAGTGAGATGTGGAAAACCGGATGCACTACTGATAAGTCTGTTGGTAACTCTATCTCATATGCCACCTTTCCAACCCTTTTCAAGATCTTGTAAGGGCCTACATATCTAGGACTGAGCTTCCCTTTCTTGCTAAATCTCATCACCCCTTTCATAGGTAAGACTTTAAAAAAACACAATCATCAACTTGGAACTCTAGTTCCCTTCTCCTTACATGTACATAAGATTTCTGACGACTCTAGGTTGTCTTAAGTCTATATTTAATGAGTTGCACTTTCTCCATAGCATGAAGGACTGAATTTGGCCCTATCAAAGTTGTTTCACCTACTTCAAACCAACCAACAGGAGATCTACATCTACGCCCATACAAAGCCTCATAAGGGGTCATCTGAATGCTGGAATGACAGCTATTGTTGTAGGCAAACTCAATCAGAGGAAGGTGATCATCCCAACTACCTTTGAAATCGATTACACAAGCTCTCAACATATCCTCTAGGGTCTTAATACTGCGTTCTGCCTGCCCATCCATTTGCGGATGAAATGTTGTGCTAAGGTTAACTTGAGTACCAAGACCCTTCTGAAACGACTTCCAGAAATGAGAGGTAAACTGAGAACCTCTATCTGAGATGATAGACAAAGGAAACCCATGCAACCTCAAAATTTCATTAATCTAAAGCTTGGCATAGTCCTCTGCCGAATATGTAGTCTTGACCCCCCAAAAGTGAGAAGACTTAGTCATCCTATCAACTATCACCCAAATGGAGTCATGTGGTCTTCGAGTACGCGGTAACCCTGTGATGAAATCCATATTTATCACTTCCCACTTCCAAGTAGGAATGTCGATCTCTTGAGTCATACCCCCTGGTTTCTGATGTTCTACCTTGACTTGCTGACAATTGGGGCACTTACTCACAAAATCTGCTATATCCCTTTTCATGCCATTCCACCAATAGACTTCCCGCAGATCGCAGTACATCTTAGTGGCACCTGGGTGAATATAATATCTGGAGTTATGGGCTTCTGCAAGAATATGTTATCTCAACTCGCCCACATCAGGAACACACAATCTACACTGGTATCGAAGTACACCATCTCCCCCTTGGGAGAAAACCTCCACTCTCTGATTGTGGACTGCACCTTTTAGTTCAAGCAAGATTGGATTACTCTCTTGCTTTTCCTTAACCTCCACTACTGTAACAACCCTAAAAATGAATAGGATAAAGACTTAGGTGTTTCAAGAATGCTTGCGATTAGACCAAGGTCCACACGTATTGATACGCGTAGAACCAGACCTCAGAACCCTTACTACGACTAAGCCAACTAACTTGGGGAGTTAATTGAGCTTGGAAAGGTTGGAACCAACCATGTGAGGCTCACGAAAACGGAGATTTAATCGGAAGAGTTTTTATCGGACTCAAAAGAAGAAATTTTATGTTTTGAGGGTCCAAGGGTAAAATGGTCTTTTCCAGGCCAAGGGTAATATTGTAATTACCCTGAGTAATTAATTATTTAATTAATTAAGTTAAAAGAAATAAAGAAATTCGGGTGGGGCAACCCGAAGGGACCCATTTTCGCAAAATGGGGTCACCCGAGTTCGAACCCCACTAGAAGCAAGTTTAAACTTGCTTTTATTTTAATGTGTTAACTTAGTTTTTAATAAATAATTAATATTAGCTGATTTGGGGAAAAAAAGAAATCAGATTTTTATTAATTTTTATTAATTATTGAGTTGACTAATTCAAACCCAGAAAGTCCTACTTCTACTAGAATTCTATCTCCCTTTTCCCCACTCTCTTTGCACGATTTCTTTCTCTCTTTCACTCTCTTTTTCTTGGCTGAAAACGTGAGAAAACAATCAGCAAAAGCAAAATAAAGTAAAGGCAAAAGTTCATCAAGAACTTGAAAGATAGAAACTCAAAGAGAAAACAATCCGGTAACGTTAAGCAGAACTACTACGCTAGTCGGGTGAGGTGTGACTTTGGGTTTGTGGACTGATTTGTGAAGGAGTTCTTGGGCAGAATTCTGGAGATTTAACAAGAAAACAAAGGTATGGGTTTTCTTACTCCTGGTCCCTTTCCCAAGAGACCCCTAGGACTCAGTATATTCGGCTCAAAAACTAAGGTTGATTCCCCTGTTGCATGTCCCTGTCATTAGCTCCCAACGAATGTAGGTTGGTATGAATGCTGGTAAACTTAGGATTATGTGATGTTTGTGCTGAATGTTAATGTATTGAATGTACGTTAATTCATGAAAAGACAACCATGTGTGTGTTCGAATTAAGAAAAATAAAACAAAATGTGTATGGCATGTTGAGTCTCGGCCTTGAGGCTTAAAATTGCTAATGTTGTGTTTGTTAATTTACGTACCCAAACTCATGAAGATTGTGATGTTCATAATTAAGTAATGTGGCTGACTTGAATAAGGATTGGATAGCCAATAAATTCTCTAAAGGATGCACTTAAAAATACGTTGAAGTGGAATTATGAAAGAGTGTATGAACTAAGTAAAACATTGATGTTATGAGTTAAAAGTAACTAAAAATTTCCAGCATTGTACAAGTTAATATAGACTAAATAAAAATGCATATGAATCTGGAAAACTTATTAAAGAAATAAAAGAATGAGGCCACTAGGAATTGAACCCGTGACCTCATCCTTGGGCGAAACAGACACGGCAAAGGGTGAGGGCTGGGGGGTTCGATCCTAGGTCTGAGCAAGGGCTAGAATAAGAGAAAAAAATTAATGAGGGGAGTGGGATTCGAACCCACCACCCCTCGGTCAGAATTCATGAAGAGTAGAAGGAAAATAAAATAAGAAAAAAAGGAGGTTGGGGCTAAGGGGATTCGAACCCCTTAGCTACTGCCCGCGAAAATTAAATGATAAAATAAGTGAGGCCATGGGGGTTCGATCCCATGACCTCACTGTACATGCTCCTAACTTAGAAAAAATATTAAAAATATAATCATGGGGCTGTGGGGGTTCGAACCCACCACCTCGCAGCCCTTAGCGAAAATTTATTAAAAGAAAGGAGGTTGTGGGGGTTCGAACCCACAACCTCCTTACTTGAGCGAAATTAAGAGAAAAATAAAAGAGATTGTGGGGGTTTGATCCCACAACCTCTTGGTTTAAGAAAGAATAGGAGAATAACATGTTAATAAAAAAATAAAATAAAAGGTGGGGTTGTGGGGACTCGAACCCACAACCCATCGGCCAATGTGAGAGAGACTTTAAGTAGAAAAGTAAACCTTCAATGTAAACATTTTGATTTGACTTAGAGTTAAAATGTTATGACTATTAGAATAAAATCAATTAATAATGTAAATGACATTCCATTGATTCAAGACTTGGGATTCCTTGCACAAACTTCCGTTTGATACATAAGTCATACGTGAACAAATCATCCAAGAATAATGCCACCTACTTAGATCAAATTCAAGATCTTGGCATAACTACAAGATACATAAGTCTTGTACTACATAATCTTAGGAATGTAAGAATTACTTAATGAACTACGAATGAAGCCTCATGGCTTGTGTGTATAGACTCATAAGTCTAACATACGTTCAAAAGTAAGTGATCCTAAGACGTATGAAATGAAATGATGAACCCTAGAAGGGTTAAGTATGAGTGTAAATACACTAAATGGCCAAGTGCATTGGCATATGATGAGATGGACAATGAAATGATGAAATGAACATTCACATAATAAGAGGGGAGTAACTATGAAAAGCAAGGTGATAATGATAATGAATGTGGTGACAACATGATATGAGGCTAATGTAAATGATGAGAGTAATCTCAAAAGAGCCTAAGAAAATGATACCAACACGTACTCACCTATGAGAGTGTAAGATAATGAAGAGACAAATCTCTATGAACACACTAATGAGAGTATTGAGCTTAACACCTCAATACAAATGATGAGATGAGAAATCATCTAATGAGCTATGATATCCTCATACTAGAAGCTAGCTTCCATGACGTATGAGATGAATGACAAGGAACTTTATACTGAGCACCGATAGACTAGCTATGAGTGGTGATGCCTTCTTTCAGGAAGGGCGGAGGTTCACGTAACTCTCATGAGATAAGACTGTCCGGCTTGCCGGGTATGGGTCTCCTTATATCTCCTTGTCTTCGAACCTATACTGCCAATATAGGGATCTGGCGGGGTTAAATTCCCATGTACGCTAGCATGTTATTGGATCACTTTGGCCAGTGATTCCACCTCTTTTCAGTGTGGGGGAGACACTGGATTTCATGATGCTCACATGATCTATGTCGGTTAAAGTTAAAGTTCCCAATGAATGAATGAGGCCAGCCTCAAAAGATGCATACAATGAAATGAATGATACCAAAGGTGTTAGGATAGGATAATCAAAAGGTGAGTTAGATTTAAGTAATGACATTAGGTCATTCTTGGTCATTGCACAACGAACCTAATGAAAGTATTAAACTACATCCTAGGTATAACCGGTGGTTACACTGGACTATGAACGAAATGAAATGAAGTACGTATGAATGAATGAAGCAGACTCTGTGTTTGCTAATGAAGACTCCCTTGTTGAGGTCCCATATGTTGAGCCCTCATTTTGGAAAGTCTTAATGTCAAGTCCATGATTCCAAGGTCTCATGGCATATGAATAAATGATATGAAAGATGTTATGTGTTATATGCAATATGATATGTGATATGTGTAAGATCTTATGTGATGTGTGCAATATGATAAGTATGATGATGTATGTTATTTTCATGGTATCACTTTCCTAATCCAAATTTGGAAAGCTCACTTACTTTCCTAATCCAAATCTGGAAACTTTCCTAATCTCAATTTGGCAAGTCCACTGACTTGACTTCTAAAAATCATGTTGTTAGGAAAGAGCTATTCTTTCTAATGCATGTCCTTGGTGTGTGCTTGCATATACCCATACTTAGTACAAGTGTGTACTAACCTTATACAAACTCTACTATTTTAGGTGTAGGCACAGGTGGACGGTAGAGCTACAGGATCATTGCTGCAGTTATCCGGACGTCCAGCATTCATCCGATTTTGGTAGGTCCTCATGCTTTCGAGGATGCTACCGTTTATGTTCTAGCTTAGTTTAGGAGTTGAGCTAGTGGAGCATGTTCCCCTAGCGTTTCTTTCTTATTATATTCAGACTATGTATGAGTGCCATTTAGGCAATTATACGATTATGTTATTGAACTATTCCTTTCATTTGATTATCTCTTAATGTTTAGATGGTTGATGTTGAACGAATTACGAATGTATTAGAAGTGTTTAGTAAGTAATGTTTTTAACAAAAAGTTTCAGATTTTCCGCTAAAATTAACCTATGTAAAGTAAGAATGACGTAAGTAGGCTTGTCTGCGACTTCTGAGAGGTCAACGACGCCGGTCTCGTCTGGGGTCTAGATTCCGGTCGTGACAAAGTTGGTATCAGAGCAGTAGGTTAAATTACGAAAATAATAAGTTCATATCAACCACATTGAGTAGTTTCTAAGTAATGGTAGTGAAGTGCACCACTATCCTGGATTAGAGACTGCATGATGCGTAGGAATGTTTCCCTTCTTCTGATCTTATCGTGCTTTTCTAAATGTCTGAATTCTTGGTGTTATGAGCGTGTCTAACATCAATCCTTTTTGTTTTTCCAGAGAATGAACACTAGGAGAGGATTTGGTCAGAGGAGAGGAGGAGCAGCTGCTGGGGGTAATCAGGATCTACCCCAAGCTCCAGCTGAAGGAGTGGCCATGCCAGTTAACCCAGCTGGGTTGACTGATGCTGAGGTGCGGGCATCTTTGTCCCAAATGGCATAGGCCATTACCATGCAGGCCCAGGCTATGACTGCCCAGGTCAACAGACAGGATGTTCAGAGGGAGAACTCACCGGTCCGTAGCATGGCTAACAGACTGAGATATTTCACGAGGATGAATCCTCCCATTTTCACAGGGGTTAAGACATCGGAGGATCCTCAGGAGTTTTTACATGAGGTGCATAAGATTCTGGTGGCTATGGGGGCCACTGACATTGAGAAGGCTGAGCTGGCTTCCTATCAGCTCAAGGATGTAGCACAGATTTGGTGCAAGATATGGCAAGATAGCCGTGTCTTGGGTGGAGTACCAGTCACATGGGAGCTATTCAAGACAGCATTTCTGGAGAGATTCTTTCCCAGGGAGATGAGGGAGGCCAAGGTTGAGGAATTCATCAACCTCAAACAAGACTCCATGACAGTCAGGGAGTATTCCCTGAAGTTTGTTAAGCTGTCAAGGTATGCTACTTCCCTAGTTTCTAACAGCAGGGATGAGATGAGCAGGTTCCTCACAGGAATCAATGGAGACCTGGAGGAGGAGTGTCGATCCGCAATGCTCCATGATAACATGGATCTTTCCAGGTTGATGGTGCATGTCCAGCAGGTAGAGGACAGCCGCAGAAAGAGAAGTGTTCGTGATGCTAGGAGGTCTAAGCCTCAAGATCAGGCAGGACCCAGTCATGGAGGCCACAGGAATAACTTTGGCGTCCGTGAGCAGCCCAGGTTTAAGAAGGGACTCTCCCACCAAGGGGAGTCAAGTTCATCCAAGAGTCGCTATGATAGGGATTCTGAGTCCAGAGTTAAGAGAAACAATGGAGTAGATACACCTCAGGAGAGGCCACCTTGCAGGAAGTGTGGCAAACTGCATGGAGGAGAGTGTATGATGGGCTCTAATGCTTGTTATAGCTTTGGAAAACCGGGCCACACGGTGAAAGATTGTCCGAATAGGAGAAGTCAAGAACAATGTAAGGAGAGAGTTCAGACTAATAGCCTGAATGAAGAGGCTCCAAAGAGGCAACGATTCTTCGCACTCAAGTCCAGGGGTGCAGGGAAGGCACTTCTGATGAAGCCTCGGGTGCGTAACCTTAATTAGCCTTTCATATAATTGACTGTATATGGTGTTTATGCCCTAGTATGAGGTTAATAGGTTTGAAGTCATCATATTGGTTGCTGATGTATATGATTTTTATGTTGACTTTGTGTTGTATCCTTTGATGAGACTAGTTTAGGGAAGAATTCTTTAAGTCTATTAATGTAAAGCTACTAGTAGGTTTCAAGGAGGTGTTCCATCATGTTAATATGTGAATAAGATATTCACCAGTGAAAGTATTGAGGTACCTATGTATGCGTAGGTTCTATAGATGACATACTTATTGTTAGTAAAGAGTAGTGTCATTCGGGGACGAATGTTCCTAAGGGGGGGATAATGTAACAACCCTAAAAATGAATAGGATAAAGACTTAGGTGTTTCAAGAATGCTTGCGATTAGACCAAGGTCCACACGTATTGATACGCGTAGAACCAGACCTCAGAACCCTTACTACGACCAAGCCAACTAACTTGGGGAGTTAATTGAGCTTGGAAAGGTTGGAACCAACCATGTGAGGCTCACGAAAACGGAGATTTAATCGAAAGAGTTTTTACCGAACTCAAAAGAAGAAATTTTAAGTTTTGAGGGTCCAAGGGTAAAATGGTCTTTTCCAGGCCAAGGGTAATATTGTAATTACCCTGAGTAATTAATTATTTAATTAATTAAGTTTAAAAAAATAAAGAAATTCGGGTGGGGCAACCCGAAGGGACCCATTTTCGCAAAATGGGGTCACCCGAGTTCGAACCCCACTAGAAGCAAGTTTAAACTTGCTTTTATTTTAATGTGTTAACTTAGTTTTTAATAAATAATTAATATTAGCTGATTTGGGGAAAAAAAGAAATCAGATTTTTATTAATTTTTATTAATTATTGAGTTGACTAATTCAAACCCACAAAGTCCTACTTCTACTAGAATTCTATCTCCCTTTTCCCCACTCTCTTTGCACGATTTCTTTCTCTCTTTCACTCTCTTTTTCTTGGCTGAAAACGTGAGAAAACAATCAGCAAAAGCAAAATAAAGTAAAGGCAAAAGTTCATCAAGAACTTGAAAGATAGAAACTCAAAGAGAAAACAATCCGGTAACGTTAAGCAGAACTACTACGCTAGTCGGGTGAGGTGTGACTTTGGGTTTGTGGACTGATTTGTGAAGGAGTTCTTGGGCAGAATTCTGGAGATTTAACAAGAAAACAAAGGTATGGGTTTTCTTACTCTTGGTCCCTTTCCCAAGAGACCCCTAGGACTCAGTATATTCGGCTCAAAAACTAAGGTTGATTCCCCTGTTGCATGTCCCTGTCATTAGCTCCCAACGAATGTAGGTTGGTATGAATGCTGGTAAACTTAGGATTATGTGATGTTTGTGCTGAATGTTAATGTATTGAATGTACGTTAATTCATGAAAAGACAACCATGTGTGTGTTCGAATTAAGAAAAATAAAACAAAATGTGTATGGCATGTTGAGTCTCGGCCTTGAGGCTTAAAATTGCTAATGTTGTGTTTGTTAATTTACGTACCCAAACTCATGAAGATTGTGATGTTCATAATTAAGTAATGTGGCTGACTTGAATAAGGATTGGATAGCCAATAAATTCTCTAAAGGATGCACTTAAAAATACGTTGAAGTGGAATTATGAAAGAGTGTATGAACTAAGTAAAACATTGATGTTATGAGTTAAAAGTAACTAAAAATTTCCAGCATTGTACAAGTTAATATAGACTAAATAAAAATGCATATGAATCTGGAAAACTTATTAAAGAAATAAAAGAATGAGGCCACTAGGAATTGAACCCGTGACCTCATCCTTGGGCGAAACAGACACGGCAAAGGGTGAGGGCTGGGGGGTTCGATCCTAGGTCTGAGCAAGGGCTAGAATAAGAGAAAAAAATTAATGAGGGGAGTGGGATTCGAACCCACCACCCCTCGGTCAGAATTCATGAAGAGTAGAAGGAAAATAAAATAAGAAAAAAAGGAGGTTGGGGCTAAGGGGATTCGAACCCCTTAGCTACTGCCCGCGAAAATTAAATGATAAAATAAGTGAGGCCATGGGGGTTCGATCCCATGACCTCATTGTACATTCCCCTAACTTAGAAAAAATATTAAAAATATAATTATTGGGCTGTGGGGGTTCGAACCCACCACTTCGCAGCCCTTAGCGAAAATTTATTAAAAGAAAGGAGACTGTGGTTCGAACCCACAACCTCCTTACTTGAGCGAAATTAAGAGAAAAATAAAAGAGATTGTGGGGGTTTGATCCCACAACCTCTTGGTTTAAGAAAGAATAGGAGAATAACATGTTAATAAAAAAATAAAATAAAAGGTGGGGTTGTGGGGACTCGAACCCACAACCCATCGGCCAATGTGAGAGAGACTTTAAGTAGAAAAGTAAACCTTCAATGTAAACATTGTGATTTGACTTACAGTTAAAATGTTATGACTATTAGAATAAAATCAATTAATAATGTAAATGACATTCCATTGATTCAAGACTTGGGATTCCTTGCCCAAACTTCCGTTTGATACATAAGTCATACGTGAACAAATCATCCAAGAATAATGCCACCTACTTAGATCAAATTCAAGATCTTGGCATAACTACAAGATACATAAGTCTTGTACTACATAATCTTAGGAATGTAAGAATTACTTAATGAACTACGAATGAAGCCTCATGGCTTGTGTGTACTCATAAGTCTAACATACGTTCAAAAGTAAGTGATCCTAAGACGTATGAAATGAAATGATGAACCCTAGAAGGGTTAAGTATGAGTGTAAATACACTAAATGGCCAAGTGCATTGGCATATGATGAGATGGACAATGAAATGATGAAATGGACATTCACATAATAAGAGGGGAGTAACTATGAAAAGCAAAGGTGATAATGATAATGAATGTGGTGACAACATGATATGAGGCTAATGTAAATGATGAGAGTAATCTCAAAAGAGCCTAAGAAAATGTTACCAACACGTACTCACCTATGAGAGTGTAAGATAATAAAGAGACAAATCTCTATGAACACTCTAATGAGAGTATTGAGCTTAACACACTCAATACAAATGATGAGATGAGAAATCATCTAATGAGCTATAATGTCCTCATACTAGAAGCTAGCTTCCATGACGTATGAGATGAATGACAAGGAACTTTATACTGAGCACCGATAGACTAGCTATGAGCGGTGATGCCTTCTTTCAGGAAGGGCGGAGGTTCACGTAACTCTCATGAGATGAGACTGTCCGGCTTGCCGAGTATGGGTCTCCTTATATCTCCTAGTCTTCAAACCTATACTGCCAATATAGGGATCTGGCGGGGTTAAATTCCCATGTACGCTAGCATGTTATTGGATCACTTTGGCCAGTGATTCCACCTCTTTTCGGTGTGGGGGAGACAATGGATTTCATAATGCTCACATGATCTATGTCGGTTAAAGTTAAAGTTCTCAATGAATGAATGAGGCCAGCCTCAAATGATGCATACAATGAAATGAATGATACAATAAAATGAATGATACCAAAGGTGTTAGGATAGGATAATCAAAAGGTGAGTTAGATTCAAGTAATGACATTAGGTCATTCTTGGTCATTGCACAATGAACCTAATGAAAGTATTAAACTACATCCTAGGTATAACCGGTGGTTACACTGGACTATGAACGAAATGAAATGAAGTACGTATGAATGAATGAAGCAGACTCTGTGTTTGCTAATGAAGACTCCCTAGTTGAGGTCCCATATGTTGAGCCCTCATTTTTGAAAGTCTTAATGTCAAGTCCATGATTCCAAGGTCTCATGGCATATGAATAAATGATATCAAAGATGTTATGTGCTATATGCAATATGATATGTGATATGTGTAAGATCTTATGTGATGTGTGCAATATGATAAGTATGATGATGTATGTTATTCTCATGGTATCACTTTCCTAATCCAAATTCGGAAAGCTCACTTACTTTCCTAATCCAAATCTAGAAAATTTCCTAATCTCAATTTGGCTAGTCCACTGACTTGACTTCCAAAAATCATGTTGTTAGGAAAGAGCTATTCTTTCTCATGCATGTCCTTGGTGTGTGCTTGCATATACCCATACTTAGTACAAGTGTGTACTAACCCTATACAAACTCTATTATTTTAGGTGCAGGCACAGGTGGACGGTAGAGCTACAGGATCATCGCTGCAGTTATCCGGACGTCCAGCATTCATTCGGTTTTGGTAGGTCCTCATGCTTTCGAGGATGCTACCGTTTATGTTCTAGCTTAGTTTAGGAGTTGATCTAGTGGAGCATGTTCCACTAGCGTTTCTTTCTTATTTTATTCAGACTATGTATGAGTGCCATTTTGGCAATTATACGATTATGTTATTGAACTATTTTCTTTCATTTGATTATCTCTTAATGTTTAGATGGTTGATGTTGAACGAATTACGAATGTATTAGAAGTGTTTAGTAAGTAATGTTTAGAAACAAAAAGTTTCAAATTTTCCGCTAAAATTAACCTATGTAAAGTAAGAATGACGTAAGTAGGCTTGTCTGCGACCTCTGAGAGGTCAATGACGCCAGTCTCGTCTGGGTCTAGATTCCGGTCGTGACAAGTACCAAAGAAGATTCTTCTCCATTCTAAACTATTACACCATTGTCTGATATGATCATAACGCGAACTCCCAAGCGAGCAAGCCTGTGAACATCCTTCACTAGCTCCTTCTTTTTTCCTCAACATGGGCTACACTACCCATAGATAATCAACTAAGAGCATATGCTACTACATTCTCCTTACCAGGATGGTAATATACACTCATATCATAATCCTTAAGTAACTCAAGCCATCTCCTCTGGTGAAGATTCAACTCTTTCTGGGTGAACACATACTGAAGACTCTTATGGTTAGTGAACACATCTACATGAACACCATACAAGTAGTGTCTCCAAATCTTGAGTGCAAACACCACTGCTGCAAGCTCGAGGTCATGAGTTGGATGGTTCTTCTCATTCACTTTAAGCTATCTAGAATCATAAGCTATAACCTTATCTCGCTGCATCAATACACAACCAAGGCCAACTCCGGATGCGTCGCAATAGATCACATAACCATTTGATCCCTTTGGTAGAGTCAAAACAAGGGTTGTAGTCAATCTAGTTTTTAATTCTGCAAAACTTTTCTCACAATCATCTAACCATTGAAACTTGACCATCTTCTGAGTCAGCCTAGTCAATGTGAGGCTATGGATGAAAATCCTTCCACGAACCTTCTGTAATAACCCGCTAGACCTAAGAAACTTCTGATATCTGTAGCAGAGATAGGTCTGGGCCATTGTTTCACTGCTTCTATCTTCTGTGAATCCACTCGGATCCCTTCGCTAGATACAATGTGACCAAAGAAAGCAATAGAATTCAACCAGAACTCACATTTGCTAAACTTAGCGAATAACTGGTGATCCTTGAGAGTCTGTTAAACAATTCTCAAATGACTCGCATGTTCTTCCGCATTCCTAGAGTAAATTTGGATATCATCAATGAAGACGATAACGAACAAGTCCAAGTACTGTTTGAACACTCTGTTCATCAAATCCATGAAAGATGCAAGAGAATTGGTTAGTCCAAATGACATAACTACAAATTCATAATGACCATACCGAGTTCTGAAGGCTGTTTTTAGAATTTCACTATCTCTGACTCTAAGCTGATGATAACCCGATCTGAGGTCTATCTTTGAGAAATGACTAGCACCCTGAAGTTGGTCAAATAAGTCATCAATCCTGGGAATGGGATACTTATTCTTGATTGTGACCTTGTTCAACTGTCTATAGTCATTACACATTCTGAGAGAACCATCTTTCTTTATTATGAACAACACTGGTGGACGCTATGGTGAAATGCTAGGTCTGATGAAACCCTTATCTAGAAGGTCTTTCAACTGCTCTTTCAATTCCTTAAGCTCTGTTCGAGCCATTATGTAAGGAGGAATAGAAATAGGCTGGGTATCTTAAAGGAGATAAATTCCAAAGTCGATTTCCCTTTCAGGAGGAACTCCGGGAAGATCTTCTGGAAACACTTCTGGAAACTTGACTACTGGAACTGACTAAATAGTTGGGGTTTTAGAGCTAGAGTCCTTAACCCAAACTAGATGATAGATATAACCCTTAGAGATCATCTTTCTGGCCTTAAGGTAAGAAATAAATCGACCCATATGCGCTAAGCTACTACCATTCCATTCTAAGATTGGTTCGTCTGGAAACTGAAAACGAACAATTCTAGTTGTACAATCGACGCATAACATGAATGTAACCAATCCATGCCTAGAATGACATCGAATTCTACCATTTCTAACTCAACTAGATCTGCTGAGGTGACTTTCTGAGAGGCTGTGATAGGGCAATTTCTGTATACCCGTCTAGCTATAACTGGGTCACCAACTGGAGTAGAGACTGAGAAAAGTTCTGAGAGATTTTCTGGACTGACGCTGAATTGGACTGCTATGTAAGGAGTTACGAAAGAAAAAGTTTCCCCTGGATCTAACAATGGATAAACATCAAGGTCAAAGACTCATAACGTACCAGTGACTACATCAGGAGAACCTTCTTGATCCTGGCGAGCCTGAAGATCATACAACCTGTTCTGGCGCTGACCCCCACCTGTACCAGATGAGTTACCCTGCTGAGTCGGGCAATTTTCTGGTGCTGATGAAGTTGTAGACTGAGCTCTACCATTTCCACCTCCTTGACCCTGTCTCGAAGGACAATCCCTCAATATGTGACCAGACTGACCGCACCCAAAACATCCTTCTTTTCCTACAAGACACTCGCCCGGATGGTTCTTACCACACTTAGGGCAAGCGTGGTAAGTATTGGTGCCTGAAACACTTCCTTGAGACTTATAGCCTGAGGCTCTAACCTTCTGGTCAAACCTGTTCTTGGAGGATGGAAAACTAGCTGATGAAGGGGATGGAGATGAGAACTTCTGTTGACTCTGCGAGCGATTTCCACTACCCGATTTTTGCTGAACATAGTCATAGTTCCCAGTCCTAGACTTCTTATTCTCTTTGGCATGTTCTCTAAGATTATCACCCTCAACCTGCTGAGCATGAGTCATAAGCCTAGAGATGTTCATGTCTCCCAGTAACATAGCATTTCTGCACTCTATTTTCACCAAATCCGACACTCCATACAAGAACTTATTCATCAGAGTCGTGGAGTCAGCAACCATGTGAGGAGCATACCTGGAGATTTGGTTAAACTTTAGCCCACACTCTTGGACTGTCATGTTTCCCTGCCTCAAGTTCATGAATTCTTGAGCCTTTGCTTCTCTCAACTCGGGAAAAACCTGTCGAGAAAAGTCTCACTGAAGCACTCCCAAGTAATAGGAGCTGCATTTTCACCCCTATTCTCCTTCCACTGAGTGTACCAGATATGAGCCACGTCTTTCAGCTGGTATGACGCCAACTTAACCCGATCATTCCCAATAACCTGCATCACTCAAAGATCTTCTTGATTGCATCTAAGAAATTCTAAGGATCCTCATTAGTCTGCGATCCTAAGAACTCAAGCGGATTCATCCTAACAAAGTCACGGACCCTTGCTGCTGCTGATCCACCATTTTCATTTAGAGGATCATGAACCCGATTGTTCTGGTGGGTCATACTCTGAGCCAACATCTGTATGGCATTCCTGAACTCAGCATTGAAGACTTCTTGATCTGGGACTGGAGGAGCTGCATATGCATTCCTGGCATTCGCATTCCTAGCATTAGCTCTACGAGGCATGATCTGAAATGTAGAACGTCAAGTTAGAGTGGAATAAGATCATACCTTACACACGAAAGTAACAAGAAAGTGAAGTTTTCCTAAAACACTTTGTAGCCTCCCTCTAATTAGATGTGGTGCACTTCACACCTATGAAAAGGACTCTACTTAGCGCCGCTTTTCAGACATCCTAGGACTCTTAAACCTAGTGCTCTGATACCAAGTTTTATCACGACCCAAGCTACCCCCGAGACGAAGACACGGAACCTAGGACCACAAGTGATCCCAAGCTAACCCTGCTGGCATGATCATGACCATACTAAAGAATAATAAACTGTTACGGAAGCTAAATCATAATTAATATGAAAAGATGGGGAATACCCATATGCTAAATCTGATATATATGAAAAATGATGAGTTTAATACAAAGAAAATATCAAATCAATGCTAAGATTAAACTAACTATGTCTGAAATAAGCTTCTAATCTGGAGTAGAAATACTGGGACAAGCCCCAGCTAAATCTAGCAAAACTGGAACTAAATGACTAAAAAGACTGAAATGAAATTCATGACTGTTGTCCTCGGAGAATAAGGACTCACCACTGAATCTGTTGAATTGGAGATCAGAAATCGATCTATGCGTGATCTGGATGCTGAGAACCTGAACCTACATCACGAGAAGATGTAGCACACGTATGCTTCAGTACTTGAAGGTACTGAGCATGTAGGATAGAGCAAAGTTGAAACAAAACATAACTGAACAAGCACAAAAGCAAGTACAATAATTTGTACATGATATACTGAATTCTGAGCTAACATGATGCAATGACCAATTTATAACATGCTGAAACTAAATACTGAATATACTGATAAATGGTCAATGCAGAGAGTCTGACTGAACTGTAGGAGCTACTAATAACCGATAATAAGACCACGTGAGCTAAATGTGGAGTCCGATATATACGCCCCATCGAGAGGACCAAATATACCCTGCCACATGTATAAAGGCATGCTGGCGTGATCACTAAACTGATTGCCAACATAGAGGACTTACAACCTACTTGGCTAGTAGTTCTGGGACTAATTCGGTACGCTGAACCCTAGTCTAACTCGGTATTATGCTACTCCTAATGAATTTTATAATTAACTGATTATGACTGAGTGTCTGTAAATACTGGATAGCTGAAAACTAAACATGCAAACTGAGAATGCAACAATTAATCTGGCAGTTATGCATTTATAACTAAGGCATGTATATCTGAAATAAATAAAATATCTGACCTAACATGTGTTATTCAAAAACTAAAGAAATACAGAGCTAGGGTTCTAAAATTCATGTGATAATCTGAATAATAACATGATAATATGATTTGGAACATAAAATAAATAAATTCATAAAGTTCTGTTGAAGTTCTAGAAACCCTAGGTTAATCATAATAAGAGAATCAAGAATCTGACCGAAAACAAGGGACCCAAGGGGTGATAGGAACCCACTAGTGAAATCCCACATACCTGGAGATAAAATTCATGGAACAATACTTCGATTTCGTGGCTGCAACTGGTGGAAACTTGCTTCGTTCTTGAACTAGGGTTCTTGAGCTTTTTCTCCTTTCTTGCTTCTAATTTTCTAACTTTTGATTAATGATTTTGACTTAAGTAAGTTTAGTTATGTTTCTAATCTTAAACTGACTAAGATCTGATGATTTAGGGTTAAAACGATGTATCTTAAGGTTTAAACAAAGTGGGAAATGACCAAAAGACCCCTGGGTAAGTTGTTGTCGGACCAAATGACGACCAGGACTGACGGTCCATCGTTCCATCGATGGTCCGTCGTTTGGTCCGTAGGTTGGGCCTGTTCGACAGGCCTTTACTAAAATGGGCATAAATGTTTGCTCGGAGGTCTGATTTTAGCAAGGTTGGTGGCTATAGAAATATAATTCAAATATTTATCTGATGATATATCATGGGACACCTAATTCATTTTGTACTAAGAGTTATGATCATTTAAAGTTGAACCTACTGCATTTCCCCCTAACTAGCTGCTAGTTCCCACCTACGGTCAGACCTACGGACCGTGGGTCTACCTACGGACCGTGATGGTCATCCGTGGCCCTTTTCATAGAGTGGGTGAATGGGTTGTCGATCAACGGACTCAGACTACGGACCGTAGTCTGACATACAGATCGTAAGTCCGTCCGTCGTTCGACACTTAGGCAAATCTTGTGGATTGAGATTTTGGGTGGTTTCTGACCCAATCGACTGATGTGCAGGACAGACCGTGGGTCAAACTACGGTCCGTCAATGGCCACCGTCTGTTGCACCTGTAGAGTTTCTGAAAAACTGGTTATTGGTCTGTTTTGGATACTGGGTGTTACAACTCCATTGAAGATCAAGCTAGGGGAGGGTTTTAGGGGCTGTACAGGGATGATTTAACCATCAAATCTTCATCAAACATTAAGGTATGGGGTCTAATTCACCTTTGAGACCTCTTTTCTCAAAGGCTTCCTTCAAAGTATTTTCAAAAGTTGAGTTTTCAAGTGGGTTTCATCCAATCTCGAAATTAATGTTATGAATTCATTTGTTAGTGATTTCTTATGGATATGTTCAATAGATCAACATGTATTCTAACTTAATTATGATATATCTTGATAGTTTGGTCTAGTTTGTAGAAGATGACTTTCACCCCTTAACCCTAGGTTATGATCTTGATATGAATTAGGTTATATTGGTTCAATTGACTAGATTATCGGGTGAATTACTACTAGATGATGTTGTTATACTAATCATGAATGAATTAGGGGGAATTGTGGTCATTCATGCTAGTTATTGAGAAGTGATCTAGGTTATGAAGTGAATTGACCTAAGTATCTTGTCTTAAACTATGATCTAGTATTGAATTGTGATGTAGTGATTCTTCTAGCCTTATTATCATGTTGGTCATTGAATTATGATGTTATGCCCTAACTGGGTTGAAGCAAGGGTTTATTGTAAGGCCTTGATGATGGATGATTAAGGAGACTTGGTAAGTCTAATGATCCCTATTCTTTACTTCAAATTATGGTTAATTGTGATTAAGTCATGATATTGTGTTGGAGTATGCCTTGTATTAGGATTGATAGGATGGTATGATGTTGAATTGAAATGTCTTGACTATGGTTGTGAGGTTGATTAAGATGTAAATGTTATAAGGATGGTGATGACTACCAATGTGCCTTATCTTGAATGAAGATGTAAATGTGCTAACCTCACTTATATGAATTGTAATGAAAGGACTATACTCATGCAATTCCTATTGAATTATGATGATGAAGATTATACAAGGGCTACACCCTATGACCTACACTAAGTTATGATAATTAATAAAGACATTAAATACATTTCAAAAGGGACTCTAGCTTAGCACCGAGTGATCTTGTATGTGAGGGGGTGACACTTTCCTAAATAGGGAAGGTGGGGTTCACTACAGTCCTCACAGGGTGAATAGCCTCATAACCCAAATAGGGTGTAGAGTGATGTTTCCAATACGGCCCCAAGTTCCTTAAACTATGTTTCCACCATAGGAATACTAGCTAGTGGATCCACCTAGATGCTATGTTCATGTTAGGTTTTACCTTGGCCGGTAAACCATCTTTCATCGGTGTAAGGTTTTACAACATCGGATTCCACACTTAGCTGTTGTAGTCTATGTCGGTTAAGGCAAGTGTTCCCTAAACTAAAATGAAGTTATGAAGTATAAACTAACCAGGGTGACTTAAGAGGTTTGACTTAGCTTAGGTAGGGGTATGGGACTCTACCTATGCCTTGCACTAGGTTTCCTTGAGGGAAGCCTTAGAAGGTTGATATTATGTATGTATATGATAATGAATGCAAATGATGATAATATGTTGACTTTACATGTAAATGATATTATATGATGACGGTTATTCTTATGAACATGTATTTGGTCTATATTGCTAAAGTATGACGTTATGTATCTTTAAAGGTTATGTTATGTGAAATTGGATATTAGTAATGGGTCTTTTTGTGTCACTTGATTGAGTAAGGTTATGGGGCTTCGCTTGGTCATCGCACATATTGACTTGATGAGGATTGATGAGTAGTTGTCTTGCTTTATTATGATATGATGAACTCTTATTCATGCTTGTGATATTATTACTTGATGATAGGGTTGTATTAGATTATGGGTTCAAGTATGTTGATATGCATATTATTTTATTTGAGTTAATGCACATGTCTTGTTGATTGTTATGGTTTGCTTGATTATGCATAAGACTTTGAAAAGATAAAATAGCATGCTTTAATTAAATGTCCCGTTTTAGCATGATTTGATCTTGTATGTGCATATGGTCTTATATTTTAGATTCTGGTCGTTGAAGGCTCTTTGAGACGACTCGAAGAAGACTTGGACATTCTCAATCATCCAAGAGGGTAGGTCCTCACTTTCCAAGGGCTATGCCAATATCAAACTTATGAAGTTGTTTTAGTTTTAAGACTCTTATGTTCTTTATGTTTTCATTTGAGTACGAATTTTATAAGCCTATATGTGGGTCCTTTACATTGATATATGGGCTATGCCCAAATTGCTATGATTGTATTAGATGGTTATGAGATGAGACAATCTTTGAATACTATATTCTATATTTTATATATATATATATATATATATATGTGTGTGTGTGTGTGTGTGTGTGTATGTTTGTGTGTGTGTGTGTGTGTGTGCGCGCGCGCGCAATAAAAGTAGAGGACTATGTAATCTTCCTATACGAAGAGTCTATGTATACTCGATATGAATATATTATGTGTATGTAGAGGTCTATGTAAACCTCCATGTAGAAGTAATTAAAAAGTTTTAAATTTTCCGTATTTTGACCTATGAATGAAATGATGAATGCTAAGTGGTTAGTCTTAGTCCTCAAAGAGGACGACAACGCCGGTTACGTCTAGGGGGCGCTCCCCGGATGTGACAGAGCCTATCCTAGCTGGAAGAGTGTACCTTGATGTACCATCTCTATCTACCACAAGGACACCATGACCTGCTTAGTTTAGCTAGATATGGTGGACTTTGATTTCGTTCTAGTTATGGATAGGGTCTATGCTTGTTATGGCCCAGTTAAATGTAGAGATGGAATAGTCAAGTTTCAATTTCATAATGAGCCGGTTTTAGAGTGAAAGATGTAACATATCGCAACTAGAACGATCTATGAAGGAGTTTAAAATATGGAAATACTTATTTATGGGAAGTATTAAAAAAATTTGGGAATTTAAGTAAGTTGAAAAGTGAGTTTTTGATCAATTTCAAACGGCCATAACTCCTAGCTCATGATGAACTGGGTGTAGTTTGATATATGGTTGTAAATCTCTTGTAATGATATTTCTAACACCGCTGTGTATGCAAGATTTGAACTTTGTATGAGTGAGTTATGCCTTTTGGAAGTTAGGCTGTCGAAACAAGGAAATCGCCCAAATCTAGATTTGTAAGGGGTAGTTTGGTCTTTTCCTTATCCTATTAACTTATTTAGTTTTTGGTAATTAAGTTAGGGGTCTAAGTTGAATAATATCAGTGTACACTTATACAAAAAGAGTTAGGGTTTTGAGAGAACAGAAAAGAAGAGGAGAAGAGGAGAAAGGAGAAGGGCGTTCAAGATTCGTCAAAATCATCAAATCAAATTGTGGATTTTGTCGGGGGTGATCCCTAAAAAGGTATGTGGGTCTATCTCAACGTGCGGTTCATTCCCCCACAGGCCAAGCATGGTTGATTCAGCGTGTTTTCATTCAAAAAAGATTAGATTTTGAATGTTCTTGAATGTGGTTTCTTGAATTTCTTTCGTTGTTGAACATGAGTTGAGATTTAGGAGTTCTTTGATGATCTAAGTGTTATTCTTGAATTAATTGGGTTAGATCCTTGTATATATGATGTGGGTACTTGAAATCTAAGTGAATTTGAAAAAAGAAATTGAAAAAGAATGATTTAAGGTCAGAAACGAGAGATGAAAATTCTTCACGCGTCACCTTGGGGGAGACAGGCGTGGTGCCCCCCATCTGCTCTCGAGGGCCTAGGGCGGTGCTCCTGCAGTGTGACATTTTGGTGTCTCATTTAGCTGGTGCTGGCGCGGAATCACCATTTTTCACCCAGTTTTTGTAATTCAGTCCGATTAAGCCTTTCTAAAGTGTTTTAACACTTCCTAATGATTCGAACTACTCTAAAAGACTTCCAATCATATGGAAATCATCCAAAAACATGAAATCTAACCTTGAATCTATAACTTCAAATTCAAGGAGAGTTTAGAGCCAAGTCTAGAAAATTCTTAGAGTTTTTTCAAGCATTCTTTTACAAAGGCTATTAAACTTTGTTTTAAGACTTAAAGATCAAGTTGAGTGAAGAGAAGAGATAAGGAGAAGAAGTTCATTCCAAGTTTCATAAGTCTTTTACAAACGTTTTAACTTCGTTTCTATGACTTATGTTTGAGTTCAGTTCAGAATAAAGTAAAGCCTTTTCTTCAAGGAAGTATATGGGGACTAAGTATTACCAAATGGGTATAGAATGTTTTCACATTTAAAAAAGAATGGATACTGAGATATCCAAAGAGCCTTCGGGCTAGTTTTTAGAAAAGAGTAATAGATTTCTGAATAAAGCAACCAGGGGAAACTGAGATTCCCAAAGTAGCCTTTGAACTAATTTTTGAGCACTAATCTCAAATCACAGAAGTAAGTATGTTTTTAAAAAAACATAAAAGCTAATATAATGATATTTTTGGGAGTTGTATTGAGCACCGATATGGGAAAGAGTTCAGATAAGTCACAGCCCCCATAAACCATGTAGACACCATGGGTAGAAAAGGGTCATACTTTTTAGATGATTGATTTAGTGTTTTTTAGCATAGACTAGTTGATTCATTAGGCAGTTCAGGTCCTCTATCGATGGCAAGGTGTAGGATGGCCCTGGCAGTGTTAGGCAAAACGTTGTATCATCACCCTAGCTCTTAAGTGATGGTTGTCAGTTAGAGAAACTCCTATAGAAATTAAATGTATTTATATATATACATCAGTTTATTCATATTTTTACATACATCTCAGAGTTATTTGTATCCCTGTGTACATTCAGAATTTACAGCATGTTTTCAAATAACTTTTCTTCATATTGCACTTGCTTTTAAATTGCTTTATATTGAAATGAGCCGGTATTATTGAGTTATGTTATTCATGAGTTGGCAGAGCCAAGCTAAGTAATCCTTATTACTCTTTTCAAGGTTAATTTGTTTTTAGCATTCCAGGTCACATACTTGTACATTAAACGTACTGATGCCAGTTGGCCTGCATCATATCATGATGTAAACCCAGGTAACGAGGATCGGCATCCAGCGTACCATTTATCCAGTTGAACAATCCAGAGTCAGTTGGTGAGCCTCCTTGCATTCCGGAGGACATTTTTTATTGCTTTCTAGTTAGTTCATTAGGATAATGTGGAGTTTGTCCCAACATCCATCTCAGCCATTTTAGATACTTCAGATAGATAGTAGTTCAGTTGTCATTACAGTGTTATTTCAAACATTATTTATATATATATATTTCACTCGAGGAAATCAATGGTGATTGAGTTCCGGACACGCCCCGGGTGTCGTCTCGGGGCATGACAAAAGATTAGTTCAACAGTGTGTAAGGGTAATTTTATTTCATACCTTAAGGCCATAAAGTTATTTTCTAAGGGTTGTATCTAGGCATAATTGTATAGAATGACAAACTAATAATATAAACTAAATATAATAGCTACCGTTTGATTTATTTGTGGTCCATAGCAAACTATTTGTCAGTCCCTCTCTCCCTAATATTCTCGCTCTCCACTCTCCCTCTCTCGCTCGCTTCCTTCGCTCGCCTCTCTCGCTTTATACAATAGAATTGTATAAGTTATGTTTCTAATTGTATAAAGCGAGAGAAAATTGTATATACATATGCAAATACGTATATCTCCGTCTTATACACTTATAATTATACAATAAAAGTACTTCCCTGCCCAAGTCTCTTTTGTCTTTCTCTCTTTCTCGTTTTATACAAATTCAAATTGTATATAACTTCTTTCTTTCTCATTTTATACAATTCGATTCAATTGTATATTCCCTGCCCAAGTCTCTTTTGCCTTTCTCCCTTTCTCATTTTATACAAATGAGCTTTACGAGGTCCATAAGGAGAAAAGCATGTGTTAACTCTCGTCTCTAATCCTCGCCTCCAATCAGACTAGTCCTCATGAATTCACATATTAAAGCTCAATCTAGTTTAATTAGAATTCGTATCTTACCATTAGGCCGATCATACGCGCTCAAGATAACAAGGACATAGCTTACCCTTTCCAAACGATCTCTGAAATCTATGACACTATCAAGAATACGATCATAACATCAATACAGTCATACAGACACTAAAACACATAAAACTAGGATGAAGAAATTTTAGAATCGAACGACATTTGTGGGACCCATGTTGGAATTTTTTGATTTGACTCAATCAAGAGGACCTATAAAATCCCTCGAATTTATGTCAAGAAAGTGAACTCAATTCGGGGCTTAAGACAGTGAAAACAACAATCAAGCAATAAATTAACAATAAAACCAAGCTAAGGCAACAACTTAAGCACCAAATTTACCTCAAACAGAGATTTACTGAAACAATTCAACCAACCAACCACGTATACTTGAAAATTACAAATGTGTGGGACATTGAATTATTTAAATCGTAGCTCAGACGAGTGAGAAATTATATATTCATTTTAAGAGCAAATATGCCTTCATTTCCATATCATATTTAAATATTGGACACGAATCTTCATCGCAATTATGTAGGACAAGGACCGCGACCACAACCTCGTTGGTAAGTCGGCCACCCATGAATGCAAAGGGAGATCTAGTGACCATGAAGGTTAGGAGAGTCTAGGTCCCGCGTACACGATTAAGTCCTGCAAACGCAAAGGATCACGAATGGGGATGAGACTAACACGAGCACAAAAGATACTCCCGCTGGTCTATGAATACAATCCTCAAGTATGAAGATAAAAAATAGTTCGCAGCAGCTAATGCATATAAGCTACATTGTCAAGTTCCAAATTCTCCAACAGGGCGCTCTGAATTCGTTCAGAACCCTATAATTGTAAAAGATATATGCAACCCAACCGAATTCAATATTCTAGACTCAATGGAGAAGTCATTATTCCATACAAAGTCATCTCTAGGAAAAGTGGGTCCCACCACAAACTGTGTTTCAAGTGAAAATTCACGAGAAGACTCAGAATCAACCCAGAAGCCCTGTTTCCTAACAAATAGTCGTTCTAGACCAAACTCAATATTTTGGAGCTAAAAATGGTGAAATAATTCTCATGTGATCTTGTTTACTCAGAATTTTGACTAAGTTCAAACTTAGGCCTTAAGTTAAAATTTAAAACGCTTTCGCATAGACTCATACAAAAAGCCTTAGTAGTAGTGTCAGCTATGCTACTTCCCTAAATTGACCCTTTCATAGGTGATGAATTGTCAGAATTGGATTTGAAGGTCATCTTCTTGAACTTCTGATAAAAATGACTATTTAAGGTTCAAAAGCTCCAAAATACTAAAACTCACATAAAAACTAAATGAACAATCAAATGAACAAACTATAATTCTTAGCTAGGAAAACATTAAACGATGAATAAGAGGCATAAACACATTAATTACATGGAGTTTTCATTAAATTTTAGAGTTTTAGTACTATAGTATTCATCTTACATGGAGTTAATTCCACAATTGTTTTTGATAATTCATTGAGTTTATAAGAGCTTGATTTGTCATTGTTTTAATAAGTATTTTCATATTATTTATGTAATGATTTTGCTTCTAAAAATTATTGATGGGTTTGATTGGGTTACGTAATTGGTTATCCACCTGGCAGCTAGTGTAGGTCTCATTCATGATGGTTTGGGTTGTGACAACAAGTAAATTGTAGCTTCACCTCTAAATTGCGTTCACATGAAAATATAAATAGACAGAGTATGTACATGCTAATGTAATAAATACTGATTGACCAGATTTTAAATTGGAAAAATGTCCAAATATGGGGAATACAATTATCATATTTTCAAAAGAGTAAATTCAACATTAATGATCATATTAAATGTTTTAACACCTATATTCAATAATAATTTCCCTCTTTTAAATTTATTTTTCTATATATACGCCTCAACATTTTATCCCTTAAGATGAATTTCGTCTTTACTCTCATTCGGGAGATTCTTGTTGAATAAATATTATTTCTTTATATCTTCATATAAAGTTATATACATGGCGTCCTCAGATCTTGAATTAAACACTTGTCACGAAATAGTTCCGTCTATGCCTATAATTAGTAGTGCTCAAATTGCGGTATGTCATCCTCTAACAAAGTTTAATTTCACAATAGTTTTTATTTTTACTTAGAGATGCATGAATCATTTGAGAAATTTTGGGGTAAAGTTTTTGATATTTGTTTTTTTGGGAACTACACCCATCCTTATTATAATATAAAAAATTGTTCACCAATTATTATGTTTCTAATAATATTATTTTACTTGATTGTTTCTTTATCATTGCTAATCTCTAAAACCGTTTGGTATGAACAATCAGAAAGTAAAAGAAATTATGAAATTTATGAAAAGACTCTATATTCCATTTCTTTTAATTGGATAAATCAAAATTACAAAATTAATGCAAAAGAAGAATTTTCTTTACCTTTTTTCAATATGATATTATTAAAAATCATAGGTTTCATTTATAGGTTCTAAAAAACCAACTGTATAACACAAGATTTATACTAGCACCCGCTCCAATATCAAGTCATCCAATAAAAGTAAGATTCCTAGAACTTCATTCCTTATTTTCCCCTGTATAGTGCTTTAATTTTTGTGATATTTTAAATTTCTAGTTTTAGTAAAAACTTTAGGGGCATTTAATAATAGTTGATGTTCGTGTTGTTTGACTTTTTTCCTCACATAGTTTTTTTTTTAAAAATACATATAACAATCCAATATATTAGGGGTATGGGGAATAGTTAAACCATATTTGGTCTTATGTATGTACTCTTGCCGTAATTATCTCTACAACAAATTGTTTTTATAGCTTGAACTTTACTATAATCTTGAATACACCATAGTAACAATTATCCTCATTTCAAGGCTCTATGAAAATTACATTATTTTTACCAAGCTTTTCTTGTTAAATTTTAACATTGGGGTTGGAGAAAAAAATCTGAGAAAAGAGAAAGAGAATCTTCAATCTCCGAGAGAGAATCTGCAAAAAAGAAACACAAAAGAAATGGACACCACAATCATGGCACTAGCGAGGCTGAAAATTTTCTCGATGATGCATTGAACAACCTTATGAACTGAGATGACATACACAAAAATGATGTAACACATGTTAAGGAACCTATTAGATAATAACAATCATACAAAAATTATACAAAAAAGAAATAAAATAGATATTCGTGACATTATTTTGTTGCTAAAGTTAAATTGTCGCAAATCATCCTATTTAATGAAGGAAATTTGTTCAGAATGATGAGTCTGTTTTTCTATTAGTTGTCAATTTTATTTACAAATGTAAGCATATGTGTCTGTTGAAACATTGATAAATTTAACAATATCACTTGTTTCAACAGATGATGGGTTTCATCCACAAAATAAAGTACACAGAATAATGCATGGAAATATTGATGAAAAAGAAATTTTTCAGGACCATGGTGGATCAAGGATTTTACGGCTATGGGTGCTCAATATTTTTTAACATAAACCTGTATCAATCAAAGAGCGTAATTGCGAGCTAAAATTCTTCAACGTAGATGTTATTTTCTTTTCAATTCAATGAAATAGACAATCAGAATCTTTGGATGGTTTGAAAAAAGGAGGAGAAACAATATTACTTTCACATACAATTGTAATTACCAAAAGGCAAACAAGAGAGGAGGATATTTTTTTTGCTTCTAAATTAGAGAACTTAAATGAATGCGCTAGAACAAATTATTTTTTTCCTAATAAAACTGATGAGAAAGAAAGAGTTAAGAAACATGGAAGATCATGAGTGTTTATATTTTTTGGGAGATTAAGGTTGCAAAATTGACATGAGTCTTGACATGGTGACTTTTTAAGCTATAAATCATAAACTATAGATGTACAAATCGAACTATTGTCATAGAAAGACAATTATATCAAAATATGATAAGAAGAAAAATAAAAAGAAACACTAAAATATTGTTAGGTATGCTTGTAAAGTTTGAGAGTGGTGGAATGCGTCCGAATAATAATCGTGCTCACAATGTAATGGGTATGAAGACATTTATCTCTCAGCAAGTGTTAAATGATAAAAATATTGATGTTGATATAATTTTAAAATCCTAAAATAGCTAACTAATTTGTTTTCTGCAATATCCTGAGACATATTCTCATAACTCCTTCTTGGATCAACAATAGTAGATTGTAGCCTTATCTCAAATTGACCTTGTGAACAAATCTGCTAATGTATCGTTTGTCCTGCAAGGCTTCTGTGTAAGACCTCGAAATTAACTTAGCTTATCTAGAGCCTAACATGTTGGTAATGGTAGTCTAAGTTCCTAATGTGGTCTATAATATTGTATAGAGGCAGTAGCTAAAGTATTAGGTGTGTTGGAAGTCAAACGTCAAAGGATGACTAAGACGTTCGACGACTAAGTCACCTAAATGCTTCATATGTGGTTTTATGTATTTATGTGTTATTCATGAGGTTTTAAGGTCCTTAAATGAGTTATTATAGCATGTATAGGAAGTGTGTCAAATTTCGTGAAGTTTGGAGGTCAAACGTCCAAGAACGTCCATGTCGTTCGAAAGATATGCCTTGAATCGACCTTGTGTGTCTAGGTGTATTTCGTTGAGTTTTACGTGTTCGTTTTAGATGAAATTTATGTGAGAGGTTTTAAACTCATAGACGATCGTATTTGGGTTGGAAACGTCCAGGAAATTATCCCCAAGGACCATCCAAGGGTCCTTGAGGAAGGACCCAAACCTATTGGCAAGGTTGTCCCAGGCAGACCACAAACGACGGAGCAGTCGACGGCTCGTAGGCCTGTTGACGCCCCATCAATGGGTGTAATCGATGGGGACTTGGCTTGGGAGAAGGATGAGAGACTTGTCAAGTCTCTTAACCCATCGTCGGTTGCCAGCATGGCCCGTCAGTGGGGTGACGCCCCGTTGAGTGGAGATTCTTCATCAAATTGAAGAATTAGCTTCATTGAGGTATGGCATTTGATCCTTGAAACTCATTTCATCAAGGAGACCAACTTTCAAAGATGTTTTCAAAGTTTTCAAAGAGAAATTTGTCCAATTTTATGATTCTACCATGGGTTCTTGCATTAATGGTTTTCAAACGTCTATTATGGATTATATTGATGTTGTATTGATGATTTTAACCTAAATTACCTATGAACCCATGAAATTGATGAACCTAAGATTTTGACTAAATTATGGGTTACTTGATATTGACTTAATGTTGATGAATTCATGTGTAGTTTCTTATGGGCTTTCTATTAATGTAAGAATTGTATTCAATTCTTGTAGAATTTAGATTGTTGAATCTATATTGAATTGGTTTAGATTTCATTGATTTCTATAATTGTGTATTGAATTGGTGTTCATGGCCATGGGTAAGGGCCTTATGATGTTGAATTGGGTGATATGGTATTGTCTTGAAGAGATGATGATGAACTGGTGGTACGCTGCCCTATTTCTTCTTATTCAATGTTAATTTTACTTCAATTATGTTATGATTGTTTTGGTTCACCTTTGGTGGTGGTGTTATGTGAATTGATGTGGCCTTGTCGGCGTTACTTTCTAGTATATTAATGATCATGGCCTTGTCGGCACTACTTGAACTTATATGTCTATTTGTGTAGTTGATTTGATGATGTATATATGGAAGTATGTGCTAGACTCTTGCTACTATCTAGTTAATCATGTTGTGCTTTGACTATGTGTTATTGTGTAGTTTTAGAGTTGAAACATGGTTATTCCTAAATTGGTTAGATGAGTCTAAAATGGTTAAATTGATGATGTTAAGGTAATGAATATGTTGACTTGATAAGGTTAAGGGTCATTTCTAAGAGTCTAAAGGAAGATAGGCTATATGTGATAAATGGAAGTATGTGGTGTCTTGTTTAGGTAGACTTGTGTTCCGTACTTGATGCTTATGTGAATATATGATATCTTGACTTAGGAACCTAAAGGTTCTTTGTCTTGAATAAATGAATATAGGTGAGACCTTGAATGATGATAAAAGGGTCATTTGTGTGGAATCTTAAACCAAGTGGTAAGGTTACGAATTATGAAGTAGTTAACCGTAATGGTATCCTTCATGTAATGAGTGATGGACTTAAGGTTGATTGACTAGAACGGCATCATATCATACCTTAGGAAAGTCGCGATGAGCTTCTTTTCGCCATAGTGAGATAGCCCTAATGGACCTTGCTTTGGTAGGGCAAATGTAATTGGGTCATGAACATGATACGGGACCCATTTGTATGAACCTTAATATAAATTGATCTATGAGAACTAAGGCTAGCACCGAGTGAGTATGGTAAAGGGAAGCAGTTCTAGTTAAGTATGAGACTAGAATACAAAGTACGCCCTTCATATTCCTTAACCATGTGCCTACATGGGATCTTTATGTTCTACCATTGGCAAGTAGAACACCTCATCGAAGTAGGATAGAACTTCGGATTCCATGCTTTTCTACCATGGTCTATGTCGGTTATTGTCTATTCTCATCATATGGAATACCTATTAGAATTAGAGAAGTTTATGAGGTTTAGGTAGTGGTATGGGACGCTACTTAGACATTACACAATAGACTTTGATGGTGTTATTTGGAGTTCCTAGGTATTGTCTAAGACCATTACTTGAATGTCCTTTATGTGATGTATGTCTTCTAAATGAACTAATGAACTAATGACTTATGTTAGAAAGTATGTAAATGAATAAGTATCTAATCTAAAGTAACTTAAGGACTCCTTAGTTAAAGAGTGAAGAGGGCATATGGGATGATCTCTTTATGTCTTATCTTTGGAAGCCTTGAGTATGACTCTAGTTAGGGAAGATGTTTGGTGTTGTGGACATGATCTAAGCCTTAGGTAGTCTAAAGGACTATTTAGGTAATCTTGAAGAGGTCAATCATGGACGTTATCTTCTTGATTTACTTAAGTAGGTCTTGTGATAGCCTTTGGAAAGAGAATCTCATATCATGTATGTGTTAGTGTGTTTAGTGAGAATGATTCAATCTTAGGGAGTCTATTGGATGTCTCGAGTGTGTGTATAAGGGATTGTATGGGAGGTTGCTTCACAACTCACTCAAGTGGGACTTGGAATAACCTTTGGTAGAAGAATCTTACCTTGATGATTATGATACTTTGTAAGTGTGTATGTGACTCATTATAAGTAATCTTAAGGGTATTTTAGGCACATCTAGAGTGGGTGCATGGGCGGTCTCCCTTTGTGTGACTTAAGTGAATCTTAGGATGACTTTATGTGAGGAAATTACATGCTAGAAGTGTTTAAAAGAAGAAGTGAAAGTATTTCACTGTACAGTGAATAGTTCACTATAAGGTGTTCTTTGAAATTGACATTTTTGGTTTAATGTTATCTTATGTGTTTCTATGTTGATACTTGATGTTGTGATGATAAAAATATGATTTATAAAAGGAAAAGATGCATATTTCCAACAAAGTCCGTTTTCATGATTTTTATGCATAATGCTATACTTAGTACATGTGGTTGTACTAATTCAATGCTTTATTTTCTATCTATAGTTCTTAATAGGTGAAGAGCTTTGGGGAAGTGAAGGCTTGGACAAGGAGATCGTTAAGAGTTGAAGTATGTCCTCACTTAACTCGAGGGCATATATGTCATTTTATGTTTCTTTAATGAAGTTTTGTAATAGACTATTAGTAGTATGTTTTAAATTCGTATGGGCCGTATCCCAAGTATTGTCGTGTCTTAAGATGATGATCGAGACTTAGTGTTTTCCTATTTCTACTTATATGAAAGAGTTTAAAGACTTCTATATTGTTTTTACGAAAAGTTTTAATTCCGCACTACTTTTTGTTATGTATATGCGATGAATGATATGAGAGGCTTGTATGAGACCTACGATAGGTCGAATACGCCGGTCGCAATCCAAGATTGCACCCTAACTTCTAGGGTGTGGTTTCGGGATGTGACAAGCTTGGTATCAGAGCATAGGTTAATCAAAGTAGCCTTAAGAATGGAAAGCCTCGAAAAGTCACATCTAGTAGAGTCTTGACCATCGGTTTGAGTCACGACACATCTATGGGCGAGAGTCTATGGGACGATTGTGTTTCCCTTCATTTCTAGTCCTTTATTTGTGTGGTAGAGTTATGTTATGAGTATCCTTCTAAAAGTGTTTCCTTGTGTTTCTAGGAGATGAATACTACAAGGATGGACGCTAGAAGGATGGAATACGGAAGGGTGAATAAGGAAGCTCCTCCTCAAGTCGACTAAGTTGAGCAAGTGCTTCAAGATGGGCAAAGTGCTCAAGGTGCTCAAGTGCCTCCTCAAGGTGATCATGCACCTAATGTGGGAGGAGGTGATGAGGTGCCGGAGTTGTCTAATAGGATGATTGGAGAAGCTTTGCTTACTTTAACCCGAGCCGTAACGGCTCAGGCTAACTTGAACATGGTGCCTAGGGTTAATGCTATGGAGAGCACTATGTCATCTAGGTTGAGAGACTTTGTGAGGTTGAATCCTCCAATCTTTCTTGGCTCTAAGGTGAATGAGGATCCCCAAGAATTCCTTGATGGTGTGTAGAAAGTTTTGAGTGCTATGGGGGTTACATCTAGGGAGAAGGCGGAGTTGGCTTCTTATCAATTGAGAGATGTGTCTCAAATCTGGTACACTCAATGGAAGGACAATAGGCCGGTGGAGTCGGGTCCTATTGAGTGGGAAGAATTCAAGGAAGATTTTCTTGGTAAGTACTTTCCCCATGAGAGGAGTGAAGAGAAAGTAGAGGAGTTTATCAATCTCAAGCAAGGAAATATGAGTGTTGAGGAATACTCCTTGAAATTCTCAACTCTGTCTAGGTATGAACCTTCCCTAGTGTCTAATTCAAGGGATGAAATGAGTCGTGCGCTTTGTGACGGGTGTAGCCGATTTAGTGAGGGAGGAATGTCGTACGGCTATGTTACATGATGATATGACTTTGGCTAGACTCATGGGGTATGCACAATCAATTGAAGAGTCTAAACTTAGGAGGATGTCAGGGAACTTGAAAAGGAGTGTTGCTAGTGACCAAGTGCAACCTAGGTTCAAAAAAAGGGTTCAAACTCAAGATGGACCTAGTGTTCCTAAGAAGAAGTTTGAGAAAGGAGGTGGTTCTAGCAATGGCAAACCTACATGTGCAACTTGGAGTAAGAGACATTATGGTGAGTGTCTAGTGGGTATGGGTAATTGCTTTGGATGTGGAAAAGATGGGCACAAAGTGAGAGATTGTCCAAACATTGCTTCTAGGAAGGAGGGTAAGAAGGTTGAGCCTAGTGTACCAAAGGAGGATGCTCCAACTAAGAGGCATTTCTATACACTCCGGACTAGATTTGGGAAGCCGGGTGATGGTGATAATGATGTTGGTAAGTTCTGGTTTCTCTTTTGATAGTATGAGTTCCTTCTAAGTGGGGGAGTATAGTTTGTAGATGGGATAGAAGTCTTAGAAATTGTTGCTTGTGCATGATGTTTAGGAGTTTGGTTGAAATTGAATTTCATTAAATTCTTGCATTGTGTGTTTTATTGAGTTATGAGCATGTTTTAAGATATGTTTATATGATGTTACTTTGCATATAAGCATGTCAATATCATGAATTGCTTAAGATTGCATTTTTGTAAAATTTGTCAAAAATCACTGTAGCTTGAACCTGTTCAGTGTAAAATTTTTGGCGAAATTGACTATTTGATACTTTGGTCAAAAATTATGTTATGTGGTTAGAATTGATGTGTATAAGTATGATATTGAATATAAAATAAGTTTTTTCTATTTGGATTGAAGCATGTGAGTTTTGTAGCATAATGAGTTATAGAATTGTTTTCTAGTTTCTTGTTGTGTTGTGGATCTCTTGACTATAGTAAATTGATGTTTTCTTCTTGGTTATGCATTGTATGGTTTGGTTATGTGTTGTTTAGCTGATTCTGTAATCTTGGAAATGTTCGGAGAGTGACAAGTGTCATTCGAGGACGAATGTTGTCCAAGTGGGGGAGAATGTAAGACCTCGAAAACGACTTAGGTTATCTAGAGCCTAAAATGTTGGTAATGATGGTCTAAGGTCCTAATGTGGTCTATAATATTGTATAGAGGCAGTAGCTAAAGTATTAGGTGTGTTGGAAGTCAAACGTCAAGGGATGACTAAGACGTTCGACGACTAAGTCACCTAAATGCTTCATGTGGTTTTATGTGTTTATGTGTGATTCATGATGTTTTAAGGTCCTTAAGTGAGTTATTATATCATGTATAGGCAGTGTGTCAAGTTTCATGAATTTTGGAGGTCAAACATCTAAGAACGTTCATGTCGTTCGAAAGATATGCCTTGAATCGACCTTGTGTGTCTAGGCGTGTTTTGTCGAGTTTTACGTGTTCGTTTTGGATGAAATCTATCTCAGAGGTGTTAAAATCATAGACGATCATATTTGGGTTAGAAACGTCCGGGAAATTATCCCCAAGGACCATCCAAGGGTCCTTGAGGAAGGACCCAGACCTGTTGGCAAGGCTTTCCCAGGCAGACCCCAAACGATGGAGCGGTCGACGGCTCGTAGGCCTGTTGACGCCCCGTCAATGGGTGTCGTCGATGGGAACTTGGCCTGGGGGAAGGATGAAAGACTTGGAAAGTCTCTGAACCCGCCGACGGTTGCCAGCACGGCCCGTCAATGTGGTGATGCCCCGTCGAGGGCAGTCGTCAATGAAGACTGTCTCTGCGCACAGGTCTGCTGCCAAGTTAGGGGTGAAAATGTAAATTCACCCCACTTCAAAATAAGAGTTTAGGTGGTTTGTTAAGGGTCTTTTGGGTATTTTAAATGAGTATATAAGTGTTAAACACTTAGAATATTTCATTCTTCCAAAAACAAAACCCCAAAATCCCTTAGAAATCCCAAAGACTCCATTGAAGTCAAAAATCAAAGAAGAGCTTGGTGTGAAGTTTTGAGTGGATATTCTTCATCAAATTGAAGAATTAGCTTCATTGAGGTATGGATTTTGATCCTTGAAACTCGTTTCATCAAGGAGCCCAACTTTCAAAGATGTTTTCAAAGTTTTCAAAGAGAAATTTGTCCAATTTCATGATTCTACCATAGGTTCTTGCATTAATGGTTTTCAAACGTCTATTATGGATTATATTGATGTTGTATTGATGATTTTAACCTAAATTACCTATGAACCCATGAAATTGATGAACCTAAGATTTTGACTAAATTATGGGTTACTTGATATTGACTTAATGTTGATGAATTTATGTGTAGTTTCTTATGGGCTTTATATTGATGTAAGAATTGAATTCAATTGTTGTAGAATTTATCTTAGATTGTTGAATCTATATTGAATTGGTTTAGATTTCATTTATTTCTATAATTGTGTATTGAATTGGTGTTCATGGCCATGGGTAAGGGCCTTATGATATTGAATTGAGTGATTTGGTATTGTCTTGAAGAGATGATGATGAAGTGGTGGTACGCTGCCCTATTTCTTCTTATTCAATGTTAATTTTACTTCAATTATGTTATGATTGTTTTGGTCCACCTTTGGTGGCAGTGTTATGTGAATTCGTGTGGCCTTGTCGGCGTTACTTTCTAGTATATTAATGATCATGGCCTTGTCGGCACTACTTGAACTTATATGGCTATTTGTGTAGTTGCTTTGATGATGTATATGTGGAAGTATGTGCTAGACTATTGCTACTATCTAATTAATCATGTTGTGCTTTGACTATGTGTTATTGTGTAGTCTTAGAGTTGAAACATGGTTATTCCTAAATTGGTTAGATGAGTCTAAAATGGTTAAATTGATGATGTTAAGGTAATGAATATGTTGACTTGATAAGGTTAAGGGTCATTTCTAAGAGTCTAAAGGAAGATAGGCTATATGTGATAAATGGAAGTATGTGGTGTCTTATTTAGGTAGACTTGTGTTCCTTACTTGATGCTTATGTCAATATGTGATGTCTTGACTTAGGAACCTAAAGGGTCTTAGTCTTGAATAAATGAATATGGGTGAGACCTTGAATGATGATAAAAATTTGTGTGGAACCTTAAACCAAGTGGTAAGGTTACGAATTGTGAAGTAGTTAGCCGTAATGGTATCCTTCATGTAACAAGTGATGGACTTAAGGTTGATTGGCTGGAACGGCATCATATCATACCTTAGGAAAGTCGCGATGAGCTTCTTGTCGCCATAGTGAGATAGCCCTAATGGACCTTGATTTGGTAGGGTAAATGTAATTGGGTCATGAACATGATACGGGACCCATTTGTATGAACCTTAATGTAAATTGATCTATGAGAACTAAGGCTAGCACCTAGTGAGTATGGTAAAGGGAAGTTGTTCTAGTTAAGTATGATACTAGAATACAAAGCACGCCCTTCATATTCCTTAACCATGTGCCTACATGGGATCTTTATGTTCTACCATTGGCAATTAGAACACCTCATCGAAGTAGGATAAAACTTTGGATTACATGCTTTTCTACCATGGTCTATGTCGGTTATTGCCTATTCACATCATATGGAATACCTATTAGCATTAGAGAAGTTTATGAGGTTTAGGTAGTGGTATGGGACGCTACTTAGACATTGCACAATAGACTTTGATGGTGTTATTTGGAGTTCCTAGGTATTGTCTAAGACCATTACTTGAATGTCCTTTATGTGATGTATGTCTTCTAAATGAACTAATGAACTAATGACTTATGTTAGAAAGTATGTAAATGAATAAGTACATAATCTAAAGTAACTTAAGGATTCCTTAGTTAAAGAGTGAAGAGGGCATATGGAATGATCTCTTTATGTCTTATCTTTGGAAGCCTTGAGTATGACTCTAGTTAGGGAAGATGTTTGGTGTTGTGGACATGATCTAAGCCTTAGGTAGTCTAAAGGACTATTTAGGTAATCTTGAAGAGGTCAATCATGGACGTTATCTTCTTGATTTACTTAAGTAGGTCTTGTGATAGCCTTTGGAAAGAGAATCTCATATCATCTATGTGTTGGCGTGTTTAGTGAGAATGATTCTATCCTAGGGAGTCTATTGGATCTCTTGAACGTGTGTGTAAGGGATTGTATGGGTGGTATTTTCACAACTCACTCAACTGAGACTTGGAATCACCTTTGGTAGAAGAATCTTACCTTGATGATTATGACACTTTGTAAGTGTGTATGTGACTCATTATAAGCAATCTTAAGGGTCGTTTAGGCACATCTAGAAAGGGTGTATGGGCGGTATCTCTTTGTGTAACTTAAGTGAATCTTAGGATGACTTTAAGTGAGGAAATTACATGCTAGAAGTCGTTAAAAGGAGAAGTGAAAGTATTTCACTGTAACAGTGAATAATTCATTGTACAGTGAATATAGCTCACTGTAAGGTGTTCTTTGAAATTGACATTTTTGGTTTAATGTTATCTTATGTGTTTCTATGTTGATACTTGATGTTGTGATGATAAAAATATGATTTATAAAAGGAAAAGATGCATATTTCCAATAAAGTCCGTTTTCATTATTTTTATGCATAATGCTATACTTAGTACATGTGGTTGTACTAATTTCATCCTTTATTTTCTATCTATTGTTCTTAATAGGTGAAGAGCTTTGGGAAGTCAAGACTTGGACAAGGAGATCGTTCAAGAAGAGTTGAAGTACGTCCTCACTTGACTCGAGGGCATATATGTCATTTTATGTTTCTTTAATGAAGTTTTGTAATAGACTATTAGTAGTATGTTTTAAATTTGTATGGGCCGTGTCCCAAGTATTGTCGTGTCTTAAGATGATGATCGAGACTTAGTGTATTCCTATTTCTACTTATATGAATGAGTTTAAAGACTTCTATATTGTTTTTACGAAAAGTTTTAATTTCGCACTACTTTTCGTTATGTATATGCGATGAATGATATGAGAGGCTTGTATGAGACCTCGGAGATGTCGAATACGCCGGTCGCAATCCAAGATTGCACCCTAACTTCTGGGGTGTGGTTTCGGGATGTGACATTGTGTGCATTTTTTGTTGGATTAAATAAGAAATTCTTACCTCTCATTTTCAACTTTTAAGATCTCTTGCTTAGTAGAATCAAAGACTCGACTATATTTGTCTCCAAATAATAATTTAAATCCTTTTTCTATTAACTGACCAACACTAAATAAACTTTTATCAATATTTGGAACATGAAGCACATCTGAAATTCTTTTTGTACATAAATTTGTTTTAATTGAAACAAATCCTCTTTCCTTTTACAGGAATACAATCAGTATTTCAGATTCTGACTCTCTTATTTTCCATAGGAATGAACTCTTTAAAAATATTTCTTTCATATGTCATGTGGTTTGTACAACTACTATCAATCATCCAAAAATGAGATTTTTTGGTCGAAAATTTTTTTTCCACAATTAAGTAGTCTTCTTCTTCTTGAGTAGTGACTTGGGCAATTTTTTTCTATTAGAAAACTGGAGAGAAATCAAAATAAATGCAGAAGTGTTTGGGTGGTGAGCTTCTCACTAAACACAAACAATGAATGACCTTCATAAAGGCAATACACATCCTACATTATCTCAACAACTAAGCCAAAAAAGAAATTAAATTTGACCTACTAAGTCACACGTTTCCAGTAACTTGAAAATAACAACCATATACCCTTAAAAATAGGAAAGAAGAAACTTAATTAATTAAATATCTAACAACCCCCCCCCCCCCTTAAACTGATAAGTCTACAACTTCATTTTAATAACATTATTCACCGTAGCTTTCCCTTAAATTGCAAACTCCAAGTAGCTTCCTTAACATTCTGAATGTTACCAGCTTGAGGGACTTAGTGAAGATACAAGCAGCTTGGTCTTCACTACTACAGTAGACAACATCAATAACTTTCTCCTTTGAGAGATCTGTCAGGAAGTGAAATTTAAAATATATTTGTTTGCCCCGTCCATGCAACAGTAAATTCTTTGAAAGCTTAATCGCTTAGCCACTATCGCAGTAAATAAGAATTGGTTCTTTCTGTCGAACATGATGCTCAGACAATATCTTCTTCAACCAAATTTCTTGGGTAGCGCACACAGTTGCAGTTACAAACTATGTTTCTGTAATGGACAATGTAACAATTCGTTGCTTCTTGGAGAACCAAGAAACAGCTCCAGATCCAAGCATAAACACATAACATGAAGTGATTTTCCTGACTTCTTTATCTCCATCAAAATCACTATTTGTAAAGACAATTAACTCTGACTTGCCTTCTTACTTGTATAAAATAGCATAGTCAATGGTACCTTGCAAATACCTGAGAATTCTTTTAGCTGCCAACACATCAATCTCTTTTGGGTGCTCCATTTACCTGCTAACAAGACTAACAGAACACATTATGTTAGGCCTGGTGACTGTTAGATACATCAGACATCCCACGAGTTAATTTGAAAATAGTATTGTCAATATTATTTCCTATAGGATTCTTTTGCAACTGGAGTCCAAACTCTGTTGATGTTGTGACAGAATTGCAACTCTGCATTCCAAACCTCTATAATGTTTCCTGGACATATTCCTTCTGTGAAATAAAAATTTCACTTCTTGATTGCTTTACTTCAATGCCCAGAAAGTAATGCATCAAGCCAAGATCAGACATATCAAACTCAGTCATCATGGATAGCATAAATTTTTCAAGAAATACGGGATCACTCTCGGTATAAATCAAATCATCTACATATAAGTATACAATCACAAGTTTCTCATTCTCAAGTTTTGTATGAAGTGTATTTTCGTATGGACATTTTCTAACATTTTCTAGATAAAAATATGCATGAATGCGACTATACCAAGCTCGGGGAGCTTGTTTAAGCCCATATAAAGACTTTTTCAATCTATAAACCTTATGGTCACTTTCAAGCATCATATAACCAGGAGGTTGATCAGCATATACCTGGCCTTGCAGCTTTCCGTGCAGAAAGGCTAATTTTACATCAAGTTGATAAATAGGCAAATTGTTTTGAACTGCCAATGCCAACACCAATTGGATGGTATACCTCCTTGTAATCCACACCATACTCTTGCTTGTATCCTTTCACCACCAAGCGCGCCTTGTACTTATCAACTTCACCAGAATCATTGGGTTTGGTTTTGTAAATCCATTTAACTCCAATTGATCTTTGGCCTTTTGGAAGATCCGTAAGCTCCCTAGTATTGTTCTTTTCAATTGAGGCAGTCTCAACATCCATTGCTTTCTTCCACTTTACATCTTTATAGGCATCCTCAAATCCTATGGGATCACAACCAGAAAATAAAGCTAAATATGTAGATGGACTTTTATTTTCAGATTGAACATTTCCACTCACCACATAATCTGCCATCCATGTTGGACTTCTTCAATTTTGTTGAGGTCGGAAATTGGTGCCTTCTTGATGTACCAATGTAGAAGCACCTTCATCGGATACTAGTTTCTCTTGCTCCTTATCTCCATCGCCAAGATCCAAAGGAAGTTGTTGGTTATTTGGCTTTTCTTCCCATGAACACAAATTATCTTCATCAAACACCACATCACGATTGACAATAACTATCTTACTGATTAGATTGTACAACTTGTAAGCTTTCGACTCCTTGCCAACACCCATGAAAAAGAAATTATTGGTTTTGTCATCAAGCTTTGTCCTTTTCTAATCCGGAACATGAGCAAATGCAATTCAGCCAAACACTCTTAAGTGTTGAACATCTTGTTGTTGTCCACTCCAAGCTTCTTCTGGTGTCATATTCTGAATAGCACGAGAAGTACTTTGATTCAACACATAAATGCTCCAGCAAACTGCTTTAGGCCAAAAAGCTTTTGGAACATGGCTCTTTTGTAAAAGGCTTCACACAACGTTCATGATTGTTTGATTCTTCCTCTCACATACTCCATTTTGTTGAGGAGTATAAGTTGTAGTAAGTTTTTGTTGTATCCCATGAAACTCACAAAAGCTTATACATTCTTGTGAAAGACACTCCCCTCCAACATTTGAATATAGAATCTTAATGGAACATCCTGTCTCCTTCTCAACAGAGCTTTGAAGCTTTTGAAATGGTAAAAGCTTCAGATTTTTCTTCTAGAAAATAAACCCATGTCAAATTTTATAAGTAATGTTTTCCTCCGTTGGATATTGGGTTTATTGGTCCACAAATATCCTAGTGAACCAACTCTAGCTGCCTTTTTACTCTCCATGATTTTCCTTTTGGAAATCTCTAGTGAGATTGCTTTCCAATGACACAATATTCACAAATATATAAAGGCATATCAAAATTAGGAAGACCCGTAACCATCTTCTTTTGCTGCAACATTTTTAGTCCTCCAAAATTCAAATGCCCATATCTGTTTTAGTGTAAAACCATGCTTGACTATTCAACTTTGTTGAAAAACAAAAATTGGTAGAGCCAATATTATGCATATCAAGTGAGAAAAGCTTATTTGTCGTAATCTTAGCTTCAGCGATTAATCCAAGATTAGAATCTCGGATCCGACAAATTTCATGCTTGATAGGCACCTCATAGCCATTTCTTGAAGTTGACCCACACTGATAACATTTGTTTTCAGGTCTGGTGAAAATAAAACATCAAAGATAATCTACATAGATGAAGACTTTGTTTGGAGTTTCACCTTCCCTTTCTCTTTGACAGCAATATGGGAATCATCCCCAAACTTGACTGTTGTGCGACAAGTTTTATCTAGTTCAGAAAATGCAGATTTTTCTCCAGAAAAATGGTTCCTACAGCCCGTGTCTAAATACGATAAACTTTTGTGTTATTGTTCTGAGGATTGGCTCACCATTAACAAAGGTAGAAACTCCTCCTCAGTTACTTCTGCAAAATTAGACTTCTCCCCACGTACATTTTTTAGATTTGTACGACATTCAGAACGGTAATGACCATACCTATGACATCTATAACACTCGATATAAGACTTATCTGTAAACCTTGCCTTCTCATTGGAAGATTGTTGTTGATCACGATCATACTGACAATTCTATTTTTTGTTTCCCTCTTCAGTTTTCTATGAGTTTCTTCCCTTCCACTTGCTCCTTCTGCGCCCAGAATCTTTGGAGGATGTGGCTACTTGTAATGATATCTATTCTACATCCTGTTGATCAATCTTCTGCTCATCAACCATCAAATAATTTTGTAATTCATCAAGTGAAAGAGTATCCAGATATTTAGACTCTTCAATAGAGCACATAACAAAATTTAATTTGGGCAACATGGACCGCAGGATCTTCTTAACAATGGTGACGTCTTCAAGCCTCTCTCCATGAATCCGCATCTTGTTGGAAATTGTAATAGTCAGTGAGAAGTACACTGACACCGACTCTACCAGCTTCATACGCATGGTCTCAAACTCACCTCGTAGAGTTTGAGGCTTTGCTCGCTTTGCCCTTCCATTTCCCTGGTACTTCTTCTTCATGGAGTCCCAAATTTGCTTTGACATATCCTTTCAAAGAATTGTTTCCAATATGGAACGATCAATGTCTTGGAAAGGATAAGTCTTCGCCTTCAAATTGAACTTCAGTGCTTCAAGCTCTGTCTAGTGAGTATTTGTTTGAACAACACCATCCTCAGGTTCTTGGAATCCACTATCAACGACTGCGCAGAACACTTTTAGACCTCAAAAAGTTTCTATTAACATGCTCTAATGGTCATAATGACCATCAAAGCATGGAATATCGGGTTGAAAAAAAATCTCTGAACACATGGAGCACTCACAATTAAAGAACGTTCACCCTCACTGGCTCTTGATACCACTATTAGAAAACTGGAAATAAAAAAAACAGAAGATTTTGGGAGGTGGTGAACTTCTCACTAAACTAAAACAATGAACAACTTTATAAAGGCAATACACATCCTACATTATATCAACTAATAAGCCATAAAAGAAATTAAAATTGACCTGCTAAGTCACACGATTCCAGTAACTTGGAAATAGACCATATACCCTTAAAACTAGGAAACAAGAAAATTAATTAATTAAAATATCTAACAATTTTATCTTTTTGAAATTTGCTTTTGCAAATCACAGCTTCATGACCAAGTTATTTGAAGATCTTTAACTGTGCATCTGCATTTTCCAACATTTATATGAAGGATGTCCATTTTTTCCACAGTGCTGACAAGGTGGGTAATTTTTCAAACTTTTACCCTTGCTTTGAGTTTTGTGGATGTCTATTAATGCTCCTTCAACCATGTCATCTTGCCTCATAAGCCTCGTTTGTTCCTGTGCCAGCAAAGAATTTAATAATTCTGCCAAGGTAATTTGGGATAGGTCTTGTGTGTTTTCCAAGGTTGTAATACATGCTTCATATCTTTCGGGAACGGTAACAAGAAACTTTTCAACAATCCTTGTATCCTTAAATTCAGTGCCTAATAATCATACCTTGTTGACAATATCAAGTAATCTGTCAGAGTATTCCTTGACTATTTCTGACTCTTTCATTCTCTGTAATTCGAATTCCCTCATTAAGTTTAATACTTTCATTCCTCATATTCTTTCATCTCCAGCATATTCTTTCTTGATATAATTCCAAATATCTTTTGGTGATGTGAGAGTCATGATTTTGTGAAAATAATTGTCAAAACAGCAGCAAAAATAGTTTCTTTTGCCTTCAACTTAATAGTTTTCTTTTCCCTGTGACTCTCTATTTGGGGAACGATTGGATTATTTTGCAGCAGATAGATTTCATAATCCTTTTCCACGGCTTCCCAAAGATCAAGAGCCTCCAAGTAAGTTTCTATTTGCACAGTTCATAATTGATAGTTCTGACCATAAAAAATAGGAGAGCCGTTCGTGAAAAACTATTTTCGGAAACCATTTTTCTACTCACTGTCCCTCAAGAAGAAGGCTCTAGATACCAGTTGTTGATTTTTAATAAATAAATTAAGAAAATAACAGAGAAGACTTTTGAGAGAAAAAATACTGCAGAATTGTCAAAGGGAATTATTTTATTAATAATCCAAATACTTACATTTATAGATAAGATTTCTAACTTAAATTAGAAAAATATGCTACTAATTTATCAAGAAAATTAAAATAACAAATAAAAGAACTAACTCCTAAATATAAGTCAAATAGGACTCTAATAACATAATTTAATAATCCTAAAAATAACTAAATAATTTATTTCTGCGATATCGTGAGACATATTCTCAACAACATTGAATGTACTGGTAAGTGAAAACTTAGAGTAAACAACCTACCGACAACCATAACCATGAGCCTAGAATTGAACTTGTAAGTTCTAACTTAGAGTAAGTAACTTACCGACAACCATTACCATGAGCCTAGAATTGGTACAACATCCCGCCTCACATTGCAAGGGCCCATCCTATACCTTTTCGAGTGTATAGGATGATATTGTGACTATGGGTAAAACTATATGCCTTCTCAGACGCGGTGTTGAGTCGCATAAAGAATCAATGCTATCCTATCCTAGGTGGCCTAGGTAGTTTTATGGGACTTCTGAGTTATGAAATACTCTAACTCAATTCGGTGCTCGATACTACTCCCGAAAGTTCTGCTATAACTTTATGCTTAATTTTACACCTTTCAAAGAAGGGACTTGTTACTTGGTGAAATACTTTTTAACACCATAGACATACAAGCATATACTTGTGAACTTGTATTTCAAGTTCAATGATCAAAATACATACTTATATATATATATATATATATATATATATATATATATATATATATATATATATATATATATAACATTCAGACACTTTTAACATTTTATATGAAATAAAGCCTTTAGACTTTTTCTCAAAACTCAGTTTGAAACAATATGATTGTCTTCCAAAGACATTGAAGACTTACGTATCAAGTCATAGGGTTCATGTGGAATTATGTACTTGAACGACATAACTCGAGGACCTCAATAATCATATGGAAACTAATGAATACAACACTTCTGAAGACTTGGTTCGAAACTATAATCAATTTGAAAAGAACTCTCAAATTTGACTCAAAGGAACTCTTGAACTTTTCCTCTTAACTTTACTTTTATTTGGAAAAGAAACAAAACATAATCTAAGACATTTGATTAGGATATGAAGCACCTCTCAACGATTTAGGAAACTCTAAGGATAAATATCAAGAATAGAGCGAAGACATGAGTTGAAAGAACCCACACTGAAAAACCTGAGACATGGGAGACTGTATTTTCTCCGCGACGCAGAGAGAGAATTTAAACATTGTTCGTAAAATCTTGAGGCAGAGGACTCCATATCTTCTCCGCGACGCAGAGAGGGATCCTTCGTCGTCTCACCCAAAAACCTAGAATTTCCTATGATATAAGGTCCCAATTTGTTTGGTTTATTCAAATTCCTTTTTGATTCAATAACCCAACACAATTTCATGAAATTTCACTAAAAATCTGGAAAGAAACAACCCTCATCCTTAAGATCATCACTTCAAGAACTTGAAACCACCATTATTAAAGGACGAACTTAAAACTCAAGAATTCATCAATAACCTCTACATAAACTATTTCATCAATGAATTTAATGGAACGAATCTATGATTGGTGTGCGGAAGAACAATTCCATCACTATAACAAATCTCACTTACATGTAAGAACGACGCGCATGATGAAAGCTGAAGGGAAATATTGGAATAAGAACCCTAGACTTAGCGTTTTCTTAAAATTCGTGAGTGTAGAAATTTAGGAGTGAATGAGAGTGTTTGATTTATGAAATTGATTTTTCTACACATTTAGGGTAATTTAGATGACTTCATAAGGTTTTTAGGACTAAAATACCCTTAAAATAAATAAAATGAGCTGGAAGTCGGCATCATTTTCCAGTAAACAGTGAGGTCCGTATTGGCCCCGTAATGTGGAGCCATTCCGGACCTGCTGCCAGACTTGTGCGTCTCTCTATTAAATCGATCATAATATTTCATTCAGAGCTTTCATTAAGGCAAACTTTGTGCCTCTGGAAACAGGACTTTAAGACCTTTGATTTTATAGGCTACGAGCAACCTAGTTCTTTATGTTCTAAAAGATATGGTCATTTGAAGTTTACCCAAAGCTTAAGAAAATTGATGGGTGACTTGAGTGAATTTCTTTTCAAAGTTCTTTTTTAAATTTGAGGTGTTTCATGTAGTGACCTAAACACCTATCAAAATTTAAAATCACTCGGAAAACTATCGTTCACCAATAAAGAATTGTTGGAGTCATAACTTAAAAAATTTTGGGGTTGTACACTAGATTTCTTTACTTAGTACTTGAACATTTATGGGTTTTTTTTTAACTGATAGAATATCAATATTTATCTTTAATTTCAAAGTCCAATTGAAATCTTGTTTATTAAACAGTGGATTAGTTTCATCTTGATATAATAAAGTTTTTAATGCATGATTTATGTAGTTTTATCTTGTTGTAAGATACGTAAGCATTTCTATTCATTTTTATGTAACCTAGAACTCATATCTTCTTTTTTGTTGTTGTTGAAATATTTTTCCAATGTTTCTATTAGAAGTACCTATTCTTGATTCTACTTTAAAGCAAGTAAACTTGTTTTTCTTTAAAAAAATATTAAACGTAATTGAGACATCCATTTTTGGCTTAAACTTAAATTACTATTCATAGATGTGACACCTCAGACTTCGGAAAAAGGCTAAATAGGAGTTCGTACAAGTCACCTATCAGTTTTATGTTTAAGATCAACTTCAAATCATCATATCATCCAGCACATAAATAATTAAGTGGCTCATAACCTATCAAATCAAAGGTCTTTGAGTCCACTTTCCCATTCCACCAAGCTTGCTTCATTTCATATTCGGAATAAAAATATAAGCATGTTTTAGTGAAGCCTTTTTTTGTAAGACACCTCAATAATTTTTAGAGGGGTAGTTTTGTCTTTTCCCATACCCTCTAGGCCTAAGCCATGTTTTTTCCCAACTAATTAAGGGTCTAAACAGTGTTAAAAGATTTTTCCACGTTAGAAGAATTAGAGAAAGGTTCCAAGTGGAGAAAAACTAGGCTTCAAGAGTTCTTCAATTTTCCATTGAATTCACCAAAAACCTTTTTTTCTTTCCATATATGGAAGACTATCATAGTGTTGGACTAGTTTCCATTACGCCATATATCTCAATTCAGTCTTAAATCATCACATCTAAAGTATCCATTCGTAGTTCTTAATATTGAATTCAGTTCTTTAACAATTGAGGTTTTGATTTCCTTTGTTTTTTTAGAATCTTGTAATATTGTTCATGCTTAGTATCACATGAACCTTATTGATTTTTTAAAGTTTTGTTTCGAAAAGGACTTGAAGTTTTTTATGTATTGACTTTTGGTTTGAAATATCAGTAGAGTTAAGAAAAATTCCCAAATCCAAACTAATTTGGGTCCTAATTTAACTTGAGTTTGCTCGGGATGCTGGGGAGGGGCCTGGGGCGGCGAACCAGGTAGGCACCAAGTCTGCCTTTAGTGGTTCAGGTCCTTGCGGCCTGCGCCAGCAGTACGCCACGGGTTGTTAGACCGATTCTTTTCTTTGTTTCACCCCACGTGTGCTCCTTTAAGTTGTGGCTACATTCCCCATCTATGTATATTAGCTCCTATAGATTCCATTTACCTTTGAAAGATCCTGAATAACCTAAGAACATGTTTGAGTGCACATTCATAAATAAAGTTATATAAAAGTAAAGTTAAAATCATTATTCTAGAAAGGGTTTAAGGAACATAAAGGATTCAGAAGGTATGATTATTCTATTAAAAGAGAGCACTATTTTAGGAAAAGAACAAGACTTTTCTGTTTTTGTATTTTGATGTTGGACTTGAAAGATAAGTCCATAATAATATATTTTAAATGCATGTTTTGAACAGAATCCTTGAAAGAAGAATCAAATGTTTTCATATGTACCACCTAACAGTTGAAAAAGAGCATAGTTGATGTACTGAAAAAATGTTTTATAAAAGTAAAGTGACATGTAAAGAAATAGTCCTTTTCTTTGTAAGGGTGAATTGAGCATTATTTATATTTATTATTATTTTGGGAGTAGTATCAAGAACCGAATTGGGTAAGAGTCTATTACAACTCAAAAGTCCCAATAAACTACGTAGCCAGAAGGTTCATCGAGGGGTTTTCATCTATTTCGTCCTCGTCGACTAAGTTGACCTAGAAAATAACTATGTTTCAATGGTTTGAAGCTTGTCAGAAAGCATTTGAAAAGTATGTTAAACACTGCTCCAGTATTCACCCTATTAGAGGATATATATGGTTTTGTTTTTTATTACGATATATCACATGTTAGACTTGGTTGTGTATTGATACAGAAGTGTCAGGTTATAGACTATGCCTCTAGAAAACTTAAGATTCACCAAAAAGAAACTACCTAACTCATGATCTCGAGTTTCCAACAGTAGTTATTGCTTTCAATATATGGTGTCACTTTCTTTATACTATTCATGTAGATGTGTTCTCTGACCACAAGAGACTAAATTATGTTTTCAGTGAGAAGGAGATTAATATCAAACAAAGGAGGTGAATGAGGCTAAATCATCATCAGCATCATAAGTAAAGGAGAAACAAGACAAAGATGCCCTCTTACTTTAACTAAAGGAAAATCTTTATAAGTATAAGGTGATTGGCTTGCCACGACTCGCATGCAACATGATTCCATTTGGATGATTATAGACCATATAATTAAATTAGCCATTCCTTACCAGTAAATACTACGAATTGTTTAAAAGATTATGCCAGATTATACATTTGAGAGATAGTCCAACTTCATGAAGTCCATGTTTCTATCATTAGAGATATGGTTCTGAGTTCACCGCTAAGCTTTTGATGCACTTTAAAAGAGGTTTGGGTTCGAATGTAAACATTAGTATTGCTTTTTCATCCTTAGAGAGATATCCAAGCAGAGCTCACAATTTACACCCTGGAGGATATTTTGATGGCATGTGTCATGAACTTCAAAGGTAATTAGGACGGCCACTTGCCTCTTATATAGTTTATGTACAATAATTGTTATCACTCCAGTATCCAGATGGATCCTTATGAGGTTCTTTATGGGTGAAGATGTAGATCTCCTATTGGTTAGTTTGAGGGTGGTTCACCTGAGTTGATAGGGCCAGACTTGGTTCATCAAGCCATGGAGAAGGTGGAAATTATTCAGGAGAGTTTGAAAATAGTGTGAATCAAAGTTGTCAGAAGTCCTATACATATGTTACAAGGAGAGAGTTGGAGTTTGAGGTTAGTGATTAGGTATATGTCAAGGTCACACCTATGAAGGATGGGATTTTGTAAGAAGGGAAAACTCAATCCTTGATACATTGGTCCTTGTAGGATATCCAAGAGATTTGACAATGTATTTCCTGAGTTGGAGCTACCATTGGAGTTAGCAGCAGTCCATCTGGTATTTCACATCCCTATGCTAAAGAAATATTTGTGTTATCCTTCACTTATTATGCCTACCTATAATATTGGTATCGTAGAAAACCTATCTTATGAGGAAATTCGAGTTCAAATTCTTGAGCGCCATGTTGGCAAGTTGAGAAACAAAGAGGTTTATCAGTCAAGGTCTTATGGAGAAATCACTTTGTCGTGGAGGAAACATGAGAAGGTGAGGAGGATATGAAGACTAGATACCCTTGCCTCTTTCCCTCCGAATCAATTCAGATCAAGGTACTAAATATTTGTAAATTACTCTTTAAGTTGATATGTTTAAGTTGATATGTTGAGTTTCTGCTAATCGCATGTCTTATGATTGTGTTGGATTGTTAGAAACTTCGCTCCTTGCTGGGATTATTTTGATCTCATTCAAGGAAGAATTTTCCCAAGCGGGAGATATTGTAACATCTAGGTCTTCGAAAAAGGGCGGGCTAAAGAGGGTTTCGTACAAGTGACTCATCAATTTAAGTTTTGTGTCAACTAGTAATGATGATATCTCTCAGAACATAAAGAATTATACAGCCGATGAACTATCAAATTAAAGGTATTTGCTTCCTCTTTTCATCTCCACCAAGTTTGCTTCATTACGATTTTGGAGTAATAAGGTGTGCCTGTTTTAGTGAAGCCTCTTTTGTAGGGCACCTTAACCATTTTTAGAGGGGTACTTTGGTATTTTCTCATTCCATTAAGCTTAAGCCACATTTTTTCACATTCTTTAACACTTAGAATAATTAGAACAAGGTTCCAAGAGGAAAAAAGTCTAGGGTTCAAGCGTTCTTCAAGTTCCCATCGATTCGCCAAGAACCTTTATTCTTTCAAGGTATGTAAGACTAGTCATAGTTTTGGAATAGTTTGTCCTCGCGTCCTACATCTCTATTAAGTAAAAAAACATCACATCTAAAGGATCCATTCGTTGTTCTTGATATTAATTTTTTTTCTTCAACAATTGAGTTTTGATTTCCTTTGATTATGAAAACCTTATATTATTGTTCATTCATAGTAGCACATGAACAATATTGATTTAGTAAAGTTATGTTTCCAAAAAGAATTGTATATCATTTTTCATGTATTTATTTTGGGTTTGTAAGATAAGTAGAGTTTAGGGAAAATTTCCCAAATCCAAACTAATTTGGGGTCCTGATTTAACTTAAGTTTGTTTGAGAGGCTAGGAAAAGGCCTGGGGCGGCGCGCTAGTTAGGCACCAATGTCACATTCCGAGACCACACCCTAGAAGTTAGGGCACAATCTCGGATTGCGACCAACGTACTCGACCTCTCTGAGGTCTTATACAAGCCCTTTCATATCATTCATTGCATATACATAGTGAAAAGTAGTGCGGTTTAAAACTTTTCACAAAACATAACATAGTCTTAAAAATCTCTTTCATATAAAAGTAATAGGAAATACTAAGTCTCAATATCATCATCTTAGACACAAGAGTACTTGGGACACGGCCGAATATAGAAAATATAGTACTAATAAGTCTACTACAAAACTTCATTAGAAACATAAAAGACATATATGCCCTCGAGTCAAGTGAGGACGTACTTCAACTTCTCTTGAACGATCTTCTAAGTCAAAGTCTTCTTCCCAAAAGCTCTTCACCTACCAAGCACTATATAGATAAAATCATGGATTAGTACAACCACATGTACTAAGTATGGCTTATGCATAAAAATCATGAAAACGGATATTTTATTGAAAATAAGCATATTTTCACTTAAATATCATATTATAATCATAAGAACAACATTTATAAACTTAGAAACACATAAGATAACATTTAACCAAAAAGTCACATTTATAGAATTCACATTACAGTGAGTTCAATTCACTGTACAGTGAAGTCCTTCACTGTTACAGTGAAGTCTCTCGTCGTCCCTTTTAACACTTCCTAGCATGTAATTCCCTCACTAAAAGCTATCCTAAGATTCACTTAAGTAACACAAAGAGAGACCGCTCATACACCATCTATAGATGTGCCTAAACGACCCTCAAGATTACCTATAATGAGTCATATACACACTTACAAGCATCATAAACATAAATGTAGGATTCTTCTACCAAAGGTGAATTCTAAGTCTCACTTGAGTGAGTTGTGAAGCAACTGCCCATACAATCCCTTACACACACACTCAAGAGATCCAATAGACTCCCTAGGATAGAATAATTCTCACTAAACACACCAACACATAGATGATAGGACACTCCCCTTCCATAGGCTATCAAAAGACCTACTTAAGTAAATCAAGAAGATAACGTCCATGATTGACCTCTTCAAGATTACCTAAATATTCCTTAAGACTACCTCAAGCTTAGATCATGTCTACAACACCAAACATCTTCCCTAACTAGAGTCATTCTCAAGACTTCCAAAGATAAGACATGAAAAGATCATCCCATATGCCCTCTTCACACTTTAGCTAAGGAATCCTTAAGTTACTTTAGATTAGGTACTTATTCATTTACATACTTTCTAACATGAGTCATTAGTTCATTAGTACATTTTAAGAGACATACATTACATAAAGGACATTCAAATAATGGTCTTGGACAAGACCTAGGGACTCTTACTAACATCTTCAAAGCCTATTGTGCAATATCTAGATAGCGTCTCATACCACCACCTAAACCTCATAGAACTTCTCTAATGCTAATATGTATCCCATATGATTAGAATAGGCAATAACCGACATAGACCATGGTAGCAAAGTATGGAATCCATAGTTCTATCCTACTCCGATGAGGTTGTTCTACTTGCCAATGGTAAAACTTAGACACATCACATGTAGGCACATGGTTAAGGAAATATGAAGGGCTTCTTTGTATTCTAGTCTCACTCTTTAACTAGAACTACTTCCCTTACCATACTCACTCGGTGCTAGCCTTAGTTCTCATAGATTAATTCACATTAAGGTTCATACAAATGGGTCCCATATCAAGTTCTTGACCCAATTACATTTACCCTACCAAAGAAAGGTCCACTAGGGCTATCTCACTAGACAAGAAGCTCATCATGACTTTCCTAAGGATTGATGTCATGTCGTTCCAGCTAATCAACCTTAAGTCCATCATTCATTACATGAAGGATACCATTACGGCTTTCGACTTCAAGTTTCATAACCTTACCACTTGGTTCAAGGTTTCACATAAAGGACCCTTTTATCATCATTCAAGGTCTCATCTAATATTCATTAATTCAAGACTAAGACTCTTTAGGTTCCTAAGTCAAGACATCACATATTCATATTCATACAATCATCAAATAAGGGACACAAGTCTACCTAAACAAGACACCACATTACATCAATTTAGCACATATAGCATATCATCTTTTAGAAACTTAGGAATGACCCTTAACATCATTTATGTCAACCTATTCCCTAATTTAACATCATCAACATAACCATTATAGACTCATATAACCAAATTAGGAACAACCATGTAATAACTCTAAGACTACACACTTAACACATAGCCATATGTCACGGACATAGAGTATTTGCTAAGACTCCGTGCGGCACTTGACAACTTACTCATGAATCTTTCACGATATTGTAAGCTCAAGTAAGCCTTTCACACTTAGATCGCTAAGAGAAATGCAAAGGAAGACTTAGAAAGAGAGAGATTTGGAGGAAGGCCTCAATGGCTTCTTTGTTGGATTGTTGGATGGATGATTTACAAATGAGAGGCCCTTCTATATATAATACTTCCTAAGGGCCTGCGTGTAAATAAAAATAACTCTACTAGTCCTTACATTATTTACATTTTGGTCCCGGTTCTAGAGAATTCTATACAACCCGGGACCCTCTCCAACGGTCACAAAGACCTTCTAGAATTCTCCGCCCAATTCTAGAATGGTCTGCAGCATTCTAGAGAATTCTATGGAATTCTCTAGTCTTCTCCAAGCATCTAGAGCGTTCTGACAAACCTCTAGACCCTTCTGGCCCGTATCCATATGCAACATCAGCTGGAATTGTGGCGGGACGTCTCACTCTCCCCCACCTATTGATGCGACAACCGCGATGCATCTTTGCTCCTTCGGTGACCGAGTCTTGTCGTACGATCATCAATCCACGTACCCAATCAATCCCTTTGAGCATCTCCCTCATCTGTTGCCCAATCTCTCTCGGCCCGGTCTCACGAACTCCCTCCTTCCTAGGAGGCAAGCGCCTAGGCGGCTTCCTTGGCATCATGGCACCGTTCCCTCATGGAACCTTCTTCGTGCACGGTTGCAAGTACTTCTCAGCACCATTGCCTTCTCTCGAACTTGAAATGATCCTTGCGGATGTCCTCCTTGATCTCTTGTCGACCCTCTCGAGCTGTATGGCCGTCAGTCGAACCTATCCCTCCGTCTTCGGTGCCTTAACCATGGTAACCATACATGTTCCTCCTTGCTCCAAGACTACGAGTCATTAGAGGAAAGGATCGATCACAGCATGGCACTGCCGAAAGAACTCCTGCCCAAGAATTATATCAAAGAGATCCACGGGAGCGACAATGAAGTCGGTCTTACCTTGCCACTTGTCCAACGTGATGCTTACTCCCTGTGCTTCTCCACACACGGGAGTCGGTGGTGCATTGACCGTCCTGAGTTAGGCGTTGCATGGACTGTAATGCAACCCCAACCTCGTTGCTGCCGTCTTGGTCATTATATTGACCTCTGCACCTGTGTCGACCATCGCACGAGCATGTCCTCCATTGATCGTGATGTTGACGTACTGCATCCTGCATGCCTTCGGCTCCGCATTCCTTGACTCCGCATGCCTCGGCGGTTTTTGTGGTTGCTTGGTGATAGCTCCGCATAGACCTATCAAGCCCAACTGCTTAGTCTCCTCGACTTGACCTTGCTCGTGTGCTTCCTTAGCTTTCCGCTCTCGTAGGACAGCACCAAGGCTCTTCAGTTCAGGGCACTTCGCATAGCCGTGCGGCCCACTGCATATGTAGCAACCATCTCCTTTGGCAACCCCTGTCTTCCTCACCGTGTTGCCACGGCCTCCAGACTTCTTGCTGTCGGACCTATAGGTGTCATGCCTCTGAGGCCGTTGCTCCTCGCATTTCCTCTTGGGTTGTGGCCATTGCTCCTCGCATTCACCACAATCTCCCCCACCATTATCATGACTACATCTAACTTTGTCCCCTCCGGCACTATAAGGTTTCTCCTGCCTAAAGTCTGTCAAAGCTTCGGCCTGCGTGATGGCATCATCAATAGTCCCGACCTGTCGCCGTTCCAACTCCGTCCTAGCCCAATTTTGTATTTCATCCATGAAGTGGAACAACATGTCCTCATCCGTGAGGTTGGGAATCTGAAGCGTAAGGGTGGTAAACTCCCGCACATACACACGTATGCTACCCGTTTGCTTCAACTCCCTGAACTTACGCTTTGCCTCATAGATGATGTTGTTGGGGAAGAACGCCCTCTTGAACTCCTCGCGGAATTGCTCCCACGTGTTGATGATGCACGTCCCCTTCCTGATGTCAGACTCTTTACGCCTCCACCATAGCATGGCCATATCAGTAAGATACAACACAGCGGTGTTGATCTTACTCTCGTCGTTCCACAGCCTGTTGCACTTGAAATAATTTTCCAAATGCCACAGAAAGTTCTCCACCTCATGCGCGTCACGGACGCCTCTGAACATAGGTGGCTTGGGAGCCTCGACGCTGGCCTTCCTTTCCCTTTCGAACGACGGTGATCCTCCAACCCTCGCACCTTCCTTGAGTGCTTCTATCTCGGCCTTCATGGTCTCAATCACGCTCAACGCCTCCATGAGCCGACACTCCAAGGAAGTGATAACCTCCTTCATCTCAAACTCAGCACGCTTACGCCCCTCCAACTCCTTACGGATGGATTCGGTCTCCTCGAGGGTGAAGTCTTCAAGGGTCTTAAACCTGCTGTCTGCCACGTTCATGCACCGGCCTAATACCTCTACGGCCTACCTTGCCGTTTCCACCCTTACGACCCATTTTTCTCCGACAGTGATGTCTATGGGCTCCTCACCCAAGTCATCGTCACTGGCTTCGGCGGTCGAAGGTGGATGAGATGTTAGTGCCTCGCTAGGTGTGGGTTCGGGCAGCATCTCCTCATTACCCTTTTGTTGTTTTTTCCCCTTTCGGATCTTCTTACCACCATCCAGACGGATGTTGGTGGTGCTGGTGGCGTTCACGTCTCCTTCGGTAGCCATTCCCTTAGTATCAAGCCTGCTCTGATACCACGTTGTCACGGACTTAGAGTATTTGCTAAGACTCCGTGCGGCACTTGACAACTTACTCACGAATCTTTCACGATCTTGTAAGCTCAAGTAAGCCTTTCACACTAAGATCGCTAAGAGAAATGCAAAGGAAGACTTAGAAAGAGAGAGATTTGGAGGAAGGCCTCAATGGCTTCTTTGTTGGATTGTTGGATGGATGATTTACAAATGAGAGGCCCTTCTATATATACTACTTCCTAAGGGCCTGTGTGTAAATAAAAATAACTCTACAAGTCCTATCATTATTTACACTTTGGTCCCGATTCTAGAGAATTCTACACAACCCGGGACCCTCTCCAATGGTCACAAAGACCTTCTAGAATTCTCCGCCCAATTCTAGAACGGTCTACAGCATTCTAGAGAATTCTACGGAACTCTCTAGTCTTCTCCAAGCATCTAGAACGTTCTGACAAACCTCTAGACCCTTCTGGCCCGTATCCGGATGCAACATCAGCTGGAATTGTGGCGGGACGTCTCACATAGCATAACATGATTACCTAATATCATAAATAGACTAACACATACTTTCACATATAGGTATATATAATCATACATCACCAAATCAACTAAAAAAATAGCCATATACTTCAAGTGGTGCTGACAAGGCCATGATCATCAATATACTTAAAATAATGCCGATAAGGTCACATCAATTCACATAACACCACCACCATAAGTGGACCAAACCAATCACAACATAATTGAAGTCTAAAATAACATTAAATAAGAACAAATAGGGCAGCCTACCACCTCTTCATCCTCAACACTTCAAGCCAATACCAAATCATCCGATTCAACCTCATAAGGCCCTTACCCATGGCCATGAACATCAATTCAATATATAAACTATAATAAACAATGAAATATAAAAAAATTCAATATAGATTAAACAATCTAAGACCAATTAAACATTAATTGAATATAATTCTTATATCATTAGAAAACCCATAAAAAACTACACATGAATTCATAAACATTAGACCAATATCAAGTAACCCATAAATTAGTTAAAAACTAGGGTTCATCAATTACATGGGTTCAAAGGTAGATTGATTTAAAATCATCTAAATAACAACAATCAATCACTATTCAATGATTAAAAACCTTTAATGCAAGAACCCATGGTAGAATCAGGAAATTGGACAATTCATCTTTGAAAACTTTAGAAAACATCTTTGAAGTTGGGCTCCTTAATGAAACGAGTTTCAAGGATCAAAAATCATACCTCAATGAATCTAATTCTTCAATTTGATGAAGAATCTCCACTCAATTCGTCACACCATGCTCTTCCTTGATTTTGGACTTCAATGGAATCTTTGGGAATTCTTAAGAGATTTTGGGGTTTTGATTTTTGAAGAATGAAACCTTCTATGTGTTAATGACTTATAAACATCTTTAAAATACCCAATATACCCCTTAGGAACCTCCAAACCATCTATTTTGAAGTGGGTGAATTTTACAAGTTCACCCCTTGACTTACAGTGAACCTGCGTGCAGGCCACATTGCCATCGATGGTTGCCCATCGACGGGGTGTAGGTCCACTTACGGGACATCCTGGCCTCCGTCTATGGGTTAAGAGACTTGGTAATGGGAGCTTAGATCCCCAGGATAAGTTCCAAATGACGCCCACCACCTACGGGGCGTCGACCAGGCCACTGGCCGTCGATTGCCATCCGTAGGTGGACTGCCTTGGGCAGTTTTGGCCACCATTTTGGGTCCTTTCTCAAGGACCCTTGGTTGGTCCTTGGGGATAATTTCCCAGATTTTTCCAACCCAAACATGACCGTATATGAGTTTAAGACCTATCACATGAATTTCATCCAAAACGAACACTTAAAACTCGACGAAACATGCCTAGACGCACAAGGTCACTTCAAGGCACGTCTTTCGAACTTCATGAACATTCTTGGACGTTTGTCCTCCAAACTTCTCAAAACTTGACACACTACCTATACACCATTTTAAATCATTTAATGACCTTACAATCTCATGAATTACACATAAACACATAGAACCACATACGAGGCACATAGTTGACTTAGTCGTCGAACATCTTGGTCGTCCCTTGACGTTTGACAGCCAATACACCTAATACTTTAGATACTGCCTCAGTACCATATTATATACCACTTAAGGACCTTAGACCAATATTACCAACATGTTAGGCTCTAGTTAACCTAAGTCATTTTCGAGGTCTTACAACCAAGGTTGGCGTCCAGCAGTTCATAGCCTAGTGCCCTGCGCTAGCTCTGAGCCCAGACTTCAATTCTGAAGTTCAAGGACTCGCGTCTTGTGCCAGCAGTGCGCTAAGGGTCCTTGGGTAGATTCTTTTCTTTATATGATCCGATGTGTGCTTCTTTGTGTTGTGGCCACATTCCCCTTCTTTTTATTAGATCTTATAGACTCCATTTATCTTTTCATGTTCCTGCACAACCTAATAACTTGTGTGTAAGAGGAAAGTTAAAAACATTATTTTGAAAAATGGTTTAATGGAACATAAAGGGTTCCAAATGTATTAATATTATATTGAATGAGAGAACTAGTTTGAGGAAAGTACAAGAATTTTCAGTTTTAATATATCTATCTTGGATTAAAAAGATAAGTTCACGAGCATATGTTTTAATTGTAAGTTTTGAACATAATCCTTGAAAGAAGAATCAGTTGTTTTCATATGTGTTGTCTGACGGTTGATAAAGAACATAATTGTCCTGAAAAATGTTTCAGAAAAGTAAGTGACATGTAACAAAATATTTCCTTTCTTTCTAAGGGTGAATTGAGCATAATTGACATTTATTATTATTTAAGAGTAGTATCGAACACCGTATTGAATAAGAGTCTATTATAACACAAAAGTCTCAATAAAATACATGGCCAGCGAAATATAGGATAGCACCGATTCTTCGTGCGACTCCTCGCTACCTGTGAGAAGGCCTATTGGATGGATCCATAGTTACAGTATTATCCTATGCACCAACAAAGAATAGGATGACCCTAGAAATATGGGCGAAATGTTGTATCGTTGCTAGACTCATAGTAATGGTTTTCAGATAGTGAAACTCCCCTCAAGTAAAGTATATTATTTTCATATTACTTTTCTTGCATATCTTATTGTAAAAGTTAAAGGGTTTTCACTTCATATCCATATATTGATTTAGTGTTGAGTTACTTTGAGTCCCTGTATTCAGTTATTATTTTATTCAGCAATTTCCATACTCGTCAATTCAAATATGCTAATATTATTCGGCATGCATCTTATTATGAAGCATATACAGATATTCAGGTTCATTACATGCATTTCATTGAGATCACTTTGTTCTTCAGATAACTTTGGTGAGTCTTCTTGCTTTCCGGAGGATTTCACATTTATTTTTATGTTATTGTTAACTTTTTGTGGGCTTTGTCCTGACATATATCCTAGTATTAGAGGCTTTGTAGATAGTTATAGTTGAGGAATTTCTCAGTACGTTCTTTCCTTTAAAGATTGTTTTGCAATGTATTATTATTATTGGAATGAAGTATTTTCAGACATTGCAATGGAGTATATATTGAGATAAATGTATGTTCTAAACCTATTATCGCTTGAGTCTTTCATTAAGTAGTCAGTCAGATCAAGGGTTCACTTGGCGATCAAAAATGATTCTCGGTGTTGTCCATGTCTAGGGTGTAGGCTCCGGGCGTGACAATAGATTTCATAGACATGTTAGTTTCTCCAGAAAAAGTATCGAAATTGCATCTATATTATTGCAAAAAGTTTTAATGTATTCTTCATCCAATAATTTTTTTAGAAATACTCCTCTAGTTACATTTTTGGCTTAGGCATATAACATGACTAACAATCAATTTGCATTAAAATTATAAAAATTCCACATGTCTTTTTATTATTGGTCCTATTTTTTTCTCCTACCCAAATTATATAAATTTACTCACCTGATTTTTTGACTTACCGACCAATGCTTTTATCGAAAATTTTTGAAAAAAATTATATTCTTAAAATTTAGTTTTAGTTCAAAAAACCCAACATCTAGAGGTCAAATTTAAAAAAACCACATTATAAGTAATAAGTAAAACCCGACCTGCAGGATTCTTTAAAACTATTTTAAATGAAGTTAATTTTCTTAGTAGTACTTTTGTATTTATCGGGCAAGTTAGTGTTTTGATCGGGTAAGAAAGAAAATTGCCTGGGGTTTTATTTAACTGGGGTTAGAATTTATAATTGGAGTTGTACTATAATGACAACAGTAACAACAACAAACTAGGTTTATAAGTGAAACATAACAATAGATTATGATATAAATCAAATTAAAAACTCAACAAGAACAAGGCTAATAGAATGACTTATGATTAAAGAACCTAGCCTCCAATTTTTTTTATAGAACATCCATTTTATGATAAAAACATAAACTGGTGAAGTTCGTCTTCACTTGATCCTCTAGCGCAATGGTTATCTGATTGTGAATAACCATTATAAAGCAATAGTAATCCATGGTATCAAGTCTATTAAATAGTTGATCAATGAAGCAAATACTGTAATGATCTTTTCTCGAGTCCTCATTCAATTTTCTATAGTCCATGCATATTCTATGCATCAAGGAATTATCTCACTTTTCTCATTTGTCATCACCGTAATCCCTCCTTTCTTAGGGACATATTGCATATGTCAAACCTAATTGTTGTAAAAGATCAGGTAAAAATTATTTGTATCAAGCCACTATATCATCTCTTTCCTTAACACATATTTCATGAATTGATTTAGCCTTCTTTGATGTTGAATAATATCCTTCTTCGATATATATCTTGTGCATAAAAAGTTGATCTTGGTCCATGGATATCAGATTTTTCTAGAGCTCTTTTGCGGTGTTTCAAAATTGTTAGGGCTTCTTAACCTAAAAATTAATAGATAAAAAAGCAGCCAAAATATTAATAAAGTGTCATCCTCCTCAACAATCCATAATAGAGGTGATAAGGATGTTTTTTCAACTCTATGTTTAGAGCTTTCTCAATAGACAACATGGAAGAGGGCCTAGAGGTCTCTTCTCAAAATTTCCACTCTTGTTAACACACTCGCAAACATATAAAACAAACCATGTCATGAATTGCTATTTCTTCAATGAAAAATTTGTCCATAAGATCTCATTCTATAAAATCTTCTGATAAAAGGGGTATAATTACAAAATTCTGATATAATATTGTGATATCCGACAACTTCTTATAGACTACATATAGTTTTATCGCATTATCAATATTAAAGACTTTTATGTTGTCATGCACTATCATAGTCACATTCCCAAATGATACATCAATCAAAGATTTTCGATGTCCAAAAATGAACGTCCCGAAGAAAATAGGGCTTTTAGATCCACCCGAAAGTCTAGAATACAAAAATTCACTAGAAAGGTAAGAGAACCAACTTGCACTAAGAAATTTTCACTAATACCATCTAATCTTTTGAAGCATCTAGGTAGAGGCTTAATAAAAATAGGTATTGTTACGATCCGATTCCTTGAGTAATGATGACACCTACTATAACCCACTACTATGTAATCCAAACAACTTAGCAACCCAAAAATTGATGTGATGGCATGTGATTAAGAGCAATTATGTCTCAAAATCCTGCACGGGCCTCCATGGTGTCACACCCCGAGCCTACACCCTGGACGTGGGTGGCACTCGAGAACCATTGTTGGCTCCGAGCGAACTCTTTGCTTGGCTCAATACTCAATAGAAGACTTACATAGAAATCTCAAAATAAGCTCAACGCATAAGATGTCATAAATAAAATAGTTTATTACGCACTCAAATGAACATAAGTGTTCAACTCACACTCTTTAAAAAATCAACAAGGGAATGAAAAAAGACTCTTCAACTATAATTGTTTATCTATGGAGCATCTAAATGATGAAGATGGAATTCGGGAAAAGTCCCATGACATCCTAAATGAACTGTAAAGTAAATGGAATCCTCCGGAAGCAAGGAGAACCGTCAAAGCTATCTCGAACTTCAAGTCATATCAAAGAAGTGTATGATGATGATCCTGGTTACCTGTATGTGCATCATGAAAGATGCAGGCCAAATGGCGTCAGCACATGGAATGTATGAGCATGTAAGGGGAACTCTAAACCACATACATAATCTTGAACTTTTAAAAGGAAGAACATACTCACCTCGTATGGACTCAACTCAAATCCACTCAACCCAAGGATTTCAAACTCAGAAGTACTCAACTCAGTTAAAAATAAAAGTGACAATAAAGATGCATTATAAAGAAAGCTTTTTAAAATTAGACAATAACTTAATGTAATTAAAAATATATAATAAATCTATTACTCTTATTTGGGAGATTTTCTAACCAACAACCATCACTATGAGTAATGTGATAATACAACGTCTCGCCCACTCTGCCAGAACTGTCCTATACCTAGACGGAGTTTAATGCATCCTCAACTATAATGATCTACTAAGCTATTCTTAAAAATCAATAAGTAATAGTCTAAAAAGTGTGACCCTTAATGCCCACGTTGGCATACATGGTTTATGAGTATCACGAGCCAGGGGTACCCATTAGACGTTACATGGACTATGGGATCCTAGGGACCCTATACAAGCCACATAGCATTCATAACATAAGAAATATAACAACAGAAATAAAGAAACATTTCAAGTGGAATAGTTTTTCTAAAAGAAAAGCAAAAGTCTAAAACACTTAGTGTAAATAGCCATGTAATACTATAGAATGAAATTGGGCCTAGCCCATACATCATATCCAAAACTGCAATACAATAAGGAAACTAGGAACAATTAAAATCCTTCCTCGAAGTATGAGGACTCACCAAATCTCGAGAACCTCGAAATCAACCCCTAGCCACGAAACTGAAAAATCTTAGTGTCGGACCCCACATTCGGGGAAATGTAGGCAAGAGTATGGATTAGTACAAAATAGTGTACCAAGAATGATAGCTATGCATAAAATATCTAAATCATGCTAAAAGGGGACATTTTATAACATGCTATTGAGCCAAAGAATGATATAAAAGGGTTAGAAAACATAAGTCATAAAACATGGTCAATGAAATCTAATCATCATTTAAAGACTTTGAACACATATGTGATACTTTTGGAGTAACCTTAGTTCAATTAATGAAAGAAGTAGTGTTAACCGACATAGAAACCATGTGAGCTATAACATAATACCATGGTGTTCTCACACCAAAAAGGGTTTTCCTACCTGCCAAGGTAAGGACCATAAACTTATAGCTTAGGTTGATGAACTTGCTAATGTCTATCTAGACAATCATCCTATGAGGTTGAATGCCACATGGAGCGGTACGTGTTTGAGAAGCAATTGGGAAGTATGAATAAGGTCAAATCAGTAGTAGGAATAGAAATTATCGAATGAAAACATTCTCCAAATCAACGGTGACACGCATGTCAAATAAATGGGGTTTTGGTTTTAGTTATCAACTACAACAACAACAAACAATACGAAATACAATAATGAGATAGGTTCTTGGAATTTGATTAGATTACTGGCTAATATAGATAATAAGTAATTGCAACTATTAGGAAATAGTTATATATTAGTGACTAAGCTAAACCATAGATGGAATAAATTTTCACTCTGACAATTTACCCCGAATCAAGTTGTTTTCTCTCAAAAATCAACAAGAAAGCAAATAGGACCATCCTACACCTTAGTCTATTCACTCTCTCGAATTCAATATGTGGAACTGAGTTTAGGATTCACTCTTTGAGACGAACCCGTGTCAACCCAATACAGACTGACCATGAATCAACAATCTCGGTTTTAAAACCTTTCTCTTGATCAAGGCAAAAACACGAAGGTAGAAAAACATTTGCAACTATAATTTTTAAATTAACCTACAATTAGTGATTAAACTCATTTTTTAAACGGAATTTAAACTAACAATTAGCAATACCCATAAACTAAATCAACCCATAATCACATAATCACACCCCAAGAATTGGGGTTTTAGCTAAGCATTATAAAAAAGATAAAAATTATTACTAGATTGAGTTTCCATCAACTGGGTAAGATGGATTTCATTCTTACAACGTTCCAATTCAAAGAATCTCAAAGTATCACTTCCAATTTCTCAAAAGTGAAAACCTTCAATTATCCAAAACATAGGAAAAACTAGAGAAAAACTTGTCTCAATACTTAGAGTTCAATATAAAAAACATAGAATTGAAAATTAAATAATCTCCTTTAAACAAACTGCTCCAAAATGTATTTATAGTCTCCAAAAGTATGTAGCAAAGGGCCATTCGGCGCAGTAAGTCAGTCTTGCCAATCCACTCGGCGATTCGCCATTTGATATATATTCTCTCCCTTATACCTTGGCCTTCAACTTACTCAAGGTATGAAACTTTGGGATCCTACACTACATTGCGGAACCACTCGACGATCCGTCGAATACTCCTTTCTCTCGCTAACTAGGTTTTCTCCTTCAAGGCTTTGCACACTAGAACTTTAGGCGTTCAAATAGCCATTCAGCGACTAGCCAAGTGGACTAGGAAATCACTAGGCTTTCTTTACTTCACTTCAGCTCGCTTTGTCCTTTTTTGAAAATTAGTGTCCTTGCTTAGATCCTCGATCCATATACCTGGAAATCAAGAGTTATACATTAGTTATTGGCATAAAATAAGCATTTAAGGACAATAAATCATTGTAAATAAAATGCTAAATGAGTCAAAATCTCGGACTCATCAACACTCCCAACTTAAACTTTTGTTTGTCCTTAAGGAAAAATCAATTTTAGCAGCTCAATTGGGATGCGTCAAACAGTGTTACACAAGACTCAATAATGAATGCACATAAAAAGACTCAACCTAGTTATGCAAGGATCAATTGTGCACTCATGTGTTCAAGTTCTGAATCACCATTACCAAAGGTTCTCAAGTTCACAATACTTGATTCAGATGTAAGTTCAAGTTCAACAAAGGTATCCAAATGTCCTCACAAAAAAGAATGATTCCATATTCACACACTATTATTCAATAATTTATAGCTCCATAATCACAAAAAAATCACACTCAAAAATATGAACACATGCATGACTTCACCAATAGATTTTCCCTTATTTTCCGGCCAACATTTGTTTCAGCTCACTCAAGATCAAAAAGGCCTATCCTGATTTGTAATGGGGCTGGTGCAAAGGTATTTTCATTTATCTTAGTGGTTGCTATCCTCATGAAATGTGGTATGAACAACTTTCCTTTGTTTTTCTTTAGGATTTTCATTTATGCTCAAAATTCACCTTATTATTCAATTCTCATGGACTACCGGACACCCAATTTTCTTTTTCAACTTTCACTACTTTATTTCAAAAAAAAATTCTTTCTTTTTCTTTCTTTTTCTTCTTTTCATTCTCTCCCTTTTTTCTGTATGGAGGGGTTCCAATTTTTTCAAGTCCATGGATCAAGGGGGACCTCTTCACATTTCTTTATTTTTCTTCTCTTTCAACCACATCTTCAACTTAGGCTTTTGGCCTAAGTTGTCTTTCAAATACATAACACTTCATGAGGATTATGGGTTAATAGGTAAAGAGAGATCTCATTTACTCAATATTCTTCGAAGAAATAGGATAAGGCTCAAAAAGGTTCAAGCAAGGTTCACACGATCACAAGGTTTGCCACAAAAGAGGTATAATGTCAAAGTTTTACACTCTTTGAAATTGTTGCCTAGGATCATTTCAAGAGTTTTCATCACTTAGTCGACTGGACAAACGGGGAAAATTGTATGTGTCATCACACATTGTTCACGGTAAGCTCATCACACAATGCATTGTCACAAATATCAAACAAGACTCCACACTTTCGCTAGTGTGTAATGTTCATCACAACAGACTCAATTCGATAATCGACTAGTCACAATGAGATTCAAAAAGTTCACATATTGTCTATGAAACTTCATTTTACCTAATCGTATCCACACATTCATTTTTGTTCGAATGAGAGTACTATTTACTCATCGGAATTGCTGAAGATCGATACTCAATTTGCACAAGAATAGCCATATTCAAACAAAATCAAAAGGAGGCAATTTTTTTTAGAAGGGTCCAAAAGCCATTTGCAATTAAAACAAGGAGCCACAAGCTCAAACATGCACAAAATTGTGCAAAAAAACAATTTACAGCACAAAACCCAACCTATAAACAAAAGCAAGAATCATAAGATATAGGTATGGAAGTACCTCACCCTACCACAAAAAAAGCAATTTGTCCTTAAATGCAATACAAAAATTAAAAATCAATAGAAATGACATAGAGGGAGGTAAAGAAAGGTCCAATCTAAACAGTCGCTCAATTTGTTAGAGCATCAATGCCCGGTGCAATATCAGAACTACTAGTTCCACTGGACCCAACAATGGTGGTGTCTCTCAAGGAAGTCTGGCGCATAATCTCAAACATCACATCCTCAAGGTCGGCTCGATCATCATAAACAGTAGTATCTCGCTCCTCAAGGTGCTTGTCATTAGTCTACGCCTCCTATGCATCGGCTGCTACATACTCCATAGGTACATCTCTGGTGGTGGTCGGAGGAATCTCAGATGTAGTTGGGAACCCTCCATATCAGCTGCCTCAAATAAAGAGGTCATGTCTGTAGACTTTAGATAGTCTACATCCTTTCTCAAGACGACAACCTCGGCTCTCAAATCCACCATCTCGGAAGTCACCCCTACCTAATATAATATGTCTTAACTCTCGATGTGAGAGTGTCAATAGATGCTCGTAAAGGTTTCAGTGTAGATAGGTTATCACTCTCGATAATCCATGGTACTATAACCTCCAATCGAGTAGCCCTCATATCCGCTGAATGGGCTAGGTACCCCATCTTCAGGATCATAGCCTCAGTAATCCTAGAAGGCTAGGACGTAGCAGAAATACTAAGAATCTAGGATAAAGTGGAAGTACGTGAACGCTTGGAGGCCAGAATAGGAAAAGATGCCTCTAAGGAATAGAATCAACATAAGGCTAATAATATAATAAAGTAAATGATAAGAGTCTGTGTACAATCTTGGTGAAAGTTTTTAGGGCATTCCTAAAAAAATTTGCCACTGTCAGCTTCAACAACCTTCGGTATTTAATCTTATAACAACTATCTCCTTTGTAAAATTTTTGAGACCTCCTCAAAAAAATTTGCCCCAGTTTCCATTTTAAAATTTTGGAAAGCTGACGGGGAACATGACCGAGCTCTTAGGCGCCTACGTATCCCGTTGAAACAGGAATCAAGTCAATCGTAGTTCCAACAAATTATAACTTGAATAAAAACTGAACTTAAATTATGAATATTCTAAAAACTAGGTTAGCAAGAGTGATTTTAAAATAATGGACTAGTATTCAACATATTCACGTATAACAAGTATATTACATAACATACGAATAATGAATACATGTCTTATAGAAATGTGCCTCGAGTGTTGACTCATCTCAAGCAAATGCGCTAAATTCAAGGTTTTGGCTTCGCTCTACACTAACTGACTAAGAGTGATTTAGAAAAGACTTGGTTACCCGAGTCGGACAAACTACGGGGTGAAGCATAATAAATAACGTTTGATGACCGCAAGCCAACTATTTGTTTACCACTTCAAAAGAACTTTGAAGGTGTTTTCGAAAGGACAGTCGTGGAAAGCCACGTAACCGCCTTGGTCCTAATGCATTCTATTTGCCATTTGACGGAAATTATGCCATGAAATGTAATGACAATATACATACAAATAAAAATGAATAATGGATAAACAACAACTACAATATACAAATAATCAGCGAAATTTAAAAAAAATACAAGGTATAACTCAATAAAAGAAAATTCTCCTCAATTTGAAAAAAATGAATTCATATTGGTTAGAACCTCTATTCCCCATTGGAATCACCATTATGTTGACATCCTTTGAATGGGGAGCAACGTCGCGGTGACTCAATTAAAAAAAGAATTAGTTAAAACGAATTTTTTGAAACAGGTAAAAGGTAAAGGGGTTTAAAGAAAAAAGGGAGTCACCACCTAATTTTTAGGAAAACTAGGAAAATAATTAATAAATTAATTTAAAAGATAGTCAACGAAACCAATTTGATTCTAGGTAAGGGGTTCAAGTTATTCCAAAAGGAAGGGGTTAGGCACCCTTCAAATCCACAAATGTGGGTCTCGATTGAGTTCATTTTTTCAAATTGAGGGAGAGAATAATACAAATGTAATAATCATGCAACATACACAATAAAATAAAATAACAATATCGGCCTAAGGTTTGCCTAACATCGATATATACAAAATAAACAATAAAACAATATAATTCGAACTCGTTCGAATAGCTTCAAGGAAGCAAGTCTCGGGTACCTGTAAACACACTTAGTAAAAGTGTTAGTAATAAATAAATATGAATTAAATTGAATATAAGAAATAATAATTTGAAAAATAATAACCCGTCTTATTAACATGGGAGGCCTTGGAAATCAACGGTAATTTCTTCATCGGCCAATTTCAATATAAAAAATATGTTGTAAACTTCAACTAAAATTCCGTTGGGGAGGCCTCCAAAACCGACGGAGAAATTTTATCATTGGCCAATTTAACATGTAATGTTCAATATTATTCCAACAAGGTAAAGTAATCCAAAAAAATGAATAAATTTTTGCAATGATTAAGAGAACATGATGAACAAATTACTGAAAATGTATTAGAGAAAATCAACTTAATAAAACAATTAAAACTGGACTTATAACAAATTAAATAACAAAAAAAAGATATATTAAGATGAAGATGAAACAAATAAATAATAAGCAAATGAAACCCAAAAAAAAAAAATCCTGCAACTCCTAAACACTAGGTAAAAACAGTAAAGAAAATTATCCAACTACATAATGCTAATAATATAATAAAGTAAATGATAAATAAAATAAACAATAATAATCAAAATATAACAAATCTAACAGAGAACATAAACAATGAAACGAGGCTACACTCGGAAACAAAACCAAAAATAATAAAACAATAATAACAGTAATCACCACCAAAATAATAAAATAATAATAATATTCAACAACAATAAAGAATCACAAAAATCAAATCGACTCAAGCTTGGCACGAGAGATGAAGTAGTGGAATAAATAAACTATACCCATTGAAGAATGGTCAAATGACTGGAACTGGTATTTGCCGGAGATGGGGTTGGCGTCAGTTGGTGCGTCTGTTGTTTTTGGGGCCGTTTTGGGTTCTCTGTCCGTCGGAGATTGCCACGAGAGAGGTAGTCGAAAGAGAGAAACCGGTCTGGCCAGGCAAGTTTTTTGCTGGCCGGAAAAAGAATGAGTAAGGGTGGCTTTGATTTCAGGCAATAAAATGGAGGAGAGAAACGGGTGTTTTGGTGGCTATTTGGTGTTGTTTCAACTGTTGTTTGGATTTTGATGGTCATTGGTAGTGGGGTTTTTGTTTGCTGGAGAAGGGGAAGAAGATACCAGCAACAATGGTGGTTTTAGGCGATGAAATGGAGGAGAGAAACGGGTGTTTTGGTGGCTATTTGTTGCTGGTCGGAATGTGGAGTTTGGTGGTGATGTTGCCTTGGCTTGGAGCCAGTCGGAAACAGAGAAAGAGAGAAGAGGGTTGACCAGTGGGTTTGGGTGGTGACTGGCCGCCAGAAAGTTGCCGGAAAAGCAATGAACAGTAAAAAAAGTAAAATAATTCTGAAAATTGAACTCCAATTCTAAAATATATTCACCACCACCTCAAACCTAATGGATCAATTATTTCATATATACGGAGTTGAAAACTATGGGCCTAAGTTATGGACTTGAAATTTGTGACCCAAAAATTGTCGATTGACAAAATATCTGTGTATGTAAATTGTATTCGAATTTGAATGAATGTTTAGACTGCGCAGAATATCTTTATGAATATTGACAATGTGACACAGAAGAAAAAAAATGAATATGAAGAAATGTAATAAATGTAAATAATGATTTTATAAAAACTGAACAAATATTTGAACGTTTGCCTGTGACAAAATAATTTGAACATAACAATCAATAAAAATCCTAATACTTTGAGAAAAAGGATGATTATCAATAAACTTTATTAAAATGACAAAAACATGTATTTTGAACTATTTAAAATAAAATACTCAAAATGTATTAAATTTAAAACTATCAGACCGAAATTTGGTGTCAACATATAGTTTTGAAATACATAACAGATAAGAAATACATTTTTTGTCATGAAATACAATTTTCTTTTGAAATACAAATTTTGATTGTTACTATGATTGGAATTTGTATGTTTAGATGACTAGAATACAAATTTTAGTGGAACTTTAAGAAAAACTATACGTTTTTGAAAAATATACAACCCAGTGTTGTATCCTTTCTGAATGAATACAAATTTACATAAGTATATAGATTTTTCTGAATGAACACGAATTTACATAAGTATATAAATTTTTCTGAATGAACACGAATTTACATAAGTATATGGATACAAACATGCTTCTTAAATAACTACAAAGTCATTTGGCATATCTATTGGAATGAATACAAACTAATAAATAAATACAAATTTCATTATACAAACACAAACATGAAAATATTAATGAACAAAAATACAAATATACATATTCGAATGAGTACAATTTAAGAAACGATACAAGATTCTAAAGAAATATAATTACATTGTGAAAGAAATAATTAAATGGATAAAAATACGATTCTTAAAGGACTACAGATCAATTTGTAACAATTTGTAATAAATAAATACAAATGTTATTATACAAACACAAGCATGAATCCTAGAATATGTAACAAGAACCTAGAATATATCGTTCCAAAGGAAGCCCGGGGCCATTTTGTTGCAAGAAGAAGTGTGTAAACATGTTGGTGTACAGGCAAAATTGTGAATTAATTGGGAAAAAATACATGTACAGTGAGACTTGTTGTAGAAAGAAGTGTGTTAACACTTTGTTTCACAAGAGACATTGTGGTGGTTAGGTAACAAGTGTCAGTTATGCAAATTAATTAAGGTTTAAGTTATTTGAGGAGAGGGAATAAAGGGGGGAAATTGTGTGAGAGAGAAATGATAGTAAAATATTTAGAAAGAGAATTTTTTTCTATTTCTGGAAAAAAAATAACGGAAGAGAAAAAGTTGGGATTTGAAAATGGCGGATAATTGAAAGAGTAAAATTTGAGAGAGAGAAAGTAACTTGTTTTTTAAATATGAGAGAGAAATAATTGAAAAAGGTGTAATCAATGTGAGGTACAATAGAAAGTAAATTGGGATATACACTATTTTTAAAAATAATGACATTTTGACATTTTTACTAATATAATTAAAGTATGGAGGTTTTTACTAATTAAGTTATGTTTTTTTGACTAAATTGCTAATTTTTCCAAAATTAAAATTTTATAAAATTATTCCAAACACATTTTATATCTAGCTTTTTAAAAAAATAATAATGAAAATGTCAACCTATTATAAGAACCCCAACCCCCTTTCATCTTCATCTTCCTCCCAAACATATTCTTTCTCAAATCACAAAACCTCCCTTTCAATTTCATCTTCTTCCCAAATGACATTCTTTCTCAAATCACAAAACCTAATTTCTTATCAATATACTTGAAGATTATCTTCTTTTTTCTAAAATAACATTTTCATACTAAGAGTGAAGAAAATATTATCTTTTTTAAAAATATATATATATATATTTTCATACTAAGAGTGTAGAAGAAAGAAAAATTTTGTCAACGGTTATTTATTTTTACATCGATGACCAAGAAAATTAATAGCTCAAAAATTAATCTTTCAAATTTTGGAATATCATTTTTTTATAAATTTAAAGCGTTTATATTTGAATTTGAGTAAAACTATTTATGCGAAAATTGTGATACAAAATATCGGCTAAACTTTTTTTATACTATAAATTATTTATCTTCTTTCTTCTTCTTCATATTTGTTCCATTATTTTTATGAGATTTGCAACAAATCATACAAAAAAAAAAAATCTTCATAGTTGATTTTCATTCATCTTCAGATTTGGAAGAAATATTTTTTTATAGGTATAAAGAAGAGAGACAAACAATGTTGGAGCTAAAATGGAGAAAGTTTTGCAAACTAAATTTTGAAGAAGATGAGTAGTAGGGGGTGGGGTGCTCTTCTTTTTTTAAAAAATGTGTAAATAAAAGAAGAAAAAATGTTTTATATATGTATTTAAATATAAATATGTATATGCATATATAACTATATTATTGTTAATTATAATGCCAAGTGTAAATAAAAGACGAAAAAATATAAAAGAATAATAAAAAAATGCTATTTTGAACCTTTTTACGCGCTTCAGGAAAATGCAAAATACATTTTTTGTCATATCAACGTTTTGTGTTTAATAAGTACACGTTTTGAATGATTTAGATGTTCAACGAGTATAAGTCCTAGTTAAGATGTCTAAATGAATTATACGGACAACTTTAAGGGGATGTCGATGACATCATCATCATCATCATCATCATCACTATTATTATTATCATTATTATTATCATTATTATTATTATTATTATTATTATTATTAATATTATTATTACTATTATCATTAACATTATCATTATTACTATATTCTTATTATTATTATTATTATTATTTTTATTATTATTATTATTATTATTATTATTATTATTATATTATCATCCTTCAACTATTCAATATAGAGCAAATATACCCCTCAACTATATTTTGGCTCAAAACTATCCTTTCCGACTTACTATTGGATCACTTTTACCCTTCCATTTAACATAATAAGATGTGTCATCCAATGTGTAAATTATAAGCCGCATAAGCGTCCACCTAAGCATACCCACCCCCACCCATTTAAAGACCCACGAGATAGAACGCCAACGTCGAAACATTCATTATCTTATTGGGATAACATAATCTTATTATCGCCGGCGTAGGAGATTGAACATTGCGTTATAACCGCTTGTTATCTCATCAAGATAACAGATCTCTATTGTCGCCGGAAACAATGATGAACACTGATGGTAACATCGTTAATTCTTTCATCCGGCTAACGGATGTCCATTGTCGTGGGGTATGGAGAAGGCACAAAGCTGCCAGAGTTAAGAAAATAGCTGGTGTCATCTAACGAATTTGACACAAATAATGTTGAATCCATCCCGTTTTTTGGTCAACTTTAGCTATTCAATTGGTACAAGTAATTGTTAAAAAGGAATAGTGATAAGAGTTGAAAATTAAGACTTGGTAGTTGGCAAATTGGTAAGATTTGCAACCCATTTTTGACTTTGCTATATTTACCTATGTCATTAGTGACATAGGCATGGTTTTATCCTTCTATAAATAGAGCATTCTTGCTCATTTGTAGAACACACCAAGTTAGAGAGAAAAAACCATTTTGAGAGCAAAGTGAGGTATTCCATACACTATACAAGAAAATAGTCTGTGAAGAAAAATAGAGTGTGAGCGATATTTTAGTAAGACTGAAACCAAAAGAGTGTTGTTCCTTTTGAGTGTGTAGTAGTCACTTTGAGTATTGTATTCGTGATTACACAGTGTAAAATTCCTTACTATTGTAATATCAGTTGCTCCTCTTGGCCCGTGGTTTTTTCCCTTATTCGGAAGGGTTTCCACGTAAAATTCTTGGTGTCGTTATTTTCCCATTTTATTTCCATTACTTTTACCATATATATTTTTGTGCTTGTCCGCGTTTTCCCAACAAACTGGTATCAGAGCCAAGGTTTTATCTGAGTATGCTCTGTGGTTGCATCACAGTCTGAACTTCCACATCAGAAAAGATTTACTTTGATTTGCGATAACTATATTTTTTTGGGGAAAACAATGGAAGCCAACACAAGTAGAATGGTTACTTTGAATGGTGTTAATTATGCCATTTGAAACGGGAAAATGGAAGATCTGTTTTATGTTAAGAATTTATACAAACCAGTATTTACCACTGTAAAGCCTGATAATAAAACAGATGAAGAGTGGAATCTGTTGCACAGACAGGTTTGTGGATTCATTAGGCAATGGGTCGACGATAATGTGTTGAACCATATTTGTGGGGAAACACATGCTCGAACCCTATGGGAGCATCTTGAAAGTTTATATGCTCGGAAGACTGGCAACAACAAAATGTTCTTAATAAAGCAAATGTTGAGTTTGAAGTATCATGATGGTTCTCCGATGACAGACCATCTGAATAATTTTCAGGGGATTATGAACCAATTATCTGCTATGGGCATCAAATTTGATGAAGAAATTCAAGGCTTGCTTCTACTTGGTTCCCTACCAGACTCTTGGGAAACATTTAGAACGTCATTGTCAAATTCTGCTCCAGATGGTGTGATCTCTATGGATTCCGCCAAGAGTAGTGTCTTGAATGAAGAGATGAGAAGAAAATCTCTAGGTTCTTCTTCGTCGGATGTCCTGATAACTGGCCCCAGGGGGAGAAAAAAAACTCGTGGTTCTCAGAATAGAGAACAAAATAGGAGCAAATCCAAAGGCAGACTTAAGGATATTGAGTGCTATCATTGTAGCATGAAAGGGCACACAAAGAAGTTCTGCAGGAAGTTGAAGAGGGAAAACAAAAACAAAGAGGAAACTAAAGAAGATGGCAATGAAAATTGCCTAGCCACCGTCACCACCGAAGATCTTGTTACCGTTCTTGATGCAAACATGATAAATATTGCTTGTGATGAGTCAAGCTGGGTTGTGGACACTGGTGCCGCATCTCATGTGACATCAAGGAAGGATTTTTTCTCTTCCTATACTCCTGGTGATTTTGGAACCTTGAGTATGGGTAATGAGACTGTTTCTAGGGTGGTTGGTATTGGTACAATTTGTTTAGAAACTAGTGTTGGAACTAAACTAGTTTTGAACAATGTGAAACATGCTCCTGATGTTCGTCTGCACCTAATTTCTGTTGGTGTTTTAGATGATGAAGGATATGTTAGTACCAACGGTGATGGAAAATGGAAGCTCATCAAGGGTTCCTTGGTTGTGGCTCGTGGTAACAAACGTCGTGGTCTATACTGGACTACGGCCTCTGTTTGTGTTGATATGGTGAATGCGATTGAGCGCGATAGCTCTTCAACATTATGGCACAAGAGGCTTAGCCACATCAGCGAGAAAGGACTTAATGTTCTAGCCAAGAAGAAATTATTGTCAAATTTCAAAAGTGCTAAATTAGAAAAGTGTGAGCACTGCTTGGCTGGTAAACAAAATAGAGTTTCCTTTAAGTCCTACCCCCCTTCGAGAAAGACAGAGTTGCTTGAGTTGGTGCACTCTGATTTATGTGGTCCAATGAAGACAAAGACATTAGGTGGTGCACTCTACTTTGTCACTTTCATTGATGATTGCTCGAAAAAAACTTTGGGTCTATGTCTTGAAGACTAAAGACCAAGTGTTAGGTGTCTTCAAGCAGTTTCAGGCTTCAGTTGAAAGAGAAACTGGAAAGAAACTGAAATGCATTCGTACTGATAATGGTGGTGAATATCATGGACCATTTGACGAATACTGCAAGCATCAAAGTATTAGACACCAGAAGACTCCTCCCAAGACTCCTCAGCTTAATGGTTTGGCTGAGAGGATGAACAGGACCTTGATGGAAAGAGTTAGATGTTTGCTTTCTGAAGCAAAGTTGCTGAACTCATTTTGGGGTGAGGCTTTATTGACCGCTGCACATGTTATTAATCTATCTCCTGTTGTTGCTTTGCAAAGTGATGTACCAAATAGTGTTTGGTTTGGAAAGGATGTTTCCTATGACCATTTGAGAGTATTTGGTTGTAAAGCTTTTGTACATGTGCCAAAAGATGAGAGGTCAAAGTTAGATGCCAAGACAAGGCAATGCATCTTCATTGGATATGGCCTAGATGAATTTGGTTACAGGCTATATGATCCAATTGAAAAGAAACTTGTGAGAAGCCGTGATATTATTTTCATGGAGAATCAAACAATTGAAGATATTGACAAAGCGGAGAAGGTAGAATCTTCAAGTTTTGATGGTATAATTCATCATGATGACATTCCTCACACAAGTGTGCATGATGTTGTTGGGCTTGATAATCATGGTGACGCCCAGAATCATGTATCAAATCAACATGTTGATGGTGATAATAACAATGATATTGTTATTGATGATCCTCTTGCTCATGAAGTTGTGGACGAATCAAATATTCTGCTTTAGAGGTCCACAAGACAGCGGTTTCCTTCCTCCCGTTATTCATCCAATGAGTATGTGTTACTCACTGACGGGGGAGAACCTGAATGTTATGAGGAGGCCATGGAAGATGAGCACAAGGATCAATGGATTGAAGCCATGCAAGATGAGATGAAGTCTTTGCATGAGAACCGCACTTATGAGTTGGTAAAATTGCCCAAGGGCATGAGAGCTTTGAAGAACAAGTGGGTGTTCAAAGTTAAAGTTGAAGAACACAACTTGAAGCCCAGGTACAAATCTAGATTGGTTGTTAAGGGATTTGGTCAAAGGAAGGGTATTGACTTTGACGAAATATTTTCTCCTGTTGTGAAAATGTCCTCGATTCGCACAGTTCTAGGTTTGGCTGCTAGTCTTAATTTAGAGATTGAGCAGATGGATGTGAAGACGGCTTTCCTTCACGGTGACCTTGAAGAAGAGATTTATATGGAACAACCTGAGGGCTTCAAAGTAGAAGGTAAAGAAAATTTTGTGTGCAAACTCAAAAAGAGCCTTTATGGCCTAAAACAAGCTCCTAGACAGTGGTACAAGAAGTTTGAATCTGTTATGGGGGAGCAAGGCTATAAGAAGACTTCTTCAGATCATTGCGTATTTGTACAAAAATTTTCTGACAATGATTTTATCCTCCTCCTGTTGTATGTGGATGATATGTTGATTGTGGGCAAAAATACTTTCAAGATTGACGAGCTGAAGAAAGAGTTGTGTAAGTCTTTTTCTATGAAAGACTTGGGTCATGCCCAACAAATTTTAGGCATGAGAATTACTCGTCTTAGAGATAAAAGGAAGATTTATTTGTCCCAGAAGAAGTACATTGAACATGTACTGGAGCGCTTCAATATGAAGAATGCTAAGCCTGTTAGTATACCTCTTGCTGGTCATATGAAGTTGAGCAAGAAGATGTGTCCTATAGCTAGGGAGGAAAAAGAGAACATGGCCAAAGTTTCATATTCCTCCGTCGTCGGAAGTCTAATGTATGCAATGGTGTGCACTAGACCTGATATTGCTCACGCAGTTGGTGTTGTGAGCAGATTTCTCGAAAATCCGGGAAAAGAGCATTGGGAAGCTGTGAAGTGGATACTCAGGGGGAGCTATATCATGGCAGTCAAAATTGCAGAAGTGTGTTGCACTATCTACAACTGAAGCTGAGTATATTGCGGCTACTGAAGCCGGCAAGGAGATGATATGGCTAAAGCGATTTCTTCAAGAGCTTGGTTTGAATCAGATGGAGTATATTGTCTATTGTGAAAGCCAAAGTGCAATAGACTTGAGCAAGAACTCCATGTACCATGCAAGAACAAAACACATCGACGTTAGATATCATTAGATTCGTGAGGAAGTGGAGAGTGAATCATTTCACGTCAAAAAGATCCACACAAGTGAAAATCCTGCAGATATGCTGACCAAGACGATACCGAAAGACAAGTTCGATTTATGCAAAGAACTTGTGGGTATGAGCTCTCTCTAAAGAAGATGAAGATACCTTCTTCCAGTAAATGGGACTGGAGGGGAGATTTGTTGAATCCATCCCATTTTTTGGTCAACTTTAGTTATTCAATTGGTACAAGTAATTGTTAAAAAGGAATAGTGATAAGAGTTGAAAATTAAGACTTGGTAGTTGGCAAATTGGTAAGATTTGCAACCCATTTTTGACTTTGCTATATTTACCTATGTCATTAGTGACATAGGCATGGTTTTATCCTTCTATAAATAGAGCATTCTTGCTCATTTGTAGAACACACCAAGTTAGAGAGAAAAAACCATTTTGAGAGCAAAGTGAGGTATTCCATAGACTATACAAGAAAATAGTCTGTGAAGAAAAATAGAGTGTGAGCGATATTTTAGTAAGACGGAAACCAAAAGAGTGTTGTTCCTTTTGAGTGTGTAGTAATCACTTTGAGTATTGTATTCGTGACTACACAGTGTAAAATTCCTTACTATTGTAATATCAGTTGCTCCTCTTGGCCCGTGGTTTTTTCCCTTATTCAGAAGGGTTTCCACATAAAATACTTGGTGTCGTTATTTTCCCATTTTATTTCCATTACTTTTACCATATATATTTTTGTACTTGTCCGCGTTTTCCCAACAAATAACACAACAATCCACTGATTTCTATAAACCTCCACTTTTTAATGATAACACTGTTAACAGTTAGAACGTAGCAGATGAAATTTACAACTAGTTTCTTGTTTTGGAAAATCATAAACCATTGGCATTTCTAGCAGGACCCCAAATCAATACTGTCGGGAAACAATATGGTGAGTAATGAAGTTGGAGTTGTTACTTAAGATAAAACAGATTAGTTGATCATTAGTGCTAATATTAGTTAGTTAACACTAGAAGATTCCACTAGAAAATTCCTAACAGATTCAGTTAGTTTGTTAGTTACTTAATGCTTTACAACTGTCAATATGATTGAATTACATGTGTATATAAGGGAGAAATTTAGTGTATTCTCCAAGCAATTCAATTCACTATGTATTGATTTCCTCTTCAATGGAGATCTTTCTTTCCGTTCTCTAGTTCTTCTTCCTCATACATTGTTACCTGCATTTGCTATTTTGTATCATAGTATCAGAGCATTGTGGACATTAATATGGTCTAGATTAGGTGCATAAACAGTAGAAAGAGATGGAGAATCAATGGCATTAGTGGTTGATAATGAACTGCCTGAGAAATTAGGCCACAATCATTCATTGTATACTTCAGATACATCTGGAGCGGTTCTAGTCTCTATTCAATTGACAGGATCAGAAAATTATTATGTATGGAGTCGGTCGATGAGAATTGTCATACTTGGACGAAACAAGTTGGGATTAATCGATGGAAAATTCAGAAAAGAGAATTTTGGTCCAAATCTAAAGCATCTGTGGGAACGTTGCAATGCAATAGTGCTCTCATGGATCATGAATTGTGTTTCGAAGGAATTGTTAAGTGGGATTGTGTATTTGTCTAATGCTTTTGCAGTATGGAACAATCTTAAAGAAAGATTCGACAAGGCGGATTGGTCAAGGATTTTTCAACTACATAGAGAAATTGTGACTTTGTCTCAAGGAACAAGCAACATTTATGAGTATTTCACAAATTATGACTACGTTAGGCAGAATTCAATTGTTTAGCTCCTATTTCCCAATTGTAATTGTGAAGGTTCGTGAGGTTTTGTAGAATTCATGAGCAGACAAAAATTGCTGCAATTTTTGATGGGTCTGAATGAAATGAATGAACAGGCTAGAGGTCAAATTTGATGCTTATCCCAATTCCTTCTGTAAATCAAGCATGCTCGATAATGATTGAAAGAGAGAGACAAAGGAATATGACAAATGTTACGGGGTCTACTATGAATATGGATATCGATGTTTTGACAACTGAAAGGAATACAGAACATCCTAAGTTTAAGAAGAATTGGAATGTTCAATGTGATTACTGCAAAAAACATGGGTTATGCCAAAGGCGACTTTTATAGACTCATTGGTTATCCACCATATTTCAAGTTTAAGAAGAAATTTGGAAATCAGAATGATCCTAATGTACGAGGAGGAGATCAGAGGACACAGATGGGAGGATATCAGAGGTCACAGACCCAGACTCATTTTGTGAAGAACGATAGTGGGAGGATGTACAATGATGAAGGAACTAGTTGAGTTGCTTACAATGAATTCAACAGGGATCTACCCAACCATAATCAGAATAGAATGATGTCTCATGATCACATATGGGGAGGTTTTTCTAGTACACATTCAGGAGATTGGTACAGAGGACCAGGTCCTTCCTACTATGCTCTGTACAATCAGATGCAACATCACATGGATAAGCCACAACATCATGCTTAGTTTCAGAGGTTAATTAGCAAGGAAAATGTGGGAGAATCTTCAGCTAACATGAGCAATTTTGCAGAATCATCCAACATGGGAGTTAATGCCTTTGCTTCACATGCTGGTAATATGTCTCATCCTCTTGTAGATGCATCTAAAGAGACTTAGATCATCGACACTGGAGCCTCTAATCACATGATCTCTAATAAGAATATGTTCACAAATGAAGTGAAAATTCCTGTTAGTGATAGTAATAGACAGGTTCATCTACCCAATGGTGGTTCAATAGTTGTTTCAAATATTGGTACCTGTGAAGTTATTGACTAAGAGTAGCAATGTTCAGTCACCTTCTTCGCTAAATTTTGCATATTCCAGGACCTCTCAAGTGGGTAGGTGTTGGAGAATTGTGAAGAACATGAGGGACTATATCTGATGCAACATAAAAACCCAATCCACACTAAAAATCAACCACTTAGAGGGATGACAACAATTAAGAATAAAGTTGACATCTTGTTGTGGCATAGGAGATTTGGTCATGCATCCATTGGATTTATGAAACAACTGTTTAATCTGGATCATAGTGAAGGTAAAATTTCTCTAGATAATTGTGAAATTTGTCCCCTTGCTAAACAAATTAGAATGCCTTTTCTTGTTAGTAATTCTAGAGCAACTTTTGTTTTTGATTTAATGCATTTAGATGTTTGGGGACCTTTTCATGTACTTACTTTCGATGGGAATAAACTGTTTCTCACCATTGTGGATGATCATTCTCGAATGACTTGGGTCTAATTATTGAAGGTGAAGAGTGATATTGTTACAATTCTGAGGTTTTTCATCTATTTAGTATTAAATGAGTTTGGTAAAACTATAAAGATAGTGAGGTCAGACAATGAAACAGAATTTGTAAATTCAGAATATTATTCTGTATTTCAATTTCATGGGGTCATACACCAAAAATCTTGTGTTTACACCCCCACAACAGAATAGGGTGGTGGACAGAAAGCACAAATATATTCTAGAGTTAGCTAGAACAATTAGATTTCAAGGTTCGATTCCATTGAAATTTTGGGGACACTGTGTATTGAGTGTTGTGTATATGATGAACAGATTGCCATATGTATTCTTATCAGGGAAGACCCCTTTTTTGTGTTTCGTGGCTGCAGAGGGTCTTTAGATTATTTCAAGACTTTAGGTTGTTTGTGCTATGCAAAAATTTTGCCACCAGAAGATAAATTTGCACCAAGAGCAATGCCTGCTGTTCATATGGGATACTCTGATGTCTCTAAGGGTTATGTTTTGTACAACTTGGACACTCATAACTTATTTATTTCTAGAGATGTGAGTTTTAAGGAAATGATTTTCCTTTTAAAACTCCTATCCCATCTCAACATGTGTTTATAGACTCTCCTACAGATGATGGAGATGATGTTTTCAGCCAGTCATACCACCAGATCCTGCAGGAGTAGCACCTATAGATGATTCTATTGTACGTGTCCCTGTGGTTGAGGTCACCAGACAATCTACTCGACGAAGGAAACAACCTTCCTGGATGACTGACTTTGTTACTAATGCAGCTTTTGGATCTACTTTTTATCCACTCTCACAGTCCTTGAGCTATGCTCATTTGTCCTCACATTATCAATCATACTTCTATGCCTTTTCTTGCATTTAAGAGCCTACATCCTATCAAGAAGCATGTAGAAACCACCATTGGGTCTCAACAATGCATGAAGAAATACAGGCTGTGGAAGCTAATCATACCTGGGATTTAGTTTCTTTTTCCCATGGTAAACTTCCCATTGGATGCAAATGGGTATATAAGGTGAAATTCGAAGCAAATGGTGATTTTTAAAGGTACAAGGCTAGGTTGGTTGTCAAGGGATACAATCAATGAGCTGGTTTGGATTATCAGGACACTTTCTCCCCAGTTGTGAAAATTGTTAAAGTTAGAAGTGTCTTGTATATTTCTGCTGCTTCAGGCTGGCACATTCACCAGTAGGATGTATGCAATGCCTTTTTGCAAGGTGACTTACATGACGACGTTTAAATGCGTCTTCCTAAGCGCTTTTCTAGCCAGGGGTGAACTCAGGATTGATTTGCATGCTAGTGATCAGTCCTTATATGGTCTTGAGCAAGCTAGGAGACAGTGGAATATGAAACTCACTGATGCATTAATAGCTTCTGCTTTTGTGCAGAGTAGTTTGGATCACTCATTATTCATCAAAAGACTTCATGGACATATTGTAGTAGTGTTGGTATATGTGGATGACATGTTGGTAGCTAGTAGTGACCTAAAGTTGATTGAGCAAACTAAGGAAGAACTACATGCGAAATTCAAAAACAAAGACCTTGGAACTCTAAGGTATTTTTTTGGGGATAGAATTCAGTAGATCATCCAAAGAGATACTAATGAACCAAAGAAAATATGCACTAGAAATGATAGAAGATTTGGATTGACTGGTGCCAAGCCATCATGGACACCTTTAGATATCAACTTGAGATTAACAATACCTGAGGTAGACAAAGCAGCAGGAGTAACGGATGATCCTCTCATAACAGATATAGGATTGTATCAAAGACTAATTGGGAGACTATTATATTTGATATTGACAAGGCCAAACATTGGGTTTGCAGTACAGACATTGAGTCAATTCTTATAGGGGCAAAAAATTTCACATATGAAAGTTGCTATCAAGGTTGTTAGATATGTAAAAGGAGAGCCCACAAGGGGTATTCTGTTCAGCAGTAAGAGGAAGAACAAATTAGTAGCATATTGTGATGCAGATTGGGCCATGTCCCAACACAAGGAGATCTGTGACAGGGTTCTTGATCAAGTATGGAGGTTCTTTAATATCATGGAGTTCAAAGTAACAGACAACTATTTCAAGGAGCTCGACAAAATCAGAGTACAGAAGTATGGCATCTACAGTTTCAGAATTACTATGGATCATTGCGTTGTTTACAGAACTTGGACAAGAATTAGAAATGGCAGTGGATATTTTCTGTGACAGCAAAGCAGCTCTGCAAATAGCAACAAATCCAGTATATCATAAGTGGATAAAACACATAGAGATTGATTGTCATTTTATTCGAGAGAAGATACAAAAGGGGTTCATCAGGCCACTATATTTAACAACACATGAACAACATGCAGATATAATGACAAAAGGATTGATCAGGTCACAACATGATTACTTAGTATCCAATCTAGGCCTTTTTAATTTATTCACACCAGGCAACTTGAGGGTGAGTAATGAAGTTGGAGTTGTTACTTAAGATAAAACAGATTAGTTGATCATTAGTGCTAATATTAGTTAGTTAACACTAGAAGATTCCTAACAAATTAAATTAGTTAGTTAGTTAGTTAATGCTTTACAGCTGTCAATAGAATAGAATTATATATGTATATAAGGGAGAACTTTACTGTATTCTCCAAGCAATTCAATTCATTGTGTATTGATTTCCTCTTCAATGAAGATCTTTCTTTGTGTTCTCTAGTTCTTCTTCCTCATACATTGTTACCTGCATTTGCGATTTTGTATCAGTGAGGGTAATCGTAACAGAAACTGTCATGTTGTGATAACAAGGCTATATCAGAAGGTCATAGAAATGGAAACGAAAATGGATGTAAAACTTTATATCTCTGGCCGTTTGATGGTCATCAACAGTGAAATCTTCTCCTTTTATTGCGTTATAAAGAAGAGATCAATGGTCCAATATACCATCGATTCCATGAATAGTGAGATAATTTTGTTGTTAAATTATTAATTATTTCATTTATTAAATATTACTTTATATGTAGGTATTATTCATAAAGATTCTCATACAATCCATAAAAAATGTAAATATTTTTTGATGTTTTTGCTATTATATCCCAATAATTTTATGGAAATATGTGAAAATGAATTATTACGTGTTAAGAACGTGTGTTTTGTAAAATAAAAGTTACCACTTATTTTCTTCTATAATTATACATTTGTATTTCCTAAATTTTAGCAACATTATCTTAAACATTCATCGTAGAAGTAAAGTGGTAACGGAAAGTTCACACTTTCAACATTATTTAATTCGGAAAGGAGTCACTTGACTTCTTCTAATGTTTTTGCCCTTACTTTAATATAAAAGGTAGCAATTCTTTTTTTTAATAAAAATGTTTATTTTTCTAAGAATAGTTCTCTAAATACTAATTATAATCTAAATATTTATTTTTTAAATAAGAATATATTGAAACTGCAATAAAATTCAAATAAAGGTTTTATACTTGATCAGATATTAATTAAATAGTGATTAGCTAAATCTAAATATCATCAATATAAAACAAAAATAACAAGACTCCCTTTTTCTTCCTTACATAACACAAATAGATTCTATTATGGAGTTATAAGAGATACATAAAAATATATATGTAACTATCAAAATTAGAAAGTAAATTAAAACTGGCAAAACAAAAACAATTATCAATATTTAATGAAAAATGTTTGTGAATATTAATTAATCTATGTATTAGTTGATGTGGTATAGACATGTGACCAATTTTTTTTACCTCTTTTATCCGTTTAGACTCAACAAAATAAAACACTAAATAAATAAATAAATAAAAGGCAAGCAAAATTAGTAATAAATAATTCATAGATGCATCATCTCATTTGTTTATCTAAACTTGAAGGAGTATAGGTTGCTCATCCATCTCTTTTCGACTTTGTTATTGTTAGGTGAGAATGAGGTCTGAAACAATTCCCAAAATTTTTAACCTATGAAAGTAGTTGTTGATTTTTAGGACAAAGAATTAAAGATATCGTTGTAACATGTTCAAATTTTAAGGCAAAAAGTTTAAGAATAAAAAGTATCTAAAAATATTTGAATAATTGATTATTGATTGTCAAGTGCAATTCTTTTGGATATGTATTTTACAATATATGAAGATACTTTAAACTGAAAAAATAGAAAAAAAAATATAAATAATCAAACCTGTTTTATTTATCATATATAATCAAAGTAACCTCTTCTTAATTTTGAAACTTTGACTGGAATAATTATAGATCTTCTGCAACCATCACAACTTCAATTAGACATTGAAACGTAAGTTCAATAACATTCATCATTTTGTAGAAATTATCCTATGAAAATATTTAGAAAACAGAGAAAATACATCAAATTCCCATCGAACTTGGCGTCAAATCTTACTTTAGTACTTTAACTATACGGGCTTTTAAGAAAAAACCTTAACAATTTTGAAGTGATTAAATATCACCCTAAGAGCTTACATGGAAAAGTGAGTGTATTAACTCTCCTAAAAATGCGTGAAATAGTAAAAATTAAGAAAAAAACTGAATGGTTATATCATACATATGACAAATTTTTTTGGCCAATATATAACTAATAGTTTTTAATTTTTTATAAGTTAAATTTATTTAAAAAATGTGAAAGTTCTTGTTTAAAAGTAAATGAAATTTGTTGGTTTAATTTTTTTTTTAAGAAAATAAATAATCTTTTTGTTTTCTCTTTATTTTGTTGTCTTCCCCAAATGTTTTCTTCCCCAATTAAACATATCTTATATTTTTCTTCTTCCATATAAGTCATTTTTCCTTCAAGTTCATCTTTCACCTCACTAATCATTCATCAATCTGCAAAATTCAATACCTAATTGAATGTAAATTTCTCGAATTTTAAGTGACTCATTTTGAATTATATATGCAAAAAAGTGGGTCTAGCAACTTTCTTATACAACTGTCACTCCCCGAGCCTACACCATGGGCGAACTGGAACTCGGAAACCATTGCTAGCCTCGAGCGAACCCTTCACTTGAGTTACTTAACTCAGCGGAAGACTCAAAGCATTAATACAAGGATTAAAATGCACTTACTCAACTGTTTAAAAGATAAATTAGAACGTCTTTTTAAAATTAAAACATTCAACTTAGCTAAATGGCAACTCAAGCCTTAGTACATAATAAATGAAAATTAAAGACAATTGACTACTAAGTGACTATCTATGATGCCTCTAATATCTGAGATAGATGTCGGGACAAGACCCCCGAACATCCTAAAAACTGAAAATAATGAAAAAGGGTCCTCCGGAATGCAAGGAGGCTCACCAACTGACTCTGAGTTGCTCACTGGATAAACGGTGCGCTGGGTGCCAATCCTAGTTACCTGTGTCTGCATCATAATATGATGCAGGCCAACTGACCAACTGACATCAGTATATTGAATGTACGAGTATGCGAGTTGAGATGCTAAACAACATAGGCTTGAAGGAGATTCTGAAAGTAACACTTACCTTGGATCTTCTCAACTCATGAATACTTAAATGAACTCATTTCATTATAAAACAATTTTAAAACATGTGAATTATAAAGAAAGTTCCTTAAAACATGGTTGTCAACTCTGTGTGTATGCAAAGATACAAATAACTCTGAGATGTATGTAAAAATACAAAATAAACTGATGTCAATTCATAATCATAATAAAAGACATATCACGCTTTCTCTCAAAGTCTATTTGTGCAATGCATGAATGAAGTCTCATACCCCCATTTATACAAAGCTGAACCTCTCGAGGAAACCATGCAATTATTGATGTGGGAGTTTCTCTAACCGACAACCATCACTTAAAAGCTATAGTGATGATATAACGTTATTTGGCCCACGCTTTCCGGTCATTCTACACCCTGCTGGAGTATAGAACCTGCTTAACTTCGTGGATCCACTAGCTTAACTTAAGTGATCATCTAAAAAGTATGATCCTTTAATATCCATGATGGCTACATGGTTTATGGAGACTTGAATTAATATGAACTCGCACCCCATATCGGTGCTCAATACTACTCCAAAAAATATACTTAGCTCATATGTTATAAAACAAAAAATTCTATCTTTTATTTGAGATAGTCACTCAAAACTTAGCTTAAAATCTCTCTTGGAATCGATGTTCTCTTTCTTTCTCAAATGTGAAAACATTTTAAACTTCTTTGGGAATACATAGTCCCATATACTTTTTTGAAGAAATGACTTCAATCTTTACTCTTTACTCTTTACTCAACTTGAACTTTTAGTCTTAAACAAAGTTAAAACATGTGTAAAAGACCTTGAAAACTTTGATGAACTTCACTTTACTTGACTCTTGACTTTGATCTGAACTCTTACTTGAATTGACTTTTAATTGATCCTTGAATTGAATTATGGATTCAAGGATTGTGATTTTTGTTTGGAAAAACCTCGTGATGTTTAGGAATGATTCCGAATATCTAAACCTGAGAAAAGTTACGAAAGCACCGTCTTGGAACAAGTTCGCAACGTGGAGATGCTCCTAAATAATTATTAGTGAAATTTAATTTTGAGACAGATGAGTCCGCGTCCTGTCTACGATGTGGATCAACTTTTGTTAACTGAGGGAACAGGTCTACGACGCGGACCTGGTATCGGTTCCTTTGTCCAACTTATTTCCTCTTCGTTTTCCATCACCAATTCGTCTAAACTCGACTATTGTTCTCAAACTCGTTTTAGATCCTGATACCCAACATATGTACTCAAGACCCTAACTTAAAACAACTCTAAAACACAACGCAAAGATCTCAGAAACTGCACAATTCAACCCAATTCGAGAACAACATTCAAATTAAAGAATTCATTAGGACGAATTGCGTTGAATTAAACATGATTGGCGCGTGGGTGAATGAACCCAACCTTATGAGAGACTCACATACCATGTAGGATCAAAATCTTGAAGAAATCCGCAATCAAAACTGATCGTTCTTGGCGAATCATGTTTTTCCTCTTCTCCTTTCTCTTGCATGCTTTCTCCAAAAAGCCCTAACTTTATTTTTCAAAAGCGTGAACTGAACTAACTCAGCTTTGACCCCAATTGAATTACTAAAAACGAATTTAATTAATTGTGTAAGGAAAATACCAAATTACCCTTTTAATTTCCAGATTGACATTTCCTTAATCAAACAACCCAACTTCCAAAGGGCATAACTCACTCATCTGAACTCGAAATTTCACAAACTCGGCGGCGTTGGAAAGATTGGTCCATGGGATTTCTAATCATATTTGGAAACACAACTAAATCATCATGAGCAAGGAGTTACAGTCGTTTGAAGTTGACCAAAAACTCACTTGTTCCTAACTTAAGTAAATTTCCAGATTTTAATTATTTTTTTTAAAAATGTGTATTTCCAATTTCTAGACTTCCTTCTAGTTTCTTTTTGGTTACAGATGTTACAATATCTCCCCCTTGGTAACATTTGTCCTCAAATGAGATTTCTTTTACTAGGATAAGGGTGGTAATATCTAGTTCAAAACACCCAACATGCTCACTCATAATTTAAAGAGTACTACGAAGAGAATTAGTACCTTTATCTGCATTTTCTCAGGATTCAAAGAGATGTGGATATCTCTTCTTCATATCCTCTTCAGCTTTCCAAGTAGCTTCTTCAACAAACTGATTTTCCCACAGAACATTGACTGATACTACTTCCTTAGTCCTCAACTAGTGAATTTGGCGATCTAAAATTTGAACTAAAATCTCTTCATAAGATAAGCTACTTTGATCCCAATATCTTCGATTGGTATAATCAATGAAGAATCGCCCATGCAATTCTTCAACATGGATACATGCAATCCTGGATGAAACTCTTCTGTGAGGACCAATATACCGGGGACTAAGCTTCCCTTTCTTACCAAATCTCATTACACCCTTCATGGGTGAAACTTATAAATATACCCGATCATCTACTTCGAACTCTAACAGCCTTACCCTAACATCAGTGTAGGATTTCTGACGACTCTGAGTCGTATTCAACCTCTCTTGAATTGCTTTCATTTTCTCCATAGCTTGATAAACTAACTCTTGTCCTATCAGCCCTGCCTCACCAAATGCAAACCATCCAAAAGGAGATCTGCATCTTCTCCCATAAACAACTTCCTAAGGAGCCAGTTGGATGCTAGAGTGGTAACTATTGTTGTAAGCAACTCCATGTGAGATAGGTGATCATCCTTATTACCATTGAAATCAATCACAATCTACCTTGATACCTCAAAACACCATCTCCCCCTTGTTCAAAAGCCATCACTTTTTGCTTATGAACATTTGCCTTTAACTCAGGCAAGATAGGGTCTTGGTCTTGCTTGCCTTTTAATCCTGACACTAATGATGATTCAACTCCATTCATCACCACTATTCCTCCTTCTGTGGAATCCATTAATCTAACTCCCAATCGTGCAAGTCTACGCACATCTTTTTGCTAACTCTTTCTTACCTTCCTCAAAATGGGTGGTATTACCCGTAGACAACTTGCTCAAGGCATAAAAATCAACACTATCTTACCAGGTTGATAAAGATAACTCATGTCATAATTTTTTAGTAACTCTGACCACTCTCTCTATCTGAGATTTAACTCTTTCTGACTAAACACCTTGTGATCGGTGAACACCTCCCCATGAACACCTTAAAGATAATGACATCATATTTCAAGGCAAATATTACAGCAACCAACTCAAGTCATGGGTTGGATAATTCTTCTCATGAATTTTCAACTCTCTCTGCTAGTGCCATTCTGTGTGGAGGAATAGAGATAGGACGAGTACCTAGAATGATGTCTATGCCGAAGTTTATTTCTCTCTCAGGAGGGACTACCGGAAGATTATCTGGAAAGACTTCTGGAAACTCTTTTACTACTGAAACTGATTCGATTAGAGGTATCTCAACACTATACAACCCTTCGAAACTAACTTTCTCGCCTTAACAACCCTTCGAAACTAACTTTCTCGCCTTAAGATATGAAATGAAATGACCCTTAGGCACTACTAAAATACTATTCCACTCGAAGACTGACTCATTTGGAAACTGAAACTTGACTACTCGAGTTATACAATCAAATGAGGCATAACAGGCATGTAGCCAGTCCATACCAAGAATGACATCAAATCTACCACGTCTAACTCAATTAAATCAGTCATGGTGTCTTCGTGATTGTTGGATACGGGACAATCACGATAGACTCTCTCTGCTAGAATAGGCTCACCGACAAGTATAGAAACACTAAATGGTTCAATAAGTTGCTCAGAAATAACATCAAAATTCATAGCAACGTAAGGAGTTACAAAGGATAAACTCACCCCTAGATATATTAAAGCATAAATAGTAAATTCAAAGACTAAAAAATGTTTAAGAAAAATGGTGAATAAGCAAAACAAAAAACTAAAAATTAATGACAAGGTGCTTACGTGGCAATGACGTGGAGCTTACATGTCTATGATATGACAAGTGAGAGTGGTATTCTACTCCCATGTTGTAGTTAATCACTTCAAAGATGTTAAGGGGGTATTTAAACGCCATATAGTTAAAGTACTAAAGTAAGTTTTGAAGCCAAGTTCAGGGGGATTTAATGTATTTTTTCTAGAAATAATAATAATAACAACAACAATAATAATAATAAGAATAATAAAGAATGGCATATATAATCTATGGACTCTTAGATATCAAATAAGAGAAAATTTATGAGTAATATTGTAAATAAAAATTGTGTAAGATAGTGCATATGAGGAGATGGAAAATGAAAAAGTTAAGCATGATTTTTCACTGCAATTCATTTTTTTTCTAAAAAAGATGCAGTTACTTTTGGGAAAAAGATGATTTACTATTTAAAATTTGTTTCCTTAAGAGGATTTTAAGTTAAGTTTTCTCTTCCTAATGTTTAGGAATCAACCACGTACGAAATTTATCCTTTTTTATTTGAAATTTGAATAAACAGATAACTGATTGAAAAAAAGTATGAATAATTAGCAATTTTATTTTTATTTAGATTTTCAATTGATTTTAATAATTTATAATTTATAAATTCTATAAAAATTAAGGTGTTGACATGTGACACTTTTTCTTCTCCTATAATATATAGATAGATAGCATAAATAAATAAAATTTAAAAATATAGAAGCTATACTAAATTGAGTGTTTTAAAACGAAAAAGAATATATAACTCTTAATAAAATTCATTGTTTTAAAATGTGGAGAAACTCCTTTATTTGTAGTCAACCTAGGGCAGTATGAACATGTGCCAACAAAGGGTATTATGAACATGCATTTATTGTGCCTTATCATAAAAATAACAACCTCTGAAGAGAGTCACAATCATTCGGAAAAGTCATAAATTATTGGAAAAATCATAACCCTTCAAAAAAATCACAATCCTTTGAATATGTCATAACTTGTTGGAAAAGTAACAACTCTTTGGAAAAGTCACAAACCTTCGGGGAAGTCATGACTTTTCAATGCGAAAAGTGTCTGATTTTAATATAATATATATAAATAAGTAAATATATAAATATAATTAGAATATAGAATATATAAAGGGAGAAAAGAAATATAAAAAAAGATCGATGACACAATCCTAATACTTTTGACTTTAGACCTAAGAGAACTCAGTAAATGAGGCCTTTCCAAAAGTGATCAAGGTAGGTTAACTTTAGATGCCTGCCCTACAACCTTATGTATAAAAAATTAAACATTATATAAATGGCATCTCTCAGACTAACTCATGTTTGTACAACAGAAATGCTAAATGAATCCAGGGAAACAATAACAAAGAAACATAGTTATTTGTTGTTGGATTACTTCCTCGATTTCTTCCTGGAAGATTTGGATGAAGCCTTTGATTGCACTGCATTCTGAGAGGCTCCTTTTGGATTAGATGGATGGTTTGACTTCGTATCACTACTGCTCGCTGCCTCTTTAGCCACTGTACCTTAAGAACCTCTATTTGAGCTACCTTTTTGTCCTTCTCTTTGGTTTGTAACTAGACCTTTCTCTCTTGGGAAGCCACCTCTCTGGATCAGGTGGAGGTCCTAGATTAGCTGGGTTAATGCCCTTTGGATATTTTGGCTTTCTCTTCCTCTTTTTCTATCGCCTTATCCTTACCCTTTTCTTCCTTTGTTTCCGTGGATCCAACATTTGGACCTTTTTTGCTTTGGCACCAGAAGTTTTCTCCAAACTGTCGACGTTTATTGCTTTCAAACCAGGTAGTGGTTTAACTGTTTCTAATAAGCTTATGCTTTCCAAAGACACACTTATACTATACTAAGGTCCTATTACTCCCTGAACTTATTTTATAAATAATTTTCTACCCCTTTTCGGCCTACGTAGCACTATCAATCAGATAGCTTGAAAAATTGTCAACACACGCTTTGTCCAGAAGATAGTGCCACGTAGGCCGAAAAAGGGTAAAATTATTTATAAAATAAGTTCGGCGGATAATAGGACTTAGTATAGTATAAGTGTGTCTCTGAGATTTCGGGCATAGGTTGCGGGTACTTATGCATTTTCCCTTTTATATAAATAAAATTTTTATTGTATATTTTTTTATTATTACTTGCTTGAGAGTATTTTATGCTAATAAGTTTATAAATTCTCATAATCTTTTCATTCATTATTTGATATATTTATTTTAACTTTCAATTTTAAATTTTATCCTTTTTATATAGAAACTAAGTGATATATATATATATATATATGACATAATGAATTTGTCTTCAATCTTTTCTTAAACTATGTGAAGACAAAAGCATTCATGCACAAGTTTCCTTTTCGTTTTAATTTAATACTCTACCGTCCAACAGTCCAACAATATTTGTTCACTTTATAAAATCAATGAACAATTTTACACTTAGTTCCTAATTTACCCTTATAATTAATTATATTTATTTTCCTATTACATTTTTCAACATATTGTATTTTTATATTCAAAGAGTGATTTAATAAAATTACCCTTTTATTTAGAGTTTTTAAGGGGTATGCCAAGTCAATAGTTAGACAGGGAGAGTATATTATAGGAAATTTTTATAATTTATTTTCAGTATTCACCGATGAATGCTACTTAATGGAATGAATTATGTCATTTAAATTGATCAGAAATTTGATAAGAAGGTGTATATATTTTTGATACTATCCATGCTTAAAACTTCAATTATTAAGTTACGTATGTTCTTTTCTTTTTCTTATTTGTGATGATTGCTAAATTAAAATTTCAATTTTAGTTTTGAAGCTTCGCATCGATAATTCACCACTTTATTTTTTGTACTCTTCTTCCTAATATATCTTTTTTATGTGTGTGAAAATTAGTTATTCTTTATCTTAATGATTAATCTATTGTGTAGAAAGTAAAATTTCTTTTTAGTGTATAAATTTTATAAAATAATTTTAAGGGCCTCTCAATATGATTTTGCCTTAGGCTACGAGATCCGTCAAGCCGCCATTGCATGATGCGTGGTTTCAAATTTATCCATAAGCAAGATGGTCAGTTCCGGCAATGCTTCTTTCATTGCTCTCATCCCTAAGAAGAAGGGAGTTGTGGAGCTGAGAGATGTTAAACTCATCAGCTTAATATGCAGTGAAAAACAGACAAAAGTGCTTTCATGAAAAATAGGCAAGTCACTGATGCCTCCATGATTGCCAATGAGGTTTTTAATTGGAAGTTCAAAACTGCAGATACTGGCCTTCTATGCAAGCTGGACATAGAAAAGGCCTTTGACCAATTAAATTGGGCTTATTTAATTGATACATTGAAGAAGGTGACGTTTGGAAATAGATTTATAAGGTTGTATTAAAAAATAGATGTATAAGTTGGATATATTTTTGTATTTCAATATTATAAACCCTCTCTCCCCCTTTTTGTTTATTCTGGCAATGGAAGGGGGGATCACTCAAATGCTGGCGAAGGTTAAAGAGCTCCAATGGATTCAAGGGTTCGAGGTTGGCAGGAATCCCTCCACCACTATCATTGTTTCTCATTTGCTCAATGTAGATGATGCTTTGATTTTTTGTGGAGCAGACAGTCCACAATCTCAACATCACTTGAATGGTCTTTTGAGTCTATCTCTGGTCTACATATCAATATAATCGGGAAAAAAATAGTTATCCAGTAAATTATCTTGGAATAGTGAGCGGATATACTCAAATGCAATCTGGGCTCTCTCCTTACTACTTACGTTGGATTTACCATTAGGTGCTAAATTCAAAGCAGTTGAGATATGGAATAGATTTACAGAAATAATGGAGAAAAGGCATGCAACATGGAGAGTCGGGGATTGTTTGTAGGTGTAGACTCACCATAATCAAAAGTGTCCTTGATAGCATCACCATTTACATTATGTCTCTATTTCATATTCTAAGTTCAGCCATAAAACACAAATAGTCAAACTTAAACGAAGATTCCTATGGGAAGGAAATAGTAACTCATAAATGTCCTTTGGTTAAATAGAAAATTGTGACTCTTGCTAAGCTTAATGTCATGTCCCGCCACCAGTCCAGTAAAATTTTGCATCTGGAGAGGCGTAGAAGACTCCAGAATTAAGGAGGCTTGTGGAGAATTCTAGAACTCCTTATATAATTTAAGAATACCTTAGAATATCATATAGAATGGAGAATTCTCTAGAGAGGGGACCAAAGTATAAATATTTTAGGGACTTGTAAAGTACATATTAATTGCACTTTAGTCCCTAGAAAGTAGTATAAATAGAGGTGCCCCTCATTTGCAAAGGCACCAATCAAGTTGTAAAGCATTCTCCAAAGTAATACACAAGTCTTCTTCAAAGTTCTCTATTTGTTCTTTCTTAGTCTTTTCCAAGCATTCTCTTAGCTATTCTAAGTCTTAAAGGCTTCCTTGAACTTACAAGATCTTGAAATATTAGTGAGTAAGTCGTCGAGGTCCGCACAGATCTTTAGCAAATACTCTAAGTCCGTGACATCGTAGTATCAGAGAAAAGGTTTGCACTAAGGGAATGGCTACTGAGGGAAATGTAAACGACGCTAGCACCACCAACATCCATTTGGATGGTGGAAAGAAGAACCGAAAGGGAAAGAAGCATCACAAGGGTAATGAGGAGGTGTTGCTCGACCCCACACCAAGTGAGGCGCTTACATCTCATCCACCCTCGATCACCGAATCAAGTGATGATGAACTTGGCGAGGACGCCATCGACATTTCTGCTAGATAAGAATGGGTCGCAAGGGTGGAAGTTGTGAGGCAGGTCGTGGAAATATTAGGTCGGCGCATGCATGTGGCCGACGAAAAGTTCAAGAACCTTGAGGACTTCACCCTTGAGGAGAACGAAAACATCCTTAAGGAATTGGAGGGTCGCCAGCGGGCTGAGTTCGAGATGAAGGAGGTCATCACTTCCTTAGACTATTGGCTCATGGAGGCACTGAGCACGGTCGAAACTTGAAGGTCGAAGTGAAAACGCTCAAGGAAGGTGCAGAGACTAGAGGATCCACATAACCCGACCATGATAGGGAGGCCAGGGTCGAGGCTCCCAAGCCACCCATATTCAAAGGCGTCTGTGATGCTCAAGAGGTGAGAACTTTCTGTGGCACTTGTAGAATTACTTCAAGTGTATCCGGGTGAAGAGTGATGAAAATAAGATCAACACTGCCGTGTTGTATCTGTCCGAAATGGCCATGCTACGGTGGAGGCACAAAGAAGCCGAGTTGGGAAGGAGATGTGCACCATCAACATGTGGGAGAAATTCCGTGAGAAATTCAAGAAATCCTTCTTCCCTAATAACGTCATGTACGAGGTTAAGCACAAGTTCCGGGAATTGAAGCAAACGGGAAGTATTCGGGCATACGTGAAAGAGTTCACAACTCTAACGCTTCAGATTCCCACCTCACCGACGAAGACATGTTGTTCCACTTCATAGACGGACTGCAGAATTGGGCGAAGACAGAGTTGGAGTGGCGACACGTCAAGGCCATAGACGAAGCCATCACACAAGCTGAGTCCTTGATGGACTTCAAGCATGAACGACATGATAAGGCAAAGGGCAGGGATGCAAGGAGTAGTCATACTAAAGGTGATGGAGATTTTGTCGGAGGCAAGGAGCAGCAGGCACATCCCAAGCAGCACGACCCCCACAAGCCAGACAACGCCAGAACTACATAGAGAAACGGTCGCAGACCAACAAATGAGATAGTTGCTACATATGCGGTGGACCGCATGGCTATGCCAGGTGCCTCGAGATGAAGAACCTTGGTCCCATCCTACGCGAACGGAAGGAGAAGGACGCACAAGAGCAAGGACAAGACGCGGGCACGATGCAGCTGAGCATGGTAGGACTATGCGGTGCTATAGCCAAGTGGACAGAGAAGCCGGGAGACTTCAGCACACAATATATAGACATCTCCATAAATGGACGACCAGCTCTTGCCTGAAGCAAATATCATGACCAAGGTGGCGGCAGAGAGATTAGGGCTGAACTACTCTCCAATAAACACCCGCCTCAAGACGGTTAATGCCCCACCGACTCCCGTATGCGGGGTCTCCCAAGGAGTGAGCATCACATTGAGGAAGTGGAAAGGTAAGACAAACTTCACCATCGCTCCTTTAGATATCATTGATATCATTCTTGGACAAGAATTCTTCCAGCGGTGCCACACGATGATTGACCCCTACCTCCAAAAATTCATGGTGATGGAGCCGGAAGGGTCATGCATGGTACCTCTAGTCAAGGTACCAAAGAAGGAAGGACACGCTCACCTGTCGGCCATGCAGACAATTACAAGTTTGGGAGAAGACAATAATACCAAGGAGTCATTGCCACCGATCATAGAGAAAGTCCTTGAGAAGAACAAGGACTTGATGCCGGATGAGCTGCCTAAGACTCTACCTCCTAGGCGCGAGGTAGATCACAAGATAGAGTTGGAGGTGAGAGCCAAGATACCAGCATATGCACCTTATCGCATGGCTCCACCCGAGTTAGAGGAGCTAAGGAAGCAGTTGAAGGAGCTCCTCAAGGCCGATCACATCCGTCCATCCAAGGCACCTTATGGCGTGCCAGTTCTGTTCCAGATAAAGAAAGATGGGTCGTTGCGCCTATGCATAGACTATCGGGCGCTAAATAAGGTAACAATTAAGAACAAATATCCTATCCCACTCATCGCAGATTTGTTCGATAGACTTGGACAGTCCAAGTACTTTACCAAGATGGATCTCCAGAAAGACTACTACCAAGTGCGCATCGCGGAAGGAGAAGAGCCAAAGACAACATGCGTAACTAGATATGGAGCATACGAGTGGTTGGTGATGCCTTTCGGCTTAACCAATGTACCCCCCACATTTTGCACGATGATGAACAAGATCTTCCACCCCTACTTAGACCAGTTCATGGTGGTGTACTTGGATGACATAGTCATCTATAGAAACACCTTGGAGGAGCACGTGGAGCACTTGAAGAGAGTCTTCCAAGTCTTACAGGAGAACCATCTCTATGTCAAGCGGGAGAATTGCGAGTTCGCCCAGCACGAAGTATACTTCTTAGGACATATCATCAGCCAAGGCAAACTACGGATGGACAAGACGAAGATCCGGGTGATCCAGGAGTGGGAAGTCCCCACAAAAGTGACCGAGCTGCAATCCTTCCTTGGACTTGCAAACTACTACTACAGGTTCATCAGTGGCTACTCTGCTAAAGCCGCTCCACTGACCAAGTTTTTAAAGTATAATAAGCCACAGGTTTTGACCGAGGAGTGCCAAAGAGCGTTCGAAGGTCTCAAGGCTGTAATGACGGAAGAGCTGGTCTTGACGCTGCCCGACTTCTCCAAGACTTTTGAAATACATACGGATGCCTCAGAATTTGCCATTGGGGGAGTCTTAATGCAAGATAGACACCCAATAGCATTCGAGAGCCACAAGCTAAACGAGTCCGAACGGCGGTACACGGTGCAGGAGAAAGAGATAACGGCCATCGTGCATTGCCTACGCACATGGAGACACTACTTACTAGGATCGAAGTTCGTGGTAAAGACCGACAATGTAGCCACTCCCTACTTCCAGTCACAAAAGAAGATAACCCCGAAGCAAGCTAGGTGGCAAGACTTTCTGGCAGAATTCGACTAAGTCTTGGAGTACAAGCCGGGAAGGGGCAATGGTGTGGTCGACGCACTAAGCAGAAAGGCTGAGCTTGCTTCCATCACTACAGATCACTGTGACATTCAAGATGCAATCAAGGATTGCATGCAACACGATCCAAAGGCCAAGAAATTAATGGACTTGGTTGCCCAAGGCAAGACTAGGCGCTTTGGGTGGAAGAAGGCCTCTTGCTTACTGTCGAACGTATGGTCTATGTACCCAAGTTTGGATCGATAAGGCGGTGAATCATAAAAGAAAGCGACAACACACTGTGGGCTAGGCATATGGGGCAGCGACGAACAAGGGCGCTAATCGAGGCTATATATTTTTGACCACACATGCGGGACGACATCGAGTGCTATGTACAGACTTGTCTTGTATGCCAACAAGACAAAGTAGAGCAAAGGACACCGGGAGGACTACTGGAGCCACTACCCATAGCAGAACGTCCATGAGAGAGCGTTACTATGGACTTTAGCACTTCCCTACCCAAGTCTGACGGGTATGGAACGATAATGGTCGTGGTGGACAGGTTTTCGAAGTATGCTACATCCATGCCCGCCACAGTTGGTTGCACCACAAATGAGCTGCTCGATTATTCTTCAAGAACGTCATAAAATATTGAGGGTTGTCGAGACACATAATTAGCGATCGAGACCCCCGCTTTACCGGAAACTTTTGGAGGGAGCTGTTTGAGATACTTGGGCATAGAAATTCACTTTTCCACAAGTTTACACCCACAGACCGATGGACAGACTGAACGCGTCAACGCTCTACTAGAGTGCTACCTAAGGCACTATGTCAGTGCGCACCAAAACAATTGGGCTAGACTCCTAGATATGGTGCAGGTCCCATACAATTTGCAAAGGAGTGAGTCCACTAGGCACACACCATTTGAGTTGGCGACAGTCCAAAAACCCCAAACTCCGCACTCACTATCGGCTTCTTTTGAAGGAAAGAGTTTAGGGGCCTACTATCTTGCCAAGGGATGGGAGGAACAACTTGACATTGCCAAGTCGTACTTGGACAAGGTAGCCAAGAAGATGAAGAAGTTCGTTGATCGTAAGCGTCGTCCCACAGACTATAAAAAAGGTGACATGGTCTTGGTGAAATTCAACCCAAGATAGTTTAAGGCACTAAGGGGCATTCATTAAAACTTAGTGCGAAAATATGAGGGTCCATTCAAGATCGTTGCAAAGGTAGGAAAGATCTCATACAAGTTAGAGTTACCTCCACACTTCAAGATCCACCCGGTCTTTCATGGCAGCGTCCTCAAGCCGTACCATAAGGATAAGGAGGATCCTAGCCGGAACCGATCACAATGGGCACCCATAGCAGTCATCGCCTCGCATGACCGAGATATTGAGGCTATCATAGACTATCAGTTCAACGGTAGCTAGGTCAACAAGCCAGCGCCATGTTCCTTGTGCATTGGAAGGGACAAACTCCGGAGGAAGCCACATGGGAGAAATATGAAGACTTGTGGCAGTTTTGAGACCAAGTCCGAGTGTTTTTGCAGCACCAGTGTGCCGCGGTCATCGCATCATCAAGTGGGGGAGAGTGTCATGTCCCGCCACTAGTCCAGTAAAACTTTGCATCTGGAGTGGTGTAGTAGAATCCATAATTAAGGAGAGGCTAGCGGAGAATTATAGAACTGCTTAGATAATTCAAGAATACTTTAGATAGAGAACGTAAAATTCTCTAGAAAGGGGACTAAAGTGTAAATATTTTAGGAACTTGTAAAGTAAATATTAATTACACTTTAGTCCCTAGGAAGTAGTATAAATAGAGGTGCCCTTCATTTGCAAAGGCACCAAGCAAGTTGTAAAGCATTCTCCAAAGTAATACACAAGTCTTCTTCAAAGGTCTCTCTTTGTTCTTTTTAAGTCTTTTCCAAGCATTCTCTTAGCGATTCTAAGTCTTAAAGGCTTTCTTGAACTTACAAGATCGATTAGTGAGTAAGTCGTCGAGGTCCGCACGGAGCTTTAACAAATACTCTAAGTCTGTGACACTAAGGTAGGCTTGGGGATCAAACATTTGAAGCTTCATATTACTAATGAAATGGCTACATAGGTTTAGCCAACCTGAGGCAGGTTACTGGAATGACATTATTGTTGCCAAATATGATGCTCAAAACCACTAGTATTCCAAGAGAGGCAGTCAAACCACATGGAGATTAGGTTACTCAAATGACATTATTGTTGCCAAATATGATGCTCAAACCCACTGGTATTCCAAGAGAGGTAGTCAAACCACATGGCGTATAGGTTACTGGAGTGACATTATTGGTTCCAAATATGATGCTCAAAACCACTGGTGTTCCAAGAGAAGTAGTCAAACCACATGGAGTTTAGGTTACTAGAATGACATTATTATTGCTAAATATGATGCTCAAAACCACTGGTATTCCAAGAGAGGTAGTCAAACCACATGGAGTTTAGGTTACTGGAATGACATTATTATTGATAAATATGATGCTCAAAACTACTGGTATTGCAAAAGAGGTAGTCAAACCACATGGAGTTTAGGTCACTGGAATGACATTATTGTTTCCAAATATGATGCTCAAACTGGATGACATTATTGTTGCCAAATATGATGCTCAAAACCACTGGTATTCCAAAGAGAGGTAGTCAAACCACATAGAGTTTAGGTTACTCGAATGATATTATTGCTGCCAAATATGATGCTCAAAACCATTGGTATTCCAAGAGAGATAGTCAAACCACATGGAGTTTAGGTTATTGGAATGACATTTTTGTTGCCAAATATGATGCTCAAAACCACTGTACTCCAAGAGAGCCAGCCAAACCACATGGAGTTTAGGTTTGGAAACACATTAGTAACCTAGAAGATGAATTTTCTTAGAAAGTTTCCTTCAAAGCTGGCGACTAGGGGTGGCAATTTCAGCCCATATAAGTGAAATGAAACTATTTTACCCATATTAAATTAAATGGATCACTCATAGTTTCTTTCATTTTCTTAAATGGGTTAATATGGTCTTTAACCTATTTAACCTCATACAAATATGGACAAAATTGGTTAACATGAGAATCGATATTCAGCTCATATAAGTGAGAAATGAAACAGATTTTTTTAAGTGGAATGTGGGGGCCATGAGGGGGGTTCTCGTGGAAGGGGGTAATATTTTTTTTTTTGAAAAATGATTTTTTTTGTATTTGGAAAATAAAAAAAATTAGGGGTAGGTTGGTGGAAGGTGGGGGGGGGGGGGGTAGGGGGTGGGGCCGGGTAATTTTTTTTTTTTGAAAAATTTTTTTATTTAAAAAAAAAAGGGGGGTTGGTGGAGGGGGGGGGTGCCGGGGGGGAGTGCCCAGTAGAGGGGGTAAAATTATTTTATTTTGAAAAAACATATTTTTTTTGTTTTTCGAAAATAAAAAAATGTTAGGGATAGGTTGGTGAAAGTTCGGGGGGGGGGGGTACCTGTAGGGAGGGGTAATTTTTCTTTTTTTTTTGAAATTTTGTTTTTATTTAAATGGGTTAGAACCACTTTGCCCAAACCATATTTGCCCATATTGTATTTGGATGGAATGTAATTCAAACCATTTTTTATCAATCAATATTGAACCCATACAAATTCGATCCAATCCAACCATTTGTCACTCCTACTGGCAATGACCTCAATGTAAATTTTTGCCCGAGTCCTGACAAGGCAGTGGTCTTGGGGTTATATTTAAACTGTTTTTTTACAGGTTTTTGCTTAGTTTTTAGCTTCATATAGTTATTCCCTGAACCTAACAGTTAGATGCTTTGTAACTCTACATCCTCTTGATGCCTCTTCAGTCTTATTACAATGTATTTACTTCACCAAAAAAATATATTAGTGCTTTGGTGATTTTGAGTACTAAAGACATATACTCCCTCCAACTCAAATCATCATTTACTTTTTAGTATATCCCAAAAAAAATGACATTTTTCTATACTTAGAATATTAACTTTGAACTTCTAATTGTACCCTTAGTGAGACCATGTATAGCCACAAATACCTCTGGCTTGTTGTAAACCACAAGTTTCAAAATTATTTCTTTCTTAAACTCCGTGTGAAATAAAAAAATCACATAAATTGGACCAGAGGGAGTAATATTGTAGAAGTGTTGGTTGGGCAAGTGACATGGAGAGATTTAGAGAATATTGTAATGTGCAATTACATAGAGAAGTCAGTTGTCCACCCTCATAATACGAAATCTTTTCTCAGATATCAAACACAAAAAGATGATACAAAATCTGAGTTTCCAACAGCATTGACAGTACTTCCTTCTTGCCCTTTCAAGGACTAAAGCCTCCTCCAATTTATTTTGCGAATATATGCAATACCCCTTTCCAAAGAAAGCATGACAATGAAAATGGAGAAATTAATGAGAGAAACAAAATCCAGAATTGAAGAGAAAGACATTGCAGAAGAAGTATGTTAGAGAATAAAATCAAGATGCCTATGGTTGAAGGAGGTTGTAACAAACCCAATAGCTAAACCAACACAACTGAAATTCAAACAACCGATAAATCTATTCACGAACTCGTAATTGAAATTAAAAAGCAATTTAAGAAATAAAAGGAAATTTAAGAACACACTAAGAAGAAAGGGATGAGAAGTAGAACTCAAGGAAAGACGATGAGAGGACTAGACATTTTTCTCAACAATTTGGATAAACAGCTCCTTCTCATCCTTCACCCTTTCAGCTAGTTGTTAAATGGGCTTGGGTCCCAAATTCGCCTTTGCAAGGTCATCCAGTTTTGTTGCTTCTTCTCGGACCAATAACTAGTTGTGTGACATTCGTACAAGTATCAGCAGGCGGGTTCATAACAGAGGCTAATAAGAACTCAAAATTCTTTTAGAGAATGGCTAACTCACACAAAAAAGAGGCAAATAGACAGAATCATGGAGACCCTACCAGAAACTGTTCAAAGAGACAGAATCATGGAGACCCTCAACTACACTTTGCTGCCCCTAAGTCCTGCCCAGGGGTGTTCACAGGATTGTTTGAGTCGGTTATTTTTTAAAATGGATGGGGTCTACGAGCCGTAGCAAGGTGGATGACTCGTAAAAGTGTCCCGTGGGAAGTAGATTTATGATTCCTTTTTAAAGGCTTTTCAATATGTTTTAGAGTGGTCATACATAACATGTTTTAGATTGGTCATACATAACATTTGGTGGTCAATCTGATAAGAGAGAAACAATAGGAGATTTGTAAATTTACAAAATAGTCTTCAGGATGTCAAAATAAAGTGTCTAGATCTATTTTACTTTTGGTGTAAACATAATTTATTAGCTCAAACAGAAAGACATCTTCGATATTTTAGATTGTTTGTAGGCAAAATAGATTTATTTTGAGCTTTTGATAGATTATAATGCTTTTGAAGGGGCTATATTGTTTGGATGTAGTATAACTATGCATATACAGAGCAAAGGTTACCCATTTAAAATAAATAACAACCATGCAAACAATTTTACTCTCATATGGACCCTTACAATAACGAAGAATACATACAAAACTAAAATTATCCGTGTAGGATATCCTAGACCAAAGTCCTAAACTACATGCCCATAAAGATGCTAGAAAGGAATAATGCAGACCCATATACGTAGATACAGACCTCATCAACATATCCATGCTAAATACATACCCAACTCCTACTATTAACGTTAAGTACAAATGGTAATGCATACAATCTCAATGGTGCATAGAATAAAACATAATACAATTAAGAAAAATTATCAATGTATAATGCATTGCACCACTTCACTTGATGTGGTGCAATAAAAGGTATCTCGAACTCTTTACCAACAACAACAGGCTTTCGATATGTTTGTTTATTTTGTAATAATATTTTTTGAATAAGTGTTAAAATTTTAATTGATTTAAGACTGCGGAAAAATCATTTTGTTGATTTTCATAACAAAATCTTAGAAAAATAGTTATTGTGATAATATAACTCTCTCGCCTCATTCGATAGTTTGTTATAATAGAGATTATGATTGATCAAGCCCAATTAGGTCACTTAAACGTTAAATGCTCACAAATATTTAATTTTTTCAAGTAACTAGTCATTTTGTATGCATTAAGGATATATAATTCTATATGTAAAAAGTCAATGCTTTAGTATATAACTTCAGAAAGATTCTTTCAATTTAATAAAATGTTAGTTATTAATGGCTTGAGACATGGAAATTGTATCAATGTTTAGTTGTACTTAGTTTCATATATTATATCACATAAGAGGAGTTATTAGACCAAAATGGGCATCGTATGGAAACAAATCTTATTAAAATGATGAATTATGGCCAGGGGACAGTTACAAAATAAATGTATATCTTACTGGTACTTAAAAATTTGAGTATTTATTGTTATCATGCGTACTCATTCATTTTAATGGATCACAAATATGATACTATGAAAAAGACATTTTTTAAAAAAAAGAAAACACTGATTTTTGCATGGTTATGTTTGATCATGTTTATATTGAGAAAGTCATTGATATTTGCCCCTAGCAAAGGATCTTGGGAAAGATATATGAACTCGCGAGTCTCCAAAGGGTCCCACCTCATAACAAAGTACTGTGGAGGGAATGTATACTAGTAGGATCATTGGCTATTGCATTAGTTTCCATATTATTACCTATTGTATTGCCTCTTGTCATTGTATTGATTGAACTTATGGGAATCATGCTGTAAGCCAACTCAAATCTGAAAAGTTCATAATAGTTGAAAGGATACTGGAAATACAACTAGAAATCGTTGATCATTGTTTGTGAAATATATAAAACTTGTCCTTTTTGGGATAGGATGAGTATACAAAGTTTAGGAGACAAGAAAAAAATAAGTTCATTCTCAATAATAAAGGAAGAAATACAATAGATAGTACCCAGAAACATACATAGGATTTAGAGGAAAGAGACTTTATCAAGGTGGATACACAAGTACACAAACACAAATAAATATGCAACTAGAATTAACCAAATACCTTCAAATAGACTTTAACACTTTGTTTTCTTGAAAACTTATTATTGTTGATATTTTTAGTTCATAAGTGTGTGTATATATATATATATATATATATATATATATATATATTCGCGTTTTGAACAGTTTAAAGCAAGTGAAAATATTGTTTGTTTCTTATTTAGTGGTAAAAAACTGAGATCATTAGATGATGAAAATTTTAAAAAAAATTGTCTTAAAATTGAACTTTATATAACACATACTCCCTCCATTTTAAAAAGGATGACCTAGTTTGACTTGGAACGAAGTTTAAGAAAAGAAAAAAGATTTTTTAATCTTGTGGTTCTAAATTAAAGTTATGTCAAATGTACCAAAATGCCCTTTAATCTTGTGGTCTTAACATGTCGTGTGGAAAGTTAAAGTTAAAGTGTTGCCAAAAAGGAAAGGATCATTATTTTTTAAACAAACTAAAAGGAAACAGGGACCATTTTTTTGAAATGGAGGAAGTAATAGTTATTCAGACATTGATGGTTTAGATTTATATTTTTGTATAAAAAGTGTTAAGATAAATAATACAAGTAGAAGATAATGATCTAATAGAAGTACTCATAAAATAAAAAAACTTGATTATTTTTCTAATGCATATATTGCTTATAGAATATTGTTAACAGTTACAGTAAGCTTTGCTTCGGTTGAAGGAAGTTTCTTTCCAAACTAAATTGTAAAAAAATTATCTAAGATCAACAATGTCTCACGAGACAATGAATGGATTAATTGTATTATCGATTGGAAAATGAATTACTAAACAAATCGATTATAAAACAATAATTAACGACTTCACATTTTTTTTTAAAAAAGCTAGAAAAGTAGATGTTAAATAAAAATATATATAATGATTTTTCTTTTTTTTTTTTAAATTCAAAAAATATCATAACCCTTTTTAAGATTTCGCTTTAGGCCCCAATCTTGTTGAGTCGACCTGCTAAACACATTCAATTACACTATTCGTGACAACTATTGACATAACAAGCAAGAAATTAGGTGCACAAATCAATCCGTTCTTAATGGCAGTTTTTTTTATTTTTTGCAAACAAATTGATTGGTCTCATTCAGAATCCTCTCACCATTGGACACACAGTGGATAACCTGTCATAGAGCTTAACTTTCTACAATCCAACGACTTCCTTATACTTTGTCTCTAATTACTTGTCAATTTTTTCTTTTTTATTTATCCATAATTACTTGTTCATTTTGACAAATCAAGAAAACACAACTTTGTTTACCTATTATACCCCTAATTAATTACTTTGAAAAAGGTAGAACTTTTTTGAAAAACTTAAATTTTTAATGCATCTACTTCATAAATAATAGAGGTAAAGTAGTAAACTCACTATGTTAATAACTGTTTTCTTAATATGTATGTCGATTCAAAAGTTGACAAGTAATTAGGAATAAAGTGAGTAGCATCTTCCTACTTTCTTCTTTCTCATTCACTTCACTTCACACTTACTCGAGAAAATTAAGTGAAAGATGTCAATTATGTTTGAGTTTTGTTCTTGGTGACACTTTGACCAAGAAAGGGTCAAATCCACTTTAAAATGTAATTATGTAAATCTGTATCAAATTAACATTTTCAAAACTTTCTAATCTTTTATAAAATACAAAAAACACTTCATTAAAGAAAATATAATTTTCTCTTCTTCTTCTCCCAACGTTCTCTCTTCTCTTCTTCTTTTTCCTCAGAAAATCAAAAGATTACACTATCAAAATAAATTTTCTCCTCCATTATCTTATATTCCTCCTCATCTCCGGACGTGACTCTCTCCTCTTTTTGAACTGAAGATTGTGTTCGACTTAAAATGGGTAACTCATTTTTTTAAAAGATTTTACAATTTTCGAATGAGTTAATGAGATGTGAAAATTGAATAATGGTGTAATGGTACCTATTATTTATTGTTTTTGAAAGAAAATCAACAAACCCCAAAAGCCGTAATTTTAAGGAAATATACATATATTGTTAACAGTGAAAAATCATATTTTGTTGTGACCATTTTGTTCAGATGATTTTAGAAAAATAGTCTTGTTCAGTTGTCCAACATATATTTCATTTGTTGAATTATGTATCGTGTGTTGCTACATTTTTGTGATATGTTGGTATATATTCCAATAGAGTTGTCATATTTTGAAACATATCACCTATGCGTTAGGACAAAAAAAATAGTCATTTCTAGTAACAGAAGATTTATTTGTGGCACATGAAGATTCATATGTGGCCACATAAGATTCATTCGCGGCAACATAAGGTACATCTGTGGCACAGAATGTCCATCTATGTAAACATAAGTATAAATTGCTACCCATTATATTTTATAATCAATTATAAACTCTCAATTTTTTTTTTTACCTTGTAAATGAAATGATACAAGAAACTCCATCCATGACAACAACTCAATGTTTTATTGATGTTGCTTTCACTTCTAACATTAAATGCTCTTTTTGTCTATGCGAAGAATGTGAGTAACAACATATTATTTTATTAGTCGTGTTAAGAATTCACTGATATTTTTAATAAAATGACTTATAATATTGATGAACATACATCAAAAAAGATTTCACATCCTTTGAAGTGTATGACGTTAAAAACAATTATTTTCCAATCACTATCTATAATTAGTGAGAAGAAAGAGAAAGAAAAGGAGAAGGAGAAGAAGGCAAAGGAGAAGGAGAAGGAGAAGGAGAAGGAGAAAGCGAAAGCAAAAGAGAAAGAGAAAAAGAAAGAGAAGAGAGTCGTCAGTTGTGATTTGAAACAAAAATAACCATTGAAGATTTTAACATTGACGACGAGGATCCAACTGAAATAATGTCATCCTTCTCTCAATGGATAAACGATGGTCTTTACAAGCATCATGAAAAAAAGTAAAGTCGTTCAACTATTATTAGTATTTCTTCTTGTTGTCCACTAAATATTTATAATGATTACTCAATTGCAGAAGAGACAAGGACAATCACTACTTAGCTAATTGCTCGAATCTTAAGTTCAAACAACTGTATTTTGTAGTTGCATCTTCAAAGATGAATGATTAATTCTATGTAATGTCTCAATCCAAGATGTGTAGGATTAATGAGGTAAATCAATGCCCACTTTTATGTTTTGACTAAGACATGAATACATACAAATAAATTCGAAAAATACACTTGTTGATGCACCCGTGCAGCATGTGAATGTCATTTTATACTATTTACAGAAGAAGTTGAAGCAACAGAGTCATTCTAAATATCGATATACAACTACTAATTGTTTGTTCAAAACATACATTGACAAAGCAGTGTTGTTCCTGAAAATGAGTATAAAATCATAGACATTATCAAAGGACTTGGTATACCTGCTGGACTGCCTTGGCACCTCACAGATGATGCTTATGTCCCTGTAAATTGCAATGGGGAGTTTCATTGGGTCTTGGCAGTCATTGCATTGAAGAAACAGTGTATAAATGTGTATGATTTGATGTCCTCATCTAGGACTAACAAAAATTTGTGCTTTGAGATTCAAAAGTTGTCAATGATGTTGTCAAAGTACATTGAATCCAGCGGATATTTTGAGCAAAAAGACAACTAGTCAGTTCTTTAAACTCCCAAGGAAAGAACAAATCTCACGCATTCGAAGTCATACATGTTACTGGTATTTCCCAACAATCAAGCAGTAGTCTGTAAGCATCACATTATTTTTATTGTGTTACCACTATTGAAATATGATGTTATTATATTTTCTAATCGATGATATATCATGCAGAGATTGTGGACATTTTGTTGCTGCATACGCAGAGTTTTTGAGTGATTGACTACAAGTACCATCTGATGGAATCAATTCTCAAACCCTTCGCACGAGATATGATTCACTCCTATGGAAATGTGAGATTTTAAAGGCTCTAAATGGCTATATTAGAAACGATGAAGACTCATAGACGCCTAGACCTAAAAAGGCAAAGTTCGATGAAAAATTGTGGTTACCACCATTGATTAGATTGATGGTTATGTATACCATTGTGTATTACCTTTTTGTTTATAAGTTGTATAAAACAATTGTTGAAGTGTTCATTTTTGTTGATACTATGAATATTAATTATTATTATTATTATTATTATTATATTATTATTATTATTATTATTATTATTATTATTATTATTATTATTATTATTATTATTTTGTTGGAACAAATGTCAATTATGATGGAAAGGAAGAAATGTGCGGTTTGTGGCAACATCTATAACCTCTATTGTAAAAAACTCCACAAAATTATTTGCATGTATCCCAACAAAAAGGATACATGTGGCAACATATGTCACAGAAAGAACATATGTGATAAATATGTCACATAAAGGAGATATATGACAATATTATATTGTCGTCAATTGTTATTTTTGCTGATAATATTAATATTAATGATTTTTAATATTTTTTTATTTTGTTGGAAAAAATTTCAATTATGATGAAAAGAGAGAAATGTGGTGTATGTGGCAACATTTATAACCTCTGTTGTAAAAAAAAAAAAACACAAAATTATCTGCATGTGTCCCAAAAGAAAGGATATATGTGGCAACATATGTCACACTTTGAATTGTCAAAATTCAAAAAAAAAAAAAGGTTTAAAACAATCGTCCCTTCATTTTCCCTCTCTCCTCTCCTCTATAAAAGGTTGTTTCATATTTCAAATTTAATTTATTTTTACTAATTTCCGTTTTGTTTCTCTTCTTTCCGTTCTCTCGTTCCATTATTCCTTCACAAATCAAGATTGTTGTTGCGATATTTTTTACAACATCAGTGGTAATCTGTTGCGATCCTCTTCTCCAATAAGGTGTCGTTGTCCTCATAATTTCTAGTTTAGCATTGATATCTTCTAAAACTTAATTAGGATTTTAAAATACTTACTAGTATTAAATCAGGTCATTTTTAATGGTTTTATCACTTATTTGTTTGTAGGATGGTTGGGTTGTTATTCCTTTTGAAATATTATCTTATTTCAAAAAACTTATTTGTAGTTGGTAGGTTAGAATTTAGGGAGGATTTTGTGGTTTGTTTGTTGGTTCATGTGTGGTATTGAATCGTATTTATTGTTTGTGTTATTGTGTATTGTGTTGTGTGTCGTCTTGTTGTGTTGTTTGGTTTGGTTTGGTTGTTCTTATTTTTGTTAAGAAATATTTTATTTTTTTGTTTGCAAATACAAATATAATGCCTTATGTCAATAAAAATATTGAAACAACTGACACAAAGATCCAGAAGAGGCCTTGGACTAAAACTTGTAGGAAGAAGAATAAAAATTCGACTACCACTCTTTTATAAGAACTTGCATCTGAAGCAGTTTCTCCTTTTCAAGTAGAACCATAATTTTCTCAAAAAGAATATGAAGAAAGAGAAAAAGAAAAAAGTGAAGTTGATGATGATGGAGAAAGAGAAGAAGAAGTTGAGGAAGAAGAGGGAAACAAAAAAGAAGTTGAGGAAGATAAAGGAAAATAATAAGAAGTCGAGGAAGAAGAAGGAATCAATAAAGAAGTAGTTGATGAGGAAGAAGAAAAAACAAATGAAGTTGATGAAGATAAGGAAAAGTTGAGGAAGAATAAGGAGAAAAATAAAGTTGAGGATGATGATGGGATCAAAACTGTCAATGCACACACTTTTCCTGTTCATTTCCAGCCTAATGCTATTGGTGATAGCATTTTAAGGTCAGACATGAAAAATCTTTCGACTCATTCAGGATCATACTCAAGGCAAATGATTTGGAATTTTTTTTTAGAAATGATTGTTGTGGTCAATATCTTGATTTGCTAGAAAAATGATAATGCATATTTTCAAATGACTATGATCAATGAACTTCTGAAAAGAATGTTCATTTTTTAGAATAATGAAAAGAAGGGTGAGGTGTTGATTAATTATTGTGGAATGTCACTCTTCTTTGAAAAAAAGAAGTTTGTCATAGTTACAACGTTAAAATGTCATTCTCCTTCTAAGAAAATCCCTAAATTCACAGTCAAAAGACAACCATGGAGACGAATGAAAGGAGAAGCACAAACAAGTAAGGAGCAATCAAATGAAGAGCATGACTTGGTGTCCTTTGTTGGACCAAGCTTCAAAAATCCCCATTTGATATTTTTTTTGATTGAAAAGGATACAACAACGAAGTACAAGGAGTAATTGTGCTTAATTTGATTTGTTCGTACATGTACTTTTGACCAAAGATATCAACAACAACATAGCCTTTAAATTGGTGAAGTTCTCTGAGGATATTGAGTCTTTCAACAACTATCTTTGGGGTCATGACAACTACGAATTAATTGTCGACTACTTGTTGAAACCTTTATCTCCAAAGATCAACAACTTATTTGGCTTTCCATGGACTTTTATGTTAAAAAGAAATGTTTTTATTCTTTTTATATTTTATTAAATAATTCAACATTTGATTTGTGACATGTTTTCCTTTTTTATAGGTTTGGGCATTTGACGTCATTCCTCATTTGAGGCATCAAATAACTGCTAAAGAAGATATTTCGTCTCCAGGGATATTGAGATGATTGATAGCACAAAAAATCTGTCAAAAATCCTCCAGATCTTTATAACCGTCCTCATGATATCGTAAGTTATTATTATATTATACTCATATATGTTGCAACATATCACTAATTTGTAGCAATATGTGACCCAAATATTGCTATAGATGACTCATATGTTACTACAAATGATTCATCTGTTGCAACATGTGACACAAATATTGATATAGATGACTCATATGTTGCTACAAATGATCCATCTATTGCAACGTGTGATACAAATGTTTCTACTGATATGTGTCAACATATCACCCATCAGTAGCAACATCTGTGGAACATCTGACCCAAATATTCCTACGGATGACTCATTTTTATAATTTTAGGTTGTGCATCCATGACTTGTCCCAACAAAAAGGAATTGAAAATTCCATTGTTGATTACTCTAAGGTTGGTTGAAATCTTATTTGATGTAATGGATAATGTTAAAAGGGTATTGCTTGGAGCAACAACTATCAAAACAACATGACTTGATGTTCAACAGTTAGTTGTTTTTAGTGAGGATGATATGGTTGATGCAGCTGTAAGGTTGGTGCTAAAATTGGTGGTCTTGTTGCTGGTGGTGGTGTTGGTTTTGGTGTACAAAGTATTGGAGCTACCTCTTATAGAAAACGCTCTGGCTTTCTCTATGAAAAGTGCAAAAACCAAGATGAAGATTCTATCACGTATCTTCAATCATTGAGTCAGACTATGAATGAATTTAAAAAAACAAAAGAGGGGGTTCAAGGTCAGTTTTCGACATCCATGTACTCCACAGGTCAAGAGGAGTAAGAAATCTTTTATCAAGGCAATATAAAATTTGAAGAAGAAGATATTTGGAGAATTGCCAATGGCCCTAGAAGAGGAAGTGCTGGAGTTCAAACATGTGAATGTTTATAAGCGTGTGCCTATAGCTCAAAAGAACAAATTGGTGGATCTGATGAGAGCAAAGGATCTGCATGCACAAAATGGCATGCATTTGTTTTAGTGGAGAAGATTTCAGGATCATGACAAGCATGAAAATTTGGTGGGAAAACTATGTAATTTTTCTTTATTAGTACCTTCAATTTATAATGTTCGTTTGTTTTATCTTTTCAATGATTACTCTTCTTTACTCTTTAATATTATTTTTTATTTTAGTATATTGATGAAATCCATAGTCTCATGCGGGAGAGGCATGTAAGATACCCTGAAACTATGATTCCACAGATAAAATCCTGGATCTCAACTTATATTCCAACTTCAAACAAAGATATGACAAAATCAGCGAGAAGGCAATAACAGTGGTGGCAGAAGCTTTTACACAGTTAAGTAATGAGTTTGAATGGGATGAAGATATGATTAACTATGTCAGGGACATTTGACCATATCCTGGATGCATGAATTAGATTGGTAAAAAAGGATTTTGACAATCATGAACCTGAACAAAAACTCATTTTGTGACTCTTGAGATCCTCTTGCACGAGGGTCGCATGAATATTTATATATATACAAATTTAAAAAATTTAAATAAATGAAATATCATGTCATAAACTGAAGAACATCTTTTTAAAGTTTAGCTTGTAAAAATATGGTTCAAATTTTAAATTTAAAACTTTGTAAGTTGAAAATGGTGAAAGACTAAAGTTGATTTGAAAAGTTCGTAATCCAAAACCACCAACTCATTTTCACGGAGTTGTGTTTGTGTCATTTCACAAAATTAATGCATAAATGATACCTTTTTTTTTTTTCTATTTTACCCTTTTAAAAGTTGCCAGTATTGAAAGTATAGGTTTACCCAACATAGAAAAACTAAATAATTGAATAATGTTCATTGAACAAATTAGTTAATCAAGTAAATTAATTCATATTCATTTATTAAAAATTTAACTTCAAGAGAAAACTAAATAATTGTACAATAATAAACTTACCTAGTTTTCTTCATAAAAATGAAACATAAAAATGTGACATATAAATAGAAATAAATGAAATAATCAATTTCATATTTAATTGAACGGACAATTTATTATTATTTTTGATAAAAGGATGATCTTTTATTATAAGCAGACAACTTTTCAGTATAAACACATTAATTTTAGTAAATCGTGCCTGAATTTTTTTTTGTGAGTGTCGAGTACAGTAAGCACTTACCTATTCAAATTGTATTTTCATTTTATAATTTTTCGTCAAAATATTATTTCTAAAGACGAATGTTGAGTATTATATATGTACAAAAAAATAATCCTAAATAACACGGATTATATATATGTAAAAATAACTAAAATTATCACAATCATATGTAATAATTCACCACTTCAAAATATAATAGGTTTACTAATCTTATAAATACTATATTTATAAAATTTAAATCACAAATTTGTTTTTATTTATTCCCTTCTAATTATATATATTCACAACATTTTTGACAAGCACATCTAACATTATCCAACAACAGAAAATTTCATATTTATTAATATTGTTATGGATAAAATTTTATTTCTTTATTGTTATATGTCATTAGTATATTTCTTTTAAGATTATACTTTTGAATCCTACTTAAGTCAACGTGTCACGATCCAAAAATGGCCGTTATGACACTCGTTTTATCCCACCAAGACAAGTCAGCCTAAAACTCAACCATTACAATAAAATGCGAAAATTTTATAATCAACTCAAAATACCCCCAAAATCTAGTTCTCACATGTGCAAGCCTCTAATGTGTTATAACAAAATTGAAAGAAAATAAAAGTTTCAAATGACATTGTTCGTAGAATAGAACAAGATCATTGTTAAGGAGAAAGAAGGTCCGCTGAAATGACAAGCAACTACCTCACAAACCTCCACAAGAAGCCTCAGACAAGGAGAAGAGAAAATATCACAAAGATTCAGACTAGTAACCTACAAAAAATGTAGTAGCAAGGGGTGAGTGTAAAACGACACCGTACTCAGCAATACACCTCTAAATACAAGGTATTAGAGATTAAAAAAACAAAATATATTGAAATTTAATTTCAAAATAACCAAGTTCTTAGAGAAACACTTTAAAACTTAATTTAATGTATCTTAAAAATAGTAAAATATTCAAATGCGTGTGTCTACATATACATAATGTCTATATTATATTGAACAAATCCTCTTGGTCTGATGGAGTGAATTGGCCCCTGAAATTTTGTGGATCATTATTTTCACTAACATATCATGCCTTTGCGTTTTCGCCACAATATTTTCATAGAATTGCTCCTTATCTTGTACGAAAATAATCGAATCGGAAACCATTAGATGATATTGAAATATCGTTGCTAAGAAATTCAGCAAAATCATCTACAAACAGTCTACAATCCCTTCAAAATGCAGAAGATACGTTGTAAAATTGCATTGAATGTATAACTCAAAACAAAGTCATATAAAACTTACATCGTGTCGTTTTCTTGTTGCATAATATCTTGTACAAGTTCAACATCAAATGAGTGATGTAATTCTAACAGTCTTCCAGTTGTTTTGTCATTGTAAGCAACCACTAATTAACAGTCAATTCTCTTTGTTATATAGTATTACTATTTTGTATATGATACACTGCAACTTAATATAATATTTAATGTATCATAGATTCGAATCTGATAGTCATTATACTTTCATATTCATATTTTGAAGATGACACATTCAATGATATTGTTTTGTATCAAGTACATGATATGTAGAGATTGATACTTGAACTATCATATCACAACACATTATATATCATAAATTGAGAGTGATACATAATTCGTCATATTAGTATTTATAACTCGATACATTGAGAATAACTATGAACATTATAATTTTGTATCAAATACAAGAAATATTGTGAGTGATAAATACTACATCACATTTATAACTTGATATGTTGCATTGTGATAAACTTAGGATTTTATGTATTAACAAACTTAGAGTTTTATGTATCAAAGAATTAAATCGAATGATGATACATTGCAATATAATAAAATCACTTTTTTCAGTAATGTATGATGCATTTGAATCAACTACTAGATTCAAGATTGAACATAAAAATAGCATATAAATATATAAAAAATTGTTACCTTGAGTAGAGTGAGTCAAGAAATTATAGATGAAACTTTTCTACCTTTTTTTCAATAATGTATCATGCATTTGAATCAAGTAATAGATGCAATATTGAACATAAAAAAAAGCGTAGAAATAAATCAAAAATTATTACCTTGGGTACAGTAGATCGAGAAATTGTAGATGAATCTTTTCTACCTTTTTTTTTAAGGAGCATGACCCATATCAGGAAATAAGGATGAAATCTTTGTTTGATGAAGAAGATGGAGGTGGAGAAGACGGCAATGGAGAATACAAAATTATACCAATTAATTGGTTTGAATTTTGTTGACTAGAGAGAGAATTCTTTTACAGTTCAAATTGAGATGAAATTGTAACTAATAAGATTGTGAAGTGAAATTAGGGAGAAATTAAAGGAGTGAAAAAAAGAAGGGAAAACATGGGTTAAGGTTGGACACTTCTGTATCTGGCTGACTTGAAAATTAGGGCAAAATAAGGGATTTCGAAAATATTTTGAAATGATAGGGAATAATGGAAATTATGAAAAATAAAGATGTGTATATAGGTAATTTATCCATTATTTTTTTGTCTATTTTAATTTGATTATTTATGCAAAATATAGTAAGATATTTCCTATTATAGATAACTTTCAGATTTGTTGTTGTTACTATATTGTTTTGTTTATCATAACACTACAAGAAATCTGCCGTATTGTGGCGAGAAAAGTCGCCACAAAAACCACAAAGGTCGCCAGTAAAAGTTTTTTGCGGCGACATTCTCTCCGTTGGTAGTAATTCCATAGCTAAAAGTTATTTGTGGTGACAAAAGTATGTCTCCACAAAAAACACTCATTTGTAGCGACAATAGTTGCCACAATATTTTTAAAATGTCACCACAAAATATAAACCACAACACGACTATTTGTCAAGTCACCGCTAAAACAAGGCTTTTAATAGCGACAAAGGTTGCTACAAAAAGATATAAACTTTCTGTAGCAACTTCTGTCGTCACTAAAAGCCTTGTTTTAGTAGCGATAGAGGTTGCTACAGAAAGTTTATAACTTTTTGTAGCAACAATTGTCGCCACTAAATGCCTTGTTTTAGTAGCGACAAAGATTGCTACTAAAAGTTTGTATCTTTTTGTAGCAACCTCTATCGCTACTAAAACAAGGCTTTTACTGGAGACAGAAGTTGCTACAGAAAGTTTATATCTTTTTTGTGACAACCTTTGTCGCTGCTAAATATTAATATCAGTAGTGACTCCTACCGTTGCAAAAAACTATAAACTACTAGTATCACCTTTCATCTCGCTGCTACACAATATTAATTAGCAGCGACTTTTTCTGCCACAAAATCAACTAATTATCAGTGGCAACTTTATGTCACTGCAAAAAGTGATTTTTAAAAACATATAATATATATATAATATATATATATAAACATCTAATTGTATTTTACAAAATTAATACAAAAGCATTTTCGATTTAAATTTCACAAATACTCCCAGTACTATAAATTCAACTATACATATATATAATAACAAGCTAGCTTCAGTTATCCATATAACCATGGCCAAAAAGCAAAAAACTTCCATTGTACGCCTTAAAAGTAGTTCTTGATCGTGCCCAATTGCTTAAGAACCTTGTCCCTGAAATAAGAAAAACACAATCACTTTCTAATTCTCACAATTCAATGCTAATAATAACAAGAGTAACACAAGACCATCATTTTCAATACTGTATTTTTTTGTGTAGAAAACATTTAATCTCATCTATCTAAGGATTCTTCTTCTTTGCAGGATTAATAGTCCTTAATGCACACCACACAACAGTCCTGAACCAAATGCAATTTGGCATGTCGTATCACAATTCAAATGCAATTTACTCTTCTCCATACCGGAGAAAAGTGATAGGACATACCACAATGAACTACTTGAAGTATTACCAAAAACCACAAAGGGTCATTCTTTGATGGATCAATTGCAGAAAAAGATGAAGCTAGGAAGCATCAATTGGCTCCTAAAAGAAAATCCAATAAAGATAGGAACACTAAAGTTGAAGGCAGAGGAAGGAGGATTTGCATGCCTGCACTCTGCTAGGATTTTCCAACTCACGCACGAATTGGATCATAAATCTGATGGAGAGACCATCCAGTGGCTATTACAGAAAGTCGAGCCCTCCATAATTGTTGTAACTGGCCATGGAACAATTCCTTTAGCCGCGGCTGGACCCTCTGTTTCGCAACAGGGAATAGATGGAAGTATTATTATTAGTAGGTTTTGTCCTATGGTTGTTGGGAGACCCCAGTTGGGGATATGGCCCCCATCTCCTCCTGACATCAGTAATTTGGGAACTGAAAGTCTGTAAAAGATTTGTTTCCCTGGGTTTGACCTCCCATCTACCAATTTGAGTTTTACATCTATGTTGGGTGCCACTAACCTACGTGGGTTGGAGCTCGGATTATCATAAGATGCTCATATTGGGGTTATGAATTCTCAGTCTTTCAATCAGATTTACCAGCATATGGGGCAGCACCAAGATGATAATTCTCAAGGATCAGGCCACTAGAGCTTTTATCTAATTGTGATTTTGGGGTACATAAAGTGAAATTGGTGTTGGGTTTATTTAGCACTTCTTTTTATCATTCATTTTGACCTTTGGAGTGCTTATATATTGTTTGTTGAAATAAACATGTTTATCTGTCAGTGCAAGACGCTGAATTCTGAACGACCCTAATTTTTGTTAGGATAATTCAACATGAACCACCTGGTTGTCTAGATGAATTCAGACCCTCAATATAGGTGACTAGAAAGTCGATGTATGTTTCTACGTAGGTATTTATATACCGGGAACTCATGGCATCACTTGCAGGAAAAATCTTCAATTCAAGAGGTCTCTTCAGACTCTCAGTCTAACTCTTTATTGTTGCTAGCTAAACTAGCTTTCTACAGAAGATTCATCCTCTATTTAGTTCAATCTCCTTGAAAAGTTGCTGCAGAATTGGAACTTCTACCTTCAGTGAAAAAGGTCAGTGCTTTTCAGGGATTAATTCCTATTCAATTAACTCATCAGGCAGTTTGTCAATCAAATGCAAGTTGGCATGTCGTATCACAATTAATTCTTATTCAATTAACTCATTGACTTAACTCAAGATTTTTTTCTAACTAATCTAACACTGCCCTACCTGAAGACATTATACTTTTTCACAATTTAAAAAATATTCATCTGAAACTAAGTCTTTAAAAAGAAAAATCAATCCACCCACAACTCAAATCCCTTAATAAGTGAGGCATTTCAAAATCTTGAAAAAAAACTTAAGTATAAGGGGAGTCAATAAACAGAACTACATATAAGGGGAGTCAATAAACAGAGCTGACAACTTCCTAATATCAAAATCTTGAAAAAAAACAAATCCCACAAATTCTTTCTTGATATGTGGTAGAAAATGCCTTAGATGATAGGTGAGAAGAACTGACAGTGAAAGGAGAAGAAGTTTTCAGGAGCAAGAGAAAGTACCTGTTGCATTCTAGTCATGATAGCAGTCATTTGTTCTTGAAACATCTTGTCCACTTCGCCTTTCATGTGTTGACGCTCCTCTTCCAATTTTTTTTGCAAGTCTTCTTCCATATTTCTTTTTAAATCAGCAGTCATTTGCTCTCATTCTTCTTGCAACTTTCGATCCATATCAGCTTGCATCTCTTGACGCATACTTTCCATCGCTGAAGACACACTAGCCTCTATGTCTGCCTGCTGTATTTGATTCTTTTTAGGAGGTTTCTTTCCGTATCCTTTCCCCCGAACATAGCCTGATCTCTCACCAAGAACTGAAGATAAGATATCATCCATACTCATGCGATGCTCGATCTCTTCAGATTGTTATTCAACAACAAGTTGTTGGAGCTGACCCTACAATAATACACAACCATTTACACAAAAACATAACTTACATATTGAAAGTAACTTGTAGTAGGTCAACAATATAACAAGGCAATGATTTTAGGGAATTACATGAATCTGTTGTGATTGTGGATCCAACCATTCACATTCTCCATTAGTATTTTTACGTGTGTGTTGAATCTCCCAGACTTTACCTGGGGTGTCTTTTTCTCCCGATTCAGGATTTCTCTACAATATAGTTCAATAAGAAAAAAATATATGAACGGATGTATTTAAGTAGCAAAGACGTATATGAAATAATTGAGGAACAAATATATTTTCACCATAGATTCCTCTACTTCTGCAAATGATCTTGTACCACAAGAATGCTTAGTTATTTGTTTCTCTCTATTTTTTTTGTTTCTCTCACTGACAGCCTGCACCAAGTCAGGAGATCAGAAAATATTTATCCAAATTGCACAGCTACTAAAAGAGTACAGTCTGTTCATCTAAGCATAAGTAAAATTATGGAACCTGTAGTTATAAATTAAGTTACCTTGAATTTTTCACTGCCAAAATACTTAACTAGGTATTTCCAATCCTCCAACTCAACATCTCCAGACGATGTAACAATCTCTCTTCATCAGTACTATAGGCAGAGTAACAGTTATGTAATCGAGCTTTCCAAAGAGTCTTTGCATAGTGCTTATCACAAAGCCTTGTAACTTATGCTCTTTCAGTCCATCGCAAACTTCAAATTTGTCTTAAACACATTGTAATACTAAATTTGATAAATCAAGTAATCTAAAGGCAATACAAAAATTAAAAGTGATTTAATACCTTGACCTTATACCACATTGCTTCTCCATGTTTTAAAATAATGTTTTGCCAATTTCCATCACGGGATGAGATACTGCTCCTCATGATCAAGCCAGAGTAATTAACAATATCCCTAGCCCCAGAACCCACAGCTCTATCAATGTCATCTGGAATAATTACTTTAATTTTCCCTCCATACTTGGTTTTAATATCAACAGTTTTAGATTTATATTTTCCTCTTCCTCTCTTTCTATTGACGCGAGACACTGCAAAGAAAATAAAAGCTCAAAGAAAATAATATCAAATAGTTCACTCCATTACCAATAGTACTACACAATTTTAGATAAATAGTGGATACAAATAATATAACTTTACTAGTCATTTGTTTCCTACTCAGAAGGAATGTAAACTAACCTGTTACAGTTTCAACCTCTGGAGAGGGGAGTGTGCTTTCTTCAAGATTTCTTGATGATTGTGTCTCTATAGATGTTCTTGGGAGAGGGTGACTTGATATTTGGCCTGTCTGTACAGGTCCTTGAGTTGGATTAGAAGATTGTTCTGTCTCTAATGATATTTCTGTAACTCTTATTGGTTGTAGTTGTGGCTGAGACGTAGTTCAAAAACTTTCACGTCCTCGAGAATTGCCACGTTCACCTTTTAAACCGCTTCTTCCAATTTTACCTCGTCCAGTTCCTTTCATTTCCTGCAACATCAAATAAAAATCAAAAGTTTCAAAATAAGAAATTAAAGATGATTAAGAATATGTCTATCAACCAAATAAAATATAACTCACTGATTCTATTAAAAACAAAGATCTATTTATAAAGCTAAAGCCAAAAGTATTATACATTAATTTCATCCCAGTCTCAAAAGAATAAAATACAAAGAAATTCCAAAAAACATGTAGACATCTACATAAATCGTCTTTGTTTCTCAATCTTCATAAGGATGTATCACTGTCCTCTCCATTATTATCAGCAAGTGACTCTTCTTCACTTTCTTCATCCTCGGATACATCTGTATGATGTTCATTTATAAGATCATCTTCCTCAATTTCTTGATCATTAGTACGCAAAACAGTTTCTGGTTCAATATCATCTCTACATAAAGACACCTCAATATCAGTTTCGTGATCATTGGTATGCAAAATATTACATTCCACTTCCTCTTGTTGATAAACTTCTTCATTTATTAATTCTTCTTCTTCAACATCATGCATATTAAAAAGGTCTCGAGGATTTGTCTTTACAACAACAAGCCAATTTTTATCGATCGTGTCATTCAAGTAGAAGACTTGTTCAAACTGAGATGTCAACACAAATGGTTCATCTGTATTCAAAGCACAATGAGTATTTACACTTGTAAATTGGTCAATCTTATATCCTCTTCCTAGGCAAGCCACATCCCACCAATGACACTTAAATAGATAAATTTTTCGGTTTCCCACATAAAGAAACTCATAAATGTCCTCCAATACACCATAATACTCCTTATTAGAGTTTGCATCATCTCCTCTCACAAGAACTCCACTGTTCTGCGTTTTTCTCACAAGCTGTTTTGTTTGAAACCTAAATCCATTCACCATAAATATCGAATATCGATGCACCAATGGTTCAAGACCGACAACTAAGCTTATGAGTTCATCAGTTGCGCGTCCTTGTGCAGCTAGTACAAATATCTACAAAAATCAATAATACTTGTTCATAATGAGATTTCAACACTTATATTAAAGCTTTGTTGAAGTAAACACTTACACGTGCACGAAACCACTCATTAAATTTGTCATTATGTATCCCTTGAGGTGTCGTTGCACCTTGTATTTCCATTTCTCTCATGTATTTCCTATGTTTTGTGTTACTTAAGATTAATTAAATTAACTCATTGTGAAATTATATTTGAATTAAAAAGACTTACTCCATGAATGGTGAAACCTCTTCAAAATTTTGCAGAACATACATACATGCTTGGTTGAACTCAGCATGAGGTAGTCTGATTCCATCTGAAGCCCCTTTTGTTTGCCCACTTGTTTTAAAGATTGACATCTCCCCATTTGATTCAAATTCATCATCATTTGTTGTTGGTTTATTGAACTTGGTCGAGATATTTTTTAGATATATTGAGCCAAATGTAAGTTTTTCCCTTGCCATATGACCTTGAACAATTGCGCCTTCTGGACAACGTGGGTTGCGAACATCTGACTTGAGTGTTCGCAAATACCTATATATATATATTTATTATTAATATGATTATAGATTATGCCATTTTAAATACCTTGGCATTCAAATTAAAAATTATATGTTACCTCTCAATAGGGTACATATCTCGATAGTGAACTGGTCCACCAAGTTTTGCCTCACTTGCCAAGTGTATTAGCAAATGAATCATGACATTAAAAAATGCCGGGGGAAAATCATTTAAAGTTTGCACAATATGATAGGAATTTCAGCCTCTAGGATATCAAGAGCTTCAATGGTCAAACACTTAGAGTATAAATTCTTGAAAAATTTTCCTAAGGCTCTAATTGGTTCACGCACTTTCTTAGGCAGCAAACCACGTATGGCTATTGGTAAAATGTCTTGCAATAATACATGATGATCATGACACTTTAATCCATGTATCTTTTTCTCAAGTATGTTCACACACCTTGAAATATTTGATGAAAAGACATCTGGAACCTTTAAATTAGCTAAGAATTCACACAACTTCAGTTTCTCTTGAGAAGACAATGCATAACAAGCAGCCGGCAGTAAAATATTATCCCCATCCTCAATTGGATGCAATCTTTGCCTAATTCCAAGGTCCACCAAGTCATATCGACTTTTCAATGTGTCCTTTGTCTTTCCAAGTATACTCATCACAGTCAATAAAATATTGTCGGAGACATTTCTTTCTATGTGTATCACATCAAGGTTATGTCTTAACATAAGACTCTTCCAATAAGGCAATTCAAAAAAGATACTTTTCTTCCTCCAATTATAAGCATTGTTAGAAACATTACGCTTTCGCTTTTTTCCTTTACCAAAACTCACATTGCCTAACTCTTGTATCTGCATAAGTGCTTCATCACCTATTAAAGGGGTAGGTGCAACCCCCATTTCAACTTTTCCATCAAATAACACCCTATTTTTACGCCATGGATGGTTCATAGGAAGGAAGCGACGATGACCCATATAACACAACTTATTGCGCAAGGAAATTGATTGTGTGTCTGTATGTACAAGGGCATGCAAGCTTGCCTTTGGTTGACCATCCTGAAAGGTTTTCATATGCGAAAAAGTCATTAATCGTCCACATTAGAGCCACACGCATAAGAAAATTAGATTTTGTGTGTGCATCATTAGTCTCCACCCCATACCATAATTCTTTCAACTCTTCAATCATGGGTTGTAAGTATACATCAATATCATTGCCCGGAGATTTAGGACCTGGAATAAGAAGTGGCATCATGAAATATAAATCTTTCATGCAATCCCATGGTGGCAAATTATATGTAACTAGAACGACGGGCCAAATATTGTGACTTGAACTCATGTTTCCAAAAGGTTGGAACCCATCACTTGCTAAACCTAATTGAACATTTCTTAACTCGGATGAAAAGAAAGGATAACACTCATCAAAAGATTTCCATTCTATTGAGTCAGATAGATGACGCAAGACACTGTCATCAATATTTTCCTCCTTGTGCCACCTCATCTTCTTTGATGTCTCTTTTGCCATGAATAATCTTTGAAGCCTTGGCTTGATTGGAAAATAGCGTAATACTCTATGAGCTACTTTCTTGCCTTTGGTTTCTAGTGATTTCCATCTAGACATTCCACACTTTGGACATGATTGGGCATTGACATAATCGCGCCAATATAAAATACAATCATTCTGACATGCATCTATTTTTGTATACCCCAAGCCTAGGTCACGAAGAATTTCTTAGGTTCATAAAAAGAACTAGGCACTAATGACCCCTCTCGAAGAACTTCTTTAAAGAAGCTTAATAACTCATCCATCGATTTGTTGCTCCAATGGTTGAGGTACTTCAAGTGAAGTAATTTAATAACAAAAGATAACTTTGAGACTTTTGTGCAACCAGGATAAAGTTCTATCTGAGCGTCTTCCAACAATTTGTAGAACTTTGTTGCATGCATATTTGGTTCTTCATTTTCCTCCGAAGAATTAATATTATTCCCCATATATCCACAAGCGTCATGAATCATTTGGATAATGTCATCCTCTTCAATGTCATCATCTTCTACTTCAGTACTACATGTGGCACTAGAGTTTTCAAGACTAACTAATACTTCTCCATGCAAGTCCCACACTTTATAAGAATCCCAAAAGCCCTTTTCAATAAGTCACCTCTTACATCAATTCTTAGCTTGAATACTGTGTTCATACACCCTTTACAAGAACAGCAAATCATGGTATTCACTCCAGATTACTGAATGCCCAATCAAGGAAACCCTCAACTCCATCTCTATATCTTTGGTCAATTCTATTCCTAATATTTAACCAACTTTTATCCATTCCTATTTTCAACAGAAAACAGTTCATTGATTTAATATTTTAAAATGATAAACAATGCCCAGAGTAGGATTAATAGTATATATATAATACATCAATACAATCAGGTGGCTACAAATATACTAATAGTAAGATTAATAGTCTAGTACTAGATACAATGGAATGTTGCCAGAAGCTTTAACGTTACAGGGGTTCTTAGCATTATTACCAAAACTATTAATTCCCTTGTCCAACAAATGACCAAATGGTCACCACACGGTAATTGTTAGAATATCTAAACTCAATAAAACTATAAAAGAAAACACATACATAAATCACCAATCAAAATGAGATATTTACATGTACACAAATCGCAGCTAAATGAGAACCTATTTTTACTTTGAATCATCTTCATACTATTTTAAACATAATTCACAATTCATAGAAAACAGAATCTAAAATCAAGTTTAGATGAGTCATAAACATCTTGTAACGAATCAGAGTACATACAAAGAAATAGGTTTCAAAATGTCTCAAGTGAAATGAGTTGTTTCCCAGATGACTAGTATTATTTAATCACTAAGAGATCATTTTTTCTTCATAAAAATGGAGTGTAAGAAAGTCTGTAATTTAGAAACCAATACATTAACTTTAAGCAGATTCTCTAGATGATTATTTGACATTACAAAATGAAAGAATTCCAATGGACTGCTTGGAATAATAGCTTTCTGGGAAGTCAACAAATTAAAAAGCAAAATGGTAAAGAAGTTTCTTGTTCTCTAACTTCACATGTTATCCCCTCAATGTTTTACATCACACTTTTCAAGCATTAACCGCAATTATATTTTCCATCATAAATGGCCACAAGCATACACAACAGTACGTAGCAGTCACATTAGCATTACATGTTCGTTCTTTTCAAAGTCTGTTTCCATAAACCTGCCTTCTGAGAGGCATTTACCTTCTTACTGTATGTACATAGGAAGAAACACTTTTACCATCTCAAAGTTTGATTGTACCATTGTTTTAAATTTCCAACAAAAATACACAAGACTTTATGCTTCCAGTGATTATGTCTTATTTGGATAGAAGAACTTTACTCAACTTTCACAGTAGAAATTTAATAGAATACTGAAACGAAATCATTAAATCCAATCTATTTTAAACAGACAGTCACAATAACAATATCAAAAATAAACTTCCAGCTTACCTAAAAGAAAGATTACTCAGACATGACTTTCAAGATCGAGAAAACAAAATACAAAATATTAAGAATTTTTCCTTTTCATTCCAGCTTACCAAAAAGAAAGAAAATACTCAGACATGCATGAATCGTACCTTCAAACAAAGAGCAGGTTCAATTGAACTTTTTCCTTTCCTCCTTCGATTTTAGAGAACCCTATTCCTATATAATTTCAACTGGGTTAGAGAAATTATATGTTGAATCGAAAATACAAATACCCAGAAAGGGATTTGAGTACATACCCGAGTTTTCTTCCTTCTTTTTCACAAATTTGAGCAAAGAACTTTGAGTTTACTTCCTTCCTTTTCCACGATTGAGCAAAGAGAGATGAGTTTTCTTTCTTTTCACAAATTGAACGAGATTTTGTTCCTTCTCCCTTCTCCCCTCTCCCTTTTGCTATAGAAAACCCATTTGAGATGAGGAAAGTTCTTATTTTAGTTTAAGCTGATCAAGAAACCCATTTGACTGTTTACTTTTATTTTTACAAGTTTTTTTTTTAAAAAAATTAATATATATTTAGTGGCGACCTAGTCGCTACAAATTATATTTAGAGGCGACATTTAATAAGACGCTACTAAATATTAGGAGCCAAAATTTTCATTTCAGTGGGAGTTATAATATCAGATTTAGTGACAACTATTAGCGGCGACACAAAATAGGTCGCCACTAAAGATAAATGTTCAGCAGCAACCACAAGTGGCGCCACTGAATATGTAGCTTCTGTAGCAAAAAACAAAATCGCCACAATAAATGTTGTTTCTTGTAGTGTAAAGAAAGACTTCTAAAAATAGAGAATTATTTTTTTCTTTTTAAAATTATATTCATATTTTCTAACTTTAACTTAATAAATTTCATGCGTGTACTAAAATATTTGATTTAAAAAAATATATTTTAACAGTTTAATTAATATACAAAATATATTTACAGTATAATATTGAATTACTTTCCTAATTTTCTCTATGTTGGAAATATTATTTTTATTTGTGTTGTTTGACTAAAAAAATTAAACATATATCATTTACTAAGAAAATTGATGTATATAAATAAGTGCAATACCATCTTTTCATAAGTATCATTTGGTGAAAAACATTTCACTTAGGCATGAAGAAAAAAAGACTAAACGACATCAAAAGATACCAATGAAAAGAAATTGAAAATAAGGATGTCATGTTTGCTACATTTACTAAGCGTCATGAGTTTGTACAAAAAAGCTAGCAAACTCCTTACAGAATGCAGTGCTGACATTAGAATAATGATGGTTTTCCCTACAAGTAAGCTTCATACATTTTTTCAACCTACGATTAATGCAGTTATTTTTCATTTTCAAAATCCTAATATACGCAGTTAACTGAAAGTACAAATCTAGAAGTGAATGCTACTAGAAATAAAGTGAATCAACTCAAAAATAGGCTTGAAGAACTTGATGCCAAGAAGACATTGTGATTCCTAAAAGAACTCTTATGACCAAATGACAGAAATAAGACAAAAATGTTGGTGAGAGTCGATTGAGCAACTCAAGATAGATGAAGATGAAGTGTTCATATTTGAAACTTGGCTAAATGAGACTAGTTCTAATATCGTTTGAATCAATTAGAAATTGAAGCTTCATCCTCAATGAGATATGAACCTTTTGGAGTGTGAAATATAAAAAATTCAAATTAAAAATTATTCACCACAAATCATCACTTATAGATATATTAGGGAAGACTCTAATAAGTTTTAAATCTATATTAATAAGGTGTTTTTTTTTAAATAGCTTTATTTTAATAATGCTAAAAACATGTATTATGATATGATTTTCATTAATAATATATTGATATGATTAGTTTGAATTATTGTTTATGAGAACAAAGTTTCATGTATTGTTCAAAAATATCTTTATAGATATATTGACGGAATTTATCGATGATCGCATAAAATTGACATCAACATTCATTTGAACATCTCAACTAAAATTCATTTATTTCAAATATATCAAATAAGACTTTTTTTAATAAAGAACACATCAAATAAGACTTGACAGTGTCATCAAAACACGTTTTACTAAGTCGGCATATTTCAACACGTTTTACTAGGGACTATGGCACGGGGCGGATGTGGGGCGGGGTGGGTTTAAGGTTATGCAAGGCAGAGTAGATGGGGAGCGGGGCAGGTTCAAGTGATTTTTTTAAAACTAATGTGGGGCGGGGCGAGTTGCGGATATAAATGACTTTATGTTGGTTCAAACTTAATTTTAACTTTTTACAAGTTATAATAGTGATAGAACATTATTTGTTAAGTTAATTTCTTTAAAGCTACTAACATATTCAAGATAGTAAATCAAAATGGTTCAATAAAGAATAATACAATTCCTTACATGTTTTCCAATTGACCTCTAAAAACTAATTTAAATTCACTATATATTAAATTAATCAACTTAATGAAAAGTAAATTTATTCTTATGAATTTTATTTTCATTAACAAACTTAGCTATAAAAATAAAACATTTAAAAAAATTATGTGGTGCGGTGCAGAGTGGAGTGGGGCAGGTTGAAAATGAAAAATGTTGTTATGAGAGGACGAGGCGAAGCGAATTAAAAGATATGCGGGTTAAGCTCAACCTTCGACACATTTCAACATGTTTTACTAAGAAGATCATGTTTGTTAAAGGAGGAGAAGATGTGAAAATTGGAGAGGAAAAAAAAGAAGTGTTGCAAATTTTTTATTATTTTCTTCTATATTGAAATGTAACTTTTACTAAATCATGTTTGTAAATTATAAATTATTAATTATTAAAACATGTCCGTTTCAAAAAAGAAAAATTAAAAAAAATGAATTCACAAATATCATATGGATACAATACATCTTTAATAATGTTTTCTTGTCCTATGTATGTAATTGGTCATATCAATTATTGAAGCAATACAATTTTACATGTGCATTCTGCTTGGCCTGCATTACGTTGCTGTTATTTTCCTCTTTTTTTGTATTTTTTTTCTTTTGGAAATGACAACTCGACGTATCAAATTTCGTGTAACTCGCTTTTGAAGGACTTAACATATCATATTTCCTAAGATATAAACAATTTAATCTTACTTTATCCTAGAAAAATTAGTTTTACGAATTGAACATGTTATGGAAAATTGCACAACGAAAACTCAGACGCGGGGAAAATATAGTTCTTTAGTTGCGGGTTCATCTTGTATGAAGAAAGAAAAATATTTTAATTTTTTTTATGGTTGGTGTGACAAAATGTCTTGAAAAACAAATTCTCCATAAAAACAAGTTCCATGAAAATGCTCTAAATGACTTCCCAAATAGAAGTAGGGAAAACAAATTTTACAGGTGACATCCCATGTTCATTGTCTCCTCCACAACCATCCATACATGATGCACCCACCCAACACCCTCCCCCATACGTGAAACCCTATTCCCCACTCCATGCCACACCCAAAATATTTTGCTAGATTACATATAAATATTCTTGAAATGGTAATCTATAAAGATTAGACAATCAAAAATATTTTGAAAAGTAAATGGCAATTATTGTTATAACCTATCTACAACAATGGGAGGGGATTAATTTTACAATGGAAAAACTACAAAATATGGCAAACATTAATATACATTTAAAATAAATAGCTACAATTCACTTTTTTTATGTTATATGGATATAATTACACAATAAATAGCAAAGTAATTATATATATAAATAATTAGAAAAGTTATTAATATTAAATAGGAAAGTTATTATTACACACCTAATTTATTATGTGTAGGCATATTTTATGTGATTGATTCTCATGTTTACCCTCACTAATACTTTCTCTTTCATCAATCTTCCTATATCATAAAAGTTCTGTATTTTTCTCCCAAATTTATTCCAATTAGATCTTTTTGATGATTTTAGAAACAAGTTTTATAATTTGAATTCATCAGATATCACTTAATTAATTTTCTCCTCGTTGTATGAAGATCATATTTGTATACATATATGTTGCATCTATTTTTATACGTTTTTATGAAGATCATATTTGTATACATATATATTGCAACTATTTTTATAGGTTTTCGATTGATTCGTTTCTACATTACAATGACTACAGTTATTAAAAAAAAGTAGTACAAGAAGAACACGGACAACAAGAGATTGAGATTTGTGTGATTTTCAAATTTGTATATAGTATAATAGTTATATACATAGATACTTATATTCTAATATTATTATTATTTCTGAATCACTTATATTCTAATATTAACAAAAATTGAAATGATGTTATCTGACTACAAGTATATTTGGATACATAATCAATCTCTCGAATTTGAAAGGTTAATAAGGTAATACAAATATAATTGGATACATTAATACTAGTTTTTATAAACAAATATATGAGTCAACACCTAGCATCAACTATTATAAGAAAAACTTGACCAAAAAGAGATTGACGTTTGTTGATTATTTTTTTTCATTTTTGATGCAACCGAATACTTGCACACTTTTGCTACCTACACAGTCTATCATTTTCCATTTTCTTTTGTCAAATATATTCATCTTTTGCTTAACAACAACATATATGTATACTATATTAGTGTATTCATTTTTTGTTTAACAACAATGTATTCATTTATCAAATTGTTCGTAGCTTGAGGCGCCCCCCTCCCCCTCCACAAAATTTGAGGGCGCCGCGCCCCAGGTCCCCCACCCCCACGAAGCTTTAGGCACCGCGCCCTAGGCCCCCCCTCCACGAAGCTTTAGGCACCGCGTCCTTAGCCCCACCGATCCCCTCGGAGCTTGAGGCGTAGTGCCCCGAGCCCCCCACTTCTAGAGCCAGAGGCGCAACCCCCCCACCCCCACCCCGACGAAGCTTGAGGCACCGCCCCCTCCCCCTTTCTCCGACAGAGCTTGAGGCGCCGCGCCCATGGCTCATTCTCTCCCTGACGATGCTTGAGGCGCCTCCATCCCCCTCCACGGAGCTTGAGGGCGCCGCGCCCCAGGCCCCACCCCCCACGAAAGCTTTAGGACGCGCCCCTAGGCCCCTTCCACGAAGGTTTAGGCGTCGCGTCCTTAGTCCCCACCAACCCCTCGACGCTTAGCGTAGTGCCCCGAGACCCCCACTTCTTGAGCCAGAGGCGCAAGCCCCCACCCCCACCCGGACGAAGCTTGAGCGCCCCCCCTTTCCCCGACGAAGCTCGAGGCGCCAGCCCATGGCCCATTCTCCCCGTGACGAAGCTTGAGGCGTCGCCGTGCCCCTTTCACACATCTTGAGCCCCCCCACGAAGCTATAGGCACCGCGCCCCAAGCCCCACCACCACGAAGCTTTAGGCGCCGCGTCCTGAGCCCCACCAACCCCCTCAGAGCTTGAGGAACATCGCCCTGGCACCCCCACG